>CM061919.1:107967651-108089502 GCA_031002005.1 Vandiemenella viatica | reverse complement strand
TTCCATACAATACTGACAAATGATCTTACATTATGGTTTAATTTACACACATTCGAGTTGTTACTGGCCATTCCAAACATCATCAACGTCCTACTATCTAACAGTCACTAATCGGGGCGTGACTATTAACCTCTCCCCCCCCCCCCCCATCAGGTGAGACTTCGTGAGAGCTGGTCGGACCCTCTCCCCCTAAAATGACGTGAGATTTTGACGGAACCCTCTCCCCCCCCCTCCCTCCTACTAATCGCCCTCGGAACTTTGAAACCTTTTTTTTCTAGTTCTACCATGCTTCAAGAATTTCAAAACCTCAAGTGATATTTCTGTTGACCCCCACCCTCCTCGTTCGTGAGGTTTCGGATCCCCGTCCGTACTTCACCTAACGTCATTAACATGCATCTTATAATGATATTGGCGAATATTAAAAACGCTGCTAAATTGTTGTACAACGTTTCTCAGGTGAAAAAACTAACTTGGTGAGGCTAAGAGCTGTGTTTTTAGGAGCCTGGATGTTGGCCAGATTGAGGTATCGCCTTACTGGGAGTAACCTTCACGCCCACTGAAAAAGTCGTTCCTGCTGCAGAATTCAATATTAAACTACAAAACGTGGTAATCAGATAAACTTAATTTCGTATTAAAAAAAGAGGAATTAATTTGAGAAGAAAAGATATCAACGTCAGAATAAAGCGTCTACAGTGCAACTGAAATATGAAATGCGGAAAGCTGAATTTTTTTTTTTTCGACGTAGTAGATGTGTTGCACTGTTTGCAGGTAACGAGGAAGAAGTGAAATTTAAAATCTTCAAAACCAAAGCGCATTAACTTTACGGGTTGATGAATTTTACTGCATCCATCCGTGCTACTTATCAGATTATTTTAATTCTCTGTGAAAACGATGCCGTAAGAAAAGTCTACAGACACAGTACTTTAGACAGTTATAACAAAAGACTAGTAAAACAATATTTAGTTTATTTTAATACAGTCAGAATTATTATAGATCACTTCTTTTAAGACAGTCCAGCTGCTAGTGAACAGCGTATCAAAAACATAACCTTTTATCTGAATAGCATCTAAGGAAAATGAAATTTTTTACTGCGTCAGAGATAACAGTTAAATTTCTTCCAATGATTTTAGTGTAATACAATATTATTCAGCTATCTTGCCTGCAATGTGTAGAACTAACGATTTAGAGTTTATATGCATAAAATTCTGTATAATCTTAAATAATTTCCAGTTTCACACGACATTTAATGGTAAGGCACGAGTTCTTTAAATATAGTCGATTTAAATTAAAAGTTTTATAGATTTAGTTGATTTATTTGCTTTATGTAATGAATCGATGATTTGCTATGATGATTATTGAAGAGAAGCTTTGTTAAATCTTAATTTATTGGAATAATCACAAATTAACAGCAGCTTATTCGATCAGCTCTCCATTTGTCGCATGTACATTAAAATCTTAAGAAAACAAATTAAAATTTTCTAAATACTCGCACAGCGCACAAAAAGGAGTCCGAATGGTTAATTTATTGACGTAATGGAACAAGAGAATATGTTGCCCAAGAGAACAAAACTATGGCATGGTAAAAGGAAATGGGCAATACAATAAATTTTTCAAACTATAAATGATTGGTCTAATATTTCTGAAAGGAACGGCAATAACACGAAATCAGAAAATGGATTTGCAATTGAACAATTCCAGAAAGTTGTCTGAAACTAAAGCGAAAAGCAAGTTGGGCTTTTCATTCAGTATGAACATTGAACAAACCTAACTCTCTGAAAATATTGGCCACTCTTATATACTCTCGTTTCGAATTGTAGCAAAGACGGAAGACCATGGAATTCCGGTTAAAGTAAGCACACAAATTTACTTATACTTAAAGACTTTCAGATTAAGTTACTTGAGTTATAAATATTAAAGATAAATTCTGAAGTTAATCTTCAGTTTTAGTGCTACGGTTTCAACAAACGGCAGGGAAGGGTCTAATTTTATCGGACGTCTAAGAATGAAACAAATTTTCCAACATTAAGATTACATTATTTTGTTTCTTTCAGTGACATTTCCGAGATTTTTTAACTACATCGTTTCTGTAAACTAATACCTACGACATGTAAGAAAACGTATGCCTTTATACATCATAACTTTTTATTTTTTAAAAAGCGGAAACCACATCTGTCCCAACATCTGATCACAGATGTTTCCACAAATATAATATCTTTTACCTTAGGAAGGCATCCAACACATTAGCTGTAAAACAATAATAATAATAATAAAATTAGGTAATGATTTCTAATATTCTGGAGACTTTCCAAACACTTCCCAACAAATATTCAATAGAAAAGATTTAAAGTTCAAATTTTTTAAAACATGGTTTTATGAAGTATAAATATAGAAGAAGCATCAAACTTTATTTCATGGATAATGTAACGTGATGTATTTAGTTGTCACATTCGCTTCTAGATGGCAGGAGAATCACTGTCTGCTTCGCAGCAAGATGGCAGGGTGGTGCGTGCACAGTGCTGCCGCTTTGCGCCAGACCCTCAAACTAAAGCGAGCCAGACAGTGCCACGCCCACCTGGCTCCCACGCGGTTGTCACTGTAGACGTCACGTGCCTCTGGTGTTTATTACAATCAGTCACCCTCAGCATTGGGCTGCAATTATAGTGTCATCACACTTCTGGCAAATATATAGCATAGAATGTGCTTTCTTATATTTGTATTTAAGATTTACACGCTGAACACAAACATCTAAATTTATCACATCTTTATAGGGACATCGAGATCCTCTTCACTGAATTATCAAAGACTGGCAGTTACCCGCGACTTCGTCCGCTTGAAAGTGTGTTATGGTATAAAATTTTATGTTACTATTCAGAGTACGACCAGCAGAAAAAATTCTCCTTTAGGGTTGAAAATTTGGTCATCCGCTTCCTTGGCTTTTAATCTTCAATGAAAAGCGTTCGTCAAAGCCGGGGCACGCCAAAAGACACGGTTACAAACATTACTCACTTAGGGGGCGTCCATTAATTACGTAAGATGTTTTTACATAATCCCTAACCCCCCACCTCTCCCGTAGTGAGATCTCCCCCTAAAATGACGTGAGATTTTGACGGGACTTCCCCAACCCTACTACCGACCTTGTAGTTTTTCTTAGATCCTTTTTTTTAGCTCTCCTACTTCCGAGAACCCCCCCCCCTCCCCTAAAGTCGGTATCCTCGTCGTTTGTGGATCTTTTTTTCTTTTTTTAGCTATACTGCCCTTCAGGAGTTTCAAATGCTACGTGAGATTTCACCGGATTTCGCCCCCCCACCCCTTTCACCCCACGTAATTAATGGACGCCCTCTTAGTGGCGTAGACTTCTTGAGCACATTCTGACGTCTTTATAGTCAGAATTCGCAATGGTAACCACATTCTGAACTCCAAATCCACTGTGCACCATGGAATATTAGTAATCATTCTGGTCCAGGCAGTGTAGCAAACTTACCATAACCTTCGTTAATACAGCTCCTTTGAAATCAGTACTATGACTCAAATTTTGATATTTCACACATATTGTGACACATATTACGAATCGAATTACGGTCTAATACCTGAAATGTCACACTACTTTACGTCCGCAACTGAAGTACAGATTTATATTACCTGTTCCGGAGCTATTATTAATATTTTGATACAATTTAAGTACAACGCGATACATGTCACTAAATTGGCCCTCATGAAATCATCTTAAACTACTATAAAGTTTCAGTTGTCATTTTGCTTCAAGCTGTATTTCAACCAAACCACAAAATCCACCAATATTGTTGCTAAAATATCAAGGGTTCTATCAACCGCACATTAATACATTCACTATTTGATTGTTAGTGACATCATGAATTGCGATATAAACTTGACCCATTAATTTCAGACCGTGATACAAAGCAACCGCTAAAATCTGTCTGAAAAATGACCTTTGTAATATGGTGGTTGGAAAAGCGAAGTAAATAATAAATTCATGTGGAACTACATCCAGTCACATGAACTATGGCATCAGGACCATGACAGTTATTAAAATAACGTAATTTAAAAACGTATTCTAAAATGCTCGTAACTTACGCTGTACAACGGAAAGTCCAAAATTCATTACAACTCTTACGTTAATGTTGCAAGTCAAGTTTACGTCGCAATACAGTGATTATGTTAGTGCGCGTGTTTTAGTCCAGCTGAAATTCATACTGAAGGTGTATAATAAAATTAATTATGATAATTTATGCTAAGCTAATAAGGAAACCTCATATTGAAACTGTTGCTACAACTCGAAATTAGTTCCGATTCGTTTAATGTGTTAGGTGTGACCCTATCGTTTGATTTTGTAGTGGAAATTCAGCGTAGATAGTGGTTAGGTTGAAATGCTACCTGGACCTGAATATTCTTGTTATAGCATCAGGCAGCTGGAATTTAGTAATTATTAGAGTAATAAATAAGCTGCTTTCATAAGCGCCGTGTTAGTGACGACGTATATCGCTGTGTAAACTACTCCTAACATGGCTTCTCGAAACGAAAAGTTTCTACCTTAGACTATTGAATACATTCGTTTTAAGTGAAGGATTTAATAGTTATTAGCAGAATATTCAACAGTAAGCAAAAAAAAACTTTTTTTTCATAGGCAACTATTTCACTGATTTCTACAGAAAGTTAAGATAAAAACAAAAAATGGTTTGTTATCTTCTATTAAGTTTTAAATTTTGTTAAAAATAATTTGTAATGTTACAGAGAATCTATAGCAGAAAAAAAGAAACAAAGGCAATAAACCGAACCGAGGTGGAAACGAAACTGTTTCATATTCGTCACGAACATACAAAAACGGCCTCTTCGCGGACGACCATTTTGTCACTTTTGTGCTGGTATACTCTTAGTATTTAATATTTTTTTAAACTTTGATTTTTAACATATATTATGAAGCATATATTAGGCTTATGAACGGAATTACGGTGTGATACCTGAGGTGTTATGCCATTTCATGTATGCAACTGAAGAATTCTCTTCCTGAACTTAAGGTTAAGTACAGATTTATATTTCGTGCTTCCAAACTATTATTTGTCAAGTGCGTCGGTTTTATGGCTTTTAAACTAAACACAAATTTGCATATGTAAGAAGGTTTTTGCTTTTATTTCTGAAAAGTGTTTGCGATATACGTAAAAAGCAAAGAGTAAACGTGGCACGGCTATCTACGAAGTAGGAAACTCTTTGTTGCTTCCGAATTGATATTAATGGCAATTTCTAAAAGAACTATGCGTTTTTGCGGGATAAAATCTATCCTATAACACTTCGCACGCAATTAACTGACTTCATGCCAAATTTCATTTAAATATGTTGAGTTATTAAGGCGTGATTGATTGCAGACGTACATCCAAACACACATCCGAACTTTCTTATTTTCTCATTTATAGATATATATATAGATATAGATTTAACAGATTTATTATTTCTATTCATCAGCTCGCGATTAGCTTAAGCCAATTCACCATCACATACGATGTGCCAAAGCACCTATCCAATATAACCTCCTCCATTGTCTGCATCAAATATTCTACCTAATCTTTATGCTTGTTAACAGTTATTTTTTCTAAGCGATATCTTCATTGAACAAATTAGACACGTCCTACTGTCTCAAAATATACAACACTTTTCCAGTGATATCGAAGTTTCTCGATAAACATTTCTTCAACAAACCATGTCCAGAAGTTCATTTCGTACTTTAGCGATTAAATTCATTCAAAGCATCAGATGTCCAACAGTTTAATTTTTTCCTCTTTCTGGGCTCCCAAACGTCCTATTTTTATTATCATGCGGTAGTGTCCTAGGTATAGCTTTAACGAATCCCGGAACAAAAATCTTTTTCCTACCTTATTGTAAACAACGTTAATATTCTTTCAGCATTGGCATTAAAGTTTTACAAAATAAAAAGTATTTATATTAAAAAGTACTTATAATTTGTTATACATTTAACTAAGAAACTGAAATCTTATATATATATTTAAAACAATAGACATGTGTTTCCCTATAATTCACTTTTCGGCCACCACTACCCAGCACAGATTACTGGTCTTTGTGTGTGGAAGTAGCATGGAGTTTCCTATCATGCACAACGTTGGCGAATGCCGATAGCTGTGGGGGTGTTGGGGTGAGAGAGATATGGTGGTTAAATGTGGTCGGATGCAGAGTATTTTCATATTTCGACCAAAGACTTGTGTCTCCCTTATACTTCTCTTGCCTACCACAACTACATAGGATAGACCATTGGTGTTTGTGTGTGGTAGTAGCATCGAATCTTCCATCGTGCACCATGGTGATGCTATGGAGCTATGGGAGATATGGTGGTTGAAAGTGGGTTACCTGCGGCTCTTTCATATTTCTACCAAAGGACGGTGTCCCGGTGTATCACTTTCCAGCCAAAACTATCTAGCGCAGATTAGGGATTGTGCATAAACTACGTGGCTCGATCTAGGAGGGGGAGGGGTTGGCTGAAAAGCTACGTTGGGCTACGTGGGGCTAGGTGGGGGGGGGGGGTCCGAGCCAGGCCACGTAGCTTCTCTTTCATATTATTTGTCACAGTTAAAATGAGATACAGAACACACAGAAGCATGTAAATATTTATTTCCGTCATTTAATTATCCCCGGATGTAATTTAAGATACTCTGACAAGAGAGAACAGTACAAAATGTCTTCTGGAATCAATATGGAAAAAAGCTACGTGCTACGTGGGTTGGGGGGTAGAGACAAAAGCCACGTCGGGCTACGTGGAGGAGGGGGTGGGGTTCACAGAAAGCCAAAATGGAGCTACGTGGTTTATGCATGCTCCCTTTACTGGTGTTTGTGTCTCGTAGTAGCACAGTTTCACCCATCGATCACAACGTTGGCCGAATTTCGGTAGCTGTGAGAGATATGGTGTTGGAAATTAGCCGATCAAGGATATTTTCATATTTCGACCAAAGACATGTGTGTCCGAATATTTCACCGCCTGAACTACATAGCCCATATGACTAGCGTTTGTGTGTGGTAATAGCATCGAGTCTCCCATCGTGCACTATGGTGGTAAGATGTCGGTAGCTATGGAGGGTGGGAGATATGTTGGCTGAAAGTGGTCGAACTGCGCCACCTGGGGCACTTTAATATTTCGACCAAAGACGTATGTGTCCCCACATTTCTTAACAATCGCGAATGAAGTCGTGGGCACCAACTACGACTATTAAAGGTTACAATTTCTGTAAGTAATAGTGTACAATCATGCCCGTCGAACTTGCTGCTGCACCGTGATGGTGTCTGGCGCTGACGCGGGATTGGCTGGTTCGAGGTCTAATGGTAAAAGAAATCAGGACTTGGTTGGCAGGGTAGGGGAAGTGGTGGTGCACAATTCCTAATCACCAAACTCCTGGGATAAATCCCATACCTTTCCGCAGTATAAATTGAGGGCATACTTTTTTTCTCTCTCATCATACAACACACTTTACTGAACACACACACTACTATAACATACGAACACACACTGGAGAAGGCAACGTGGTAATCACACAGTTCATCTTCCAAAATGAAGGGCACATCATCCATGTTAACAGTCTACAATCGGAATCTGTCATCATAATGAACAAGAATAATATGAAATTTGTTAAAGGTCTAAATACAACTTTATTCTATGCATTCATTTCGATTTACAAAGACATTTTGTAACTGGTATCTTCGTAATGTTTTAGTCTCTACATTTCTAATTTTCTGTGCGCAGGAGATACAGCATATATACTATTTCTATAAGGTGTTTGTCACAATCCAATATCTCCCTTGAAAAATAACCGAAATGTATGAATGAGGTACCATTTTAAAGCTTAACGTCTTCACTTTGATCACATCATATTTTAAGAAAGGAATTTTTCGGAATTCTACCCTTGAAGGGCAAAAGTATGAATATTTATGCAACGTGTTTTTGTGTCACGAACCATTTCTCTCTCTTGATATCTAACCAGTGCAGATAAATGAGGTATCATTTTAAAGAATAAGGTCTTCCGTGATCACATCATATTTTATGAAAGTAATTATTCCGAATTCAAACCCTTAAACGGAAAAATTATCGTTATTTCCATGATGTAGTTTTTTGGTCACGAGCTATTTGTCTCCCTTGATATAAAATCTAAATCGAGAAATGAGGTATTAGTTAGAGATTAAGGTCTTCGGTTTGATCAAACCATATTTTAAGATGTAATTTTTGGGAATTGGACCCTTAAAAGGCAAAATTATTATTATTTCCGTAACCTATTTTTTATGATGAGCCATTTATCTCTATTGACATCTAACCGAAATAAATGAGTTATAATATTAAATATTAAGGTCTCTGCTTTGGTCAAATAATTTCTTAAGAAAGAAATTTTTCGAAATTTGACCCTTAAAGGGCAACGTTAATAACTGTGAAAATCGCGCATATGAGACAGTTCACGACCTAGCCGCTAGATGGCAGAAGCACAGATCACAGAGATATTAATAAACTGCTTCATTGGCGTCGACTTTTATTATGTACCTATTACATTAAACAAACAAATGAGGCGGTTCTTCTATCCTATTACAACCCCCCAATCTTACTATTCACTGTGTTCGCGAAATTTTCGCACAGGTCATCTGGTATTTCATGTTAGTGGAAACTGGAGGCATCTGTGCTAGCTATTTTCGCATTTAACTGAACACAAATAAAATTAAAAATAAATATGATAAGAGCTTACGGTAAGTACTGTAATGTTAATTCCTTGTTAACAAAAGAGCCCGACTAAAATTGTTCTAATTTTTGTTGTTACTATAATTTCAATTTCATTTGTATTCACACTTTTCCAAATTCCTCTCCCATTAATAAGGAAGCGTGCACAAACTACGTGGCTCCGTCCAAGAGGGGGGGGGGGGGGGTTGACTGGAAGGCTACGCTGGGCTACGTGGGCGGAGAGAGGTTTCCGAGCCAGGCCACGTAACTTTCCTTTCATAACATTTTTCAGTTACGTGGTTTATGGACGCTCCCTAAGCAGACATTTTTTGTTCTGTCTGATACCGTAACGTTTCTCCAGATGCGTCGGACTTAAATAAATAAAAAACAGGTGGGCTATAGACAAATAGCACTGACAGTCTCACATCTGTGTTAAATGTGCACATAAAAATTTGAAATTGCCGGCCTCGGTAGCGTAGGGGCTAGAGTGCTAGCTCTGCGTGCCGAAGGCCGCCGGTTCGAATCCGGCCGCGGGCATGGATGTTAAGTGTTGTATGTCTGTGTGAATGTCCTGTCCGTCCTGTGGCGTCAATACACTGAAAGCAATTAAATCACCTTGAGCTGGCTGTATGGCCTCCGTTGCCAAATGCCATTAAAAAAAAAAAAAAAAAAAAAAAAAAAAAAAAAAAAAAAAAATTTGAAATTCTGATTCTTCAAATTTTAAAGTTAATAATGTAACATATTTGTGACTTAATAAAATAATATATCACACAGCAGTTAGAAAGGCAAACAGTGGTTTCATATTAAAAGATTCGTGGTCAGAAAATTATCGAATTGTTCCATTTTCTAAAGGAAAAATTGGTAGTTTAGAAATCTCTTGGAATTATTAAAAAACCTATTCAAAACAGCTGGTTTAACGGCGGTAAAATCTGAAGTCGCGCAGGGCAATGTGCTGCCACGCGTGGATGGGTGTTAATGCCGTAGGTATGCCAAACATGAACTTGGCAAAAACGGAGGAAAGGTGGGTAACCGAATCAACGGGACGTTACAGCAAAGATATTAAACTTTAAAAAGTATTCAGCAAAGTTGATCTTGATGTATCGCCATCGTTTTCATCAACGTAATATTATCCCTTATATAATAAGGATAGTGTGTCTTTACGAACGGTCACTAAACAGAAAGTCTCGAAACTTTGCAGAGCGAACCCTATGGGTAACATACAGGTAGAGTTCGTAAGTAAATCAGCCAGATGTAATCAAGGGACCAAGACCTTTGATTCTTGTGTACGTTGACGTCACGCAGCCGCGGGTTGAGGCGGCCAGAGATGTTATGACAAAATCGAGGTGATGAGGAAATTAGTTGCCAGCATACTTCCAATAAGGTTGTTTTTCGTATCACTTCATTATAAATGTCTGTTTAGTTAAAATAGATAGTAAAACGTTACGGCTGGAAAACTAGAATAAAAATCAGTGAAGTCACGGACCAAACCGGGTCTCTTATATAACGAGGATTTGTCGTGCCTGTTCACGCAGAACTGTCTATAAGAACAAGAACTCCCTTCAAATAAAATACAGATCAAACTTGCATTTTAGTCAGATCTGCTGACGTGGTCACGACCTTTGACACTTTTTCAGTGTATTGCGTACTCCATTTATGGAAAACCTCTTTTCTTACTTCAAAGCCCCTTCAAACTCAAGCGAAAATATTAACAGTTTGAAGAGCGAACTGTTGGGGTGAAATACCAACCATATTGGGTTAACCGGCTATGACCTAAGACCTTTTATTATATAGACGTTCAGTCTGTCCCCGCGCAAAAATCTGGAATCGAGTCAACGGTGGCACTGCCCATCCTTTTGTCGCAGCGATTCGGGCCAATTTTGTACCTCAATTTCTTAAGCCGTAATGATGCTACATGTCTAAAATTTCTATTATTTGTAGATATCAGCAATCTTAGTCAACATACTAAATTTTATTTCGTTACTGTTCTTAGTTCGTATGTTATTAATATACAAATTTCGGCGATTTTGCCTCTCACTCACTGACTGACTGATGATCATAAAAACTCTAAGGTATTTCCCGTAGTCGTAGAAAGCTGAAATTTGGTACACAGACAACATTTTTTACCTACATACTATAAGATAAGTCTGAAACTCCCAAATTTCCATATATTGCCTACCCCTAACGTGAAATCACTTTATACCCTAAAAACTTTATGTAGGCTACCTCACATTTTCATTTTAGAGTGAGCTTACCGAGTTTAATGTGTTAAATTTTACTTCTTTGCTTTTCTTAATTTGGACTTTAGTGAAATTCAAAATTTTATTTTGACCCCAACAAAAAAATTCTATACTTCCAGTAATCCTAGAAACAAGTGATTTGGTACATGTATGGTTTCATCCCTAAATCTTAACTCTAATATTGGTGTTTTTCCCCGTATTTAATTAAAATCCCAAACATGAAAATTTCTGGCGCATATTTGTGGATTAATTGCTTTGTTCCGGATGAAGCTATATACCCGAGATTTCTTTAATGTTTAGAGATCAGCAAGTTTAATTAACATATTAAATTTTTCTTTTTTCCCTATGCTTAGTTTGGAAGTTACTAATTTACTTGTGGTGGTAGTTAAACCAACGGCAATCTGTATTGGTCGGCTATGGCGCACACACGTTTACCCACAAGGTGGGTAACCGAATCAAGGGGACGTTACAGCAAAGACTAAAATATGACACGCACAAAGACCAAGTTACCAGAATTTTTTTTCCATTCTAAATAAAATCTATAACACCGCGAGAAACTATTCTGTTTCGCAAAGTGGAGTGAATACACAATGTGAGGCTCAGAAGATGATCATACAACTTTGTTACTACACGAGCACGAGATTTTGCCTGTTTTCACAAGAAATGTTATTCTGGAATTTGTCTTTACTACTTCCAAGTCCCTTCAAACTCAGCAGAAATACATAAAATGTTGCAGAGTGTAGCCTTAGCGTCAAAAACAGGTAAAGTTCGCAGAATTTCAATAAGTCAAGCTGTCATGACGCTTGATTCTATAAACGGACTAGACCCAAAAGATGGTCACGAGTTTACACCTGATTGTAAAATCACAAGACATTCCAAAAGAGACAACAGAAAAATATAACGGAAGCGTAGCAAGTCACTCCTGTTGGTCTGTAACTAGCCAGTGTGGCTGCACGCTTTGAGGCAACATTAGGGGACATCCATTAATTACGTGAGGTGAAATGGGGGGGGAGGGGTCCGGCGAAATCTCACGAGATCTCACCAAGGGGGAGGGAGGGGGTCTACGGAAATCTCACGTGAGATTTTGCGAAAATTGTTTGGACAGTAGAGCTAAAAAAAAGGTCTACGATTTGCGCCAAAGTCGATTTTAGGCGTCAAAAAATAAACAAAAAACTCTACAAAAGTTTCCAGGGCGATTTCTAGGAGGGAGAGGGGGGGTTCTCACGGACCAGATCTCACCACAGGGAGGGGGGGGGGGGATGTCCGGCCAGATCTCACGAAATTTCACCAGGGGGGGGGGGGTCCAGAAATCCGGAAAAACGCCTCACGTAATTTGTGGATGCCCCCTTACAATGGATCGGGAAGATACAACGGGACAAGGTTCGAGGGTGGGCGTCATGATTGCGATTGATGGGACGGGCTCCCCAAACTACATATTTCACCAACAAAAATACAGCTATCACACGGAATATCAGCTACACGAATTGCGGACAAATGACAAAACTTAAGTTTCGACCGTTAGAATAGATTCCTTCTGCCAAGCAGGAGGGTCGCCATTCCTTTCCGGAGCAGATGAGGTGATTACACACCTTTAAAAATTAAATTCATGATTTAAGTGGCTGACAAATAATAATTACTCATCTCTAGTTTTAAATCGCCGGCTCCCCAGCTCGTTAATGCCGTTATAAAACGTCTGTAGAATGTGCCGAAATACATTCTCCGATACCGTCCTACAAACTTTATTCGTCTTCGACATTCGTCAGCCACAAATTTCAAAACGGAGAGGAAGGCCTCCTTTGATGATAAGCCCCAAGGCATGCGGCACGGCGCAATGACCTTCGATGTGCAACGTCTGCAGCGTTCGCCTGACACATCAGATCTGAAATACCACGGCACCTCTGCTGTACGCAGATAGTTTTTGATTGTAGACAAGGCAGAGTGCGCACATGATTAACTGACAGACTTCCTCATTTTAATCCCGGAAAATAGTATCTTCATTTTCTTGCGGAAACCACACGAATTCTAGCTTAAGTAGTTACTGAAAACTGTGTGGCGATTGATGTGTCACTAGCGAATCTGGATGAATTTGTAATTAAGCCAAAGAGTAATAGAATCATTCAACTCAAAAATTCATCAACCTTTGAAATTACACTTACTTAATTAACATCTGAACAGTATCACAATTATTTACAATGAACTCTTAAAGTGATAACATTACATCTATCCATTTTTTTACAATTGTCCCTTTTTAACAAAAATTATATATGTCTGAACATTGTATACATCAAGTCATTTACTAATTACCCGTACTTATAAAAATATCTACAGAGCACCGTATTTTCATTAGCACGAATAAGACAAATATTTCAGTTCCATTCATATATATTAATCCAAACTCTCCTTTATCAACAGACTTGTGTTACCACGATACGGTGTCTATCACACGCAAATAAGGGGACATCCATAAATTACGTGAGGTGTTTTGTCGGATTTCCGGACCCCCCCTTCTCTGATGAGACTTCGTGAAATCTGGCTCCTCCCCCCGCCCCCCTCTGGTGAGATCTGGTCCGTGAGACACCCCCCCCCCCTGGAAATCACCCTTGCAACTGTTTGAAGCTTTTTTTTTTTAGATCTCACCCTCCCAAAAGCCGGTTACACCCCCACTTTTCGACGAAAATCGCCTTTCGTAGACCCTTTTTTTTTTTAGCTCTACAGCTCAAAATTTTTTCACAAATATGACGTGAGATTTCGCCGCCCCCCCCCCCCTATTTCACCTCACGTAATTTATGGATGCCCCCTAATGGGAGAAAGTAAGAAACTTTACGATTAAGGAGTAATTAATAAACGTATTATAGGTTTTATAAAAAAGGTAAAAACAGATGGAAAGTAAGGAAATGTATTCCCTATTAGCTCTTATTCAAACATATATCTGCGCAATCGTTTGTGAATACAGGTACGAGTAGATCACGCTACTATGTCACGATGTTTTCGCGCCTAAGAGTCTTGGCTGTATTTAGCCAACCCGGGGGGGAAAAAATAAGGAGCATTGGGAAAATGCAGTGTGGCTATATGCCTGGTTTTCCTACAGCAGCCCAGAAGGCACGGATGGATGCCAGAATCCCTCAAAACCTGTATACTTGTTCTTCTAGTTTTACGTTTAGTCTAGTCCACATCGAGACCATTAAAGGCGATGGGTGAAAACCAAGGGATGGGTACGAATTCGGTCATGGCCTTTTTTTTTTATTCAAATATATCGTTCTGGCATTCATCTGGAGTGATTTCATAAAACCATGGGAAACCGAAATACGGATAATCGGACGCGGATTTGAACCCACGTCCTCCTAAATGCCAGATTCGAGTGTTACTGCTCGCTCACCGTGTTCGGTAGCCTATAGTTGAAGTTCGTAGAACCGACTACCTTACTGGAGGTGGCCCTGGAAGAAGACCTCAGAATGAGGGTCGAAACGTCGGTTTCAAGAAACATGACGCGGCGCCACCCGGACAGCCAAGAATCAACTGACTCTGGCCGCGGAAGCCTACGATTATAAGTAACTGAGGCTTACTTATTACATGTATGTAAAGTTACTAACAACAAATAACTGAAGATAAACTATAATTTTATTGTAACTCACCTCTGTTCATTTCATTGCGCTTTTATTCATGCATCGCAAGGTTCTAAAATATGCAATCTTTTGGAAATAACACGATTAAATAGGATACACAGGAAAACCAACATCACGATTGCAATTTTAACGACTATCGCTACTTGTTGACGATTATAATTATTCAGAACGCTATAAAGGCGTCTACCAATCATCATAAATAATAATGGCATGGGAGATGTTACACCCAGAAAGATTCAGTTCTGACAGTTGAACAATCTTGATACGATGGATCTGATTAGAGACTGTCGTTCATCGTGTTTCACAGGTGCACCTAGTAGACAGTCTACACAGTGCTACATCTCATACAACTGTAACTGTATGGTTACAGAAGCAGAACCAGTATTTGGTTTCAACATTAACAGCCTCATATCTACAGGTGACAAATAGTACAGCTATAAATGTGGTAGGCGAGTGGTAATACTCTGAACATTCATTCGGGAGGACGTGGATTTGAATCCTCGTCGGCGATTTCAGTTTTCAATGATTTACTGAAATCATTTTGGGCGAATGCTGGGATGATTCCTTAAAAAGGCCTAGGCCAAACTGGTTACCTTTCATTGTTCCCAGTCCTTTCCCGCCTCTGACGACTTCGACATCAACAACGCGTGAAGCCACAATATAAACACGCACATATTAAAAGACTCTAGATACAACGGTTCAAACTTAGTAATGTTAATGCCGAGTGAGATAACACTATAGAAGAATTTTCCAAGGAATTTGCCACTATCACGCTCCTGAAATTTACTAAAATTATTCATGAATTCTGATCTTACAGACCCCAAAACCAAAGGTCAAGGAAGTGCATGTATTGACGAGTACTTCAACCCTCCCCCTCCACCACACTGAACCTTTACAATGATGTGGAAGGATCTCCTCAGATATCGGTTTATAGCACAAATTTACAGAAATATCTAGGCTCTTTACAACTAACAGAATTTCGAATGGAATCGGGATGATATCTAATTCGGATAGCATTTACACTGGCCTCAGCGTTTAAGCGCATTGCACTCTACTCACTTGAAACTCGTATGCCCACCCTGTGGTATGACGCATTGCGTATTCTATATATTGTAAAATGAAATTTGATGCATGTGTTAAAAGCCATCGATAAGACTCGAGTTTCTGGTCTCCAAGCAGATATGTTGCTCGACAGGGATAAATGTGAGGAGATGTTTATGCGGACGCCCCTAAGAAGTGCCCACCCAAGATCAATCTGCAGATGGCCAAGAGACACCCGAAATGCACTTTAAAGAACAAGGTTGACCCTCCTAAGAACGCGTTTTCTTTCTATATGTCAATGTCACCAACCAAAATAAATGTATTTGTGCGAAAGAAAAAGGTTTACAAATAGGACTGTCACGTGACGTCACAAGGTCTGCCCAATAATAGGCAAGATAGGTTGTGGAGGCATGGACGTGTGAATGAGTTTTAAGAGTTTCCTCTAATAGCAGAAAGTTTAAGGAAAAATGCTAGTAACATTTATTTATTTCACATATCGGGCCATATCGACAATACGTGGGACGAGGATCATCACTGGTTGGCTACCAAGTAACCGGGGCGTTTCCTAAAAGACGGAGCCGAGGTGACTTGGGACCTGGCTTGGAGAAGAAGATTCATTCGCGGCCGCCTCGCCAAGCTGGAGAATGCAGCAGGCAGAGGCCCTTTAGCGTGCCGCTGTATTCTGTGAACTTAATATATTTCTGTGGTGATCGGAGTCTTAGGTCTTGCAGTGAAGGGTGCGGCCTGCTGCGACTGCAGATCACGGTAAAGACACTCTACTTATCACTTTATACGTTTGTTTGTCTATACTCACTCAATGCCCTTCAGCATCCTGGACGAAGAAATATGTCTGATAAACTTATGTTCTACCGAACCATGGACCCAGAGTTCAAACACTTTTGATGAGCATGACAGTCAAATGGCGCCCTGGAATGTACTTTTGCAGCTTGTTTTATCTGAGTAATCTTATATACATATATAAAAATAGACGTGTTTTTCCCTATATTTCACTTTTCAGTCATCAATATATAGCACATATCACTGGTGTTTGTACGAGGAAGACGCATGGAGCTTCCTATCGTGCACAACGTTGGCCGAATGTCGATAGCTGTGGGGATGTGTAAGATATGATGATTAAAGATGGTCAATGCAGGGCTTTTTCATATTTCGACCAAAAATTTGTGTCTCCTTATACTTCTCTTTCCTGCCACAAATACATAGGATAGACCATGGATGTTTGTGTGTGGTAGTATCAGTGAATCTCCCTTCGAGCACTCTGGTGGTTAAATGTCGGTAGCTGTGGGGGTGTGGGGGATATGGTGGTTGAAAGTGGTCAACCTGCGCCACTTTCATATTTCTACCAAACACGCATGTATCTTGGTGTATCACTTTTCAGCGAAAACTATCTATCCCAGATCACTGGCGTTTGTGTGTGGTAGTGACAGTGTCACCTTTCGACCACAACGTTGGCCGTATTTCAGTAACTGTGGGAGTGTGCGAGATATGGTGGTTGAAATTGGCCGGTCAAGGATATTTTCGTTTTTGGACCAAAGAAATGTGTAAACGAAAATTTTACTTTGCTGCCTGAACTATATAGAGCAGATGACTGGCGTTTATGTGTGGTAATAGCATCGAGTCTCCCATCGTGTACTATGGTGGTTAAATGTTGGTAGCTGTCAATCCAAATTCTTTACAAACACGAACGAAGTCTTGGGTACTAGCTAGTTGTTTAATAATTTTGTTGATTCAATAACTTGGTAATAATGTTTATTATGCATTTGATAGATAATAGTACGTGCTATAAGGCCTCGACCATTTAATGTAGGGCGTTGGTTTGTTTGGAAAACTACAGTAAGCTAGAAGAAAGGTTTTTGCAAAACTACAAAGGAGGAAAATTTTAAGAATGCATAAATGAAAAATGGATAAAAATGAGGGAAGGGCTCATGAAAGCCGCCAAAGAAACTAGGAATTAGAGAGCGCAAAGGTATCAGGAAAGAATGGGTAACAGAAAAAATGCTGGAAAAGATGGAAGAATGGAGGAAGTGGAAAAATTCTGGAAATGAAGAAGGAAGAAAGAGGTACAGGAAACTGAACAATTAACTAAGAAGAGAAACTGAACAAGCAAGAGAACGGTGGATAAAAGAGAAATGCGAGGAAATAGAAAAACTGGAGAATGAAGGAAAATATGAAATGATGTACAAAATGGCTTCTGAGATTGTCTTTGAAAGAAAGAGAAACAAGAACAACATGGAAATAGAAAAAGGATGGCACATTAGTCAATGACCCACATGAGGTGCTGAGGAGGTGGCAAGAATATATTGAATGCTTATATAAGGGAGATCAAATACCAAGTAAAATTGAAGAAGAGGCACAGGTAACAGAAGATGGAAAGGGCTATGAGATCCTAGAGACAGAGGTAGGAAAGGCTCTGAAGCAGATGAAGAATCGGAAGGCATGTGGAATCGATAATTTACCTGCAGAATTGTTGAAGAGTTTAGGAAACAAAGGAAGAAGGGAGATAGTACACCTTTGTAATAAGATATATGACGAAGGGGAATGGCCAGATGACTTTCTCGCAACGGTAATGATACCAATTCAGAAGAAAAAGAATACTAATAAATGTGAAGAGCATAGGACTAACAGCCTTATTTCACATGCTGCTAAAGTGTTGTTGAGAGTGCTGAACAGAAGATTTTATTGGAGAAGAACAGTTTGGATTTAGAAAAGGAAAAGGAACAAGAGATTCTATCAGCCTGTTAAGAATCATAGGGGAAAGATATATTGAGAAAGGAAGAAACATCTATGCCGTCATTATTGACGTGGAAAAAGCTTTCGATAGGGTGCAATGGAAGAAGCTGATGGATATCTTGAAGAGCAAAGGTGTAGATTGGAAGGATAGAAGGTTGATACAGAACCTATATTTACAACAGAAAGTACGAATAAAGATGGGAAACGAGATGTCCGGAGAAAGCAGCATTGGGAGAGGCGTAAGACAAGGATGTTGCCTTTCCCCATTATTGTTCAATTTATACTTAGAAGAAATTATTTGAAAAGGCTTAAATGGAAAAAGAGGAGTGCGTATTGGTGGCAAGAAAATATAGTGCATACGATTTGCTGATGATATGGTATTGATGGCAGAAAGTGAACAAACTCTAAACAGAATGCTGAAAGGTCTAGATGAAGCTTGCCAAGAGTTTGGAATGAAAATAAATGCAGCAAAAACTAAGAGTATGGTGATTGAAAAAGGAAGGAATATAATAAATATTAAGTTAGGAAGAGCTGATATCAGGCAAGTAAGATTGTTCAAATATCTTGGGAGTATGATCACCGAAGATTTGAGGTGCCATCAGGAGATAAAATCTCGGATTGCCGTAGCGAAGGAATCGTTTAATAGGAAAAGGAGGACAATAACTGGAAAAAATAGACAAAACACTTAGAAAAAGACTCTGTAAATGTTTTGTATGGAGTGTGGCTCTTTATGCATCGGAGACATAGACACTGTTACGAGAGGATGAAAAGTGGTTAGAAGCATTTGAGATGTGGATGTGGAGGAGGATAGAGAAGATAAGCCGGGTGGATAAAATAAGCAATGCTGAAGTGCTGGACAGGGTCAGTGAAAGCAGAAAAATTCTCCAAGTACTAAAGGAGAGAAAGAAAAACTGGATGGGACACATGTTGAGAGGGGAGTGCCTGATAAAAGACGCCTTGGAAGGTTTAGTCTGTGGGAGGAGAATAAGAGGAACAAAGAGATACCAAATTATAGACAACATCAATGAAGACGGCAACTACATGGTTCTTAAGAGAAAGGCAGAAGATAGAAGATCATGGAGAGCAGCCAAGGGAAAACCTGCCCGAGGGCAGAAACTAATGATGATGATGATTATTGACAAGATACATTATATTTAGTGCTATATATATATATATATATACACACACATGCGCCCACGTTATTAATTCCACTAACGATAAATACACCACGTCCGGGGTTATTTGTATGTCAATTAGTGAATAAATTGTCAAGTTGTGACGTTTTAGCTTACCTAAATATCTTGTTAAATCACCCTATTCATCAAAATATGGAATTAAAAACAAATTGTGATTGGCAATAATAAATAAATCTAATTAAATCCCTGTACAAACGGTTCACACCTCAAACCCCACTAGGGCAGCGAGTGACAGCGGTCGGCTAGTAAAGGTGGCAGCTACTTGCTGTGGTCGGACACTGGAAGTGGCATTTGGTCCCGAGGTTACCCACCAACTTTTTTCGGTGGGTGGGTGGATGGGGGTCGTTCTCAATGCTGCAGCGTGAATTATGACTTGTTATGGCGACTTGTCAGCGTGCTGGAGAGTCACGAAGACTCTTTTCAGCCTAACTACAGGGAGGGAAGGGGGATGGAAGTCGACCGTGGCCTTCTAGCTTACAATCCCAGCATTCGCCTGACGTGACTGACGAAAACCACGGAAAAACCTCAGACAGGATGGCCGGACGGGATTTGACCCCGTCCTCCCGAATGTTAGGTAGTAGTGCGAATACGCCCCATTCTGAAATGAACGCCACAAAATTAACAATACATTCATTTTAGAAAACTGATCTAAATGGAATCTCAGACGGACATTCCAAATAGATATCAACCATTATAAACTACAAGAATGTAAATATTTAGTTCTTGTATTAACGATTCGCTCAAATAAAATGTACATTGAATTTAAAAATTCTGATACGAGATTTGATAATTTTGAATTTGACTTGGAAATGCTTTACTATGCGATATATTAATATATTTACAATAATTATGATTACCTTATGGTATATTGGATTGTGTGTTAATTGTTATAAACATTCGACTTCTCCATTTTGGCCAGGAGTTGATTGTAAACGTACTGAAAAGTTTCTAGTGTCATTCATAGGTATTCGTGGAATTTGTATTGGCGATTTTTCAGTTCCCGATATAAATGGTGAAATTCTCTACAGTTTTTCTCTGTTATCAGATATAATCTGAACTCTCAGATACTAAATGTAGAAAGTAGTCACCACTTTGTGGCTACTGGTAGCCCGTCATCCTCACTATCGTTATCACTACCGCGAATCATTGCAAGCTACACAGAGTAAACGATAATCAATTTAACATACAATCTATATAATATCAAGTGTATGGCTCTTACAAATGTTATAAAACTTTGAAAATGTTAGCAGCTATACCTCAACAATTACTGCGACATCGACCTTCATCTTTAACACAATATGCTTAGCGACCTCTATCTTCATCGCAACTGCGATCTTCACAGACAGACAGACGTCATCGGTAAGGGCGTAGCCCATCCTGTTTACAGTGTGCCAGGACATTCCTATTACACATATCTGATTATATAACATTGAGAATGGCTTTTTGTTATTGTCGGGATTGAATAAAAATCTAAAATATTTTGTGATGATCTAAAATTAATGGGGGAGAACTTAATATGTATTTACATGGGGCCTGACTACCAAGAGTGCCTACTTAATTCTATTGGTGGGTATATTTACATTGAAGGGCCTACTTAAAAATACTAATGGAGGTAATATCAATCTGTGGGCCTACTCATAAAAGTTGAGGGGCCTACCACTAAATTTATTGGCGGGTTGGAGGAAGTTAAGGAGGTTTTTTGGGTCTTAAAAGTTAAATTCTCTAGTCAAGGTTAGTTTAGGTCGTTTTCGGGGATGCATTTCAGCTGTCTCGTTTCCAATTTCAGAAATATCTTCATCTTCACCACGACCTGCCACCTTCCTCTCTCCGGTTTCTGCGGGCCCACTATGGATCGCCGCGGTTCAAGCGAGGGGAACATTAACCCCCCGGCTAGGCGAAGCCAATGGAGTATCACTCCGATGGGAAACACGTCGATACAGCCTTGGGGCTACATTGGGTACACAATCCTCCGCTGTAGAGGTAGCATTGCAGGGAATTATTGAAGAGTAGTGTGTCCTCTGCCCTTCGGTAGCGAAAATTCGCGGGGACAGACAGAGAGGCTTCAGTTATACGGCCAGGTTTTGGAGGGTCTTCTTGGCGGGCGCTGCATCCGCGTCGCTCCTCGTGGGCACCCTTAATGGGTGGCGAAATGTACCTCGCTCCACCATCCCCGCTGTAATGGCGAGTAATTCTTTAAATGGTCTAATCCCGCGGCGGAGGCGGCTTCTGGTTAGCAAGGTAATTATTACAGTCGGATTAGTCTTTGATGATTGAATGGTCAGGTACTCCCTTAAATCCACCACTTCCGATAGTCCAAAATATAACTGAAGTCGTGTGGCCTTACGGTAGAGAGGCATTGTGGCCAGGTGACAGGCTAGGTTGCAGAGGGTATCTGTGCACGCATGGTAGATGCAGCAGCTATCCCGCAGCTTGTAGAGGCTACCAAATGTTGCCGGGGAATGGAAACGGGCGCCATGCCATGGTTTGCAGAAGTGAGCAACCAGCTTGTAGAAAGCCCGGCAGAGCAGATGCAGACGGCATATCCACGTTCTCCATAAAGACG
Source organism: Vandiemenella viatica (assembly GCA_031002005.1). NCBI lineage: Eukaryota > Metazoa > Arthropoda > Insecta > Orthoptera > Morabidae > Vandiemenella > Vandiemenella viatica. Next base: position 108,067,381 of record CM061919.1, on the reverse strand, counting down.
GTGCCGCAGGTTGCACCGTTTCTTGGCCACCGGTGACCTCTCGGAAGCTGTGGACTGCTTTTGACCAAAGCACTCTGGCGCATCCAGCTCTCTAAGGGTGTCAAAATGCGAGTTAATATATCAAGTAATTAGTGTGTTTTGCAGTGAGAAAGTTGTAAGAGTTTCTACTGAAAATGTTACCGTTCACCGTTAGTTTCTGCCATTTTACCTCCTGGCTTACAGGTTCGTCCATTAGTGGTGCTGAAAAGTCAAGTATAGGCTTCATGAAGTATGCGTGTTACTTATAAATTATTATTATTATTATTATTATTTGTAAAGTCCGAAATCTTCCGAAATTTTGATTTTTCAGAGTATCAGTATGTTGCTCTCCAGAATGAAAGGAATGATGGTATAAATAACCATAGTCTATATGCATACACACAAGTACACGTCTAAACTCAAAACTTATTTACGTTTGACAAATACCAAAATATATCATCATACACAAATATTTTGATAAGAATTTACTGAAAATACAACTTATCTGCGAAAATAAAAAAAATAGGAAAATTCTCTAAAACAGAGAAGGTATAGCAAATCCAACTTTCAACATTTAAAAAATGTGCTGTTACTGAAATACTACACGATTTAAAATGTATAAATAAATATATTGTCTAAGCTCGAAAATAAATTACTTTTGAAAAATTCTAAAACATTTTATGCTACACTTAAATACGAGTGATAAGATGCTGAAAAGCAAAACATGAATCTTTGAAACTTAAAAGTTAGTACAAATCTAAAATTATAAGACATTCACGAACACAAACTTACATACGATTCCTTCATTTAGCAAATCCTCCTAAGTACCGTTAAAATCGTCTGTGGAATAAAGAAACATTTTCAGTAACGAGATACTTGTTTAGTACAACTATTGATTTTTATTTCTGCAAATTAAGTAATGTACCCAAGGTACAGAATTTAATGTTTACGGTAATGTTGGAATATCTGGTGACGTCACGCCTTACCTAGTCTGAGGGCGCGTTTCTGCCTCTTCTCTCTCTCTCGCCTGACTGCCTTCCGATTCACTGCTAGCCAAATTCGACTTCGTTCCGAATCCTTGAAGCCACCATCTAGACTGAAGAGATTGAAAACTCATGAGGTGTCGCTAATCCACAGGTCCCCGGGATTATATGTGGGCACTGGGGAATCCTTGATCACTATTAGCGATTTTATTTAAGTCATAACTTTGCACTAATTTCTTTTCCAATTCCAAGATTTGTATTTGTTTAGAAGTTTATTAAAATCTGCTTTAAGACTTTTAGCTATGGGACTTCCGTGTAGCGATTCCACTGAAGATGAACCATCTTACATGAAATTCAGGAATTTTTAAATCATTTTCCTTATAAAACTTGCTTCTAATTAAGTCAATGTGATTTTTTTTATCTGCTTATATCTTAATACTGTGTGTAATATAAAGACTATATAATAAGTACAAATTTGTATCTCGCTACAGACTGAAGATGTGAAATTTCGATTCGTTCTCCAACAATATTTTGCAAAATTAAACATTCGCCGTTACTGTATTTTGAAAGTGCCTAATCAATAAAGGTATGTTTTTCCTGCAAGTGATAAGTTGTTCACCTCCAGCAACGGTCAATACTACGTTCACCCGTAGTCCATAAGACTCTTCAATTAAACAGGGAATTCCGTCCTACTTATGGCCCTTCCATACAATTAAAAGTTCCCAAAAGGAGAATCCAGCGCAATTCCAAATGGATTGAGAGTGGATGCATAGTAGAGCGGAATCATACGAGTAACTTTTTCCCGTCGCTAGATTTGCGTTTTATTTCGTACTATACAAAAAATAAAAGCACACAACTTTATAAGCATCCGTCTAAATATATGCATTACACTACTTCTGATCTGCGTAGCCTAGCCTATCCCCATAAATCACTGAATTCATGTTTTTGAATTTTAAGCTCTTAATGGCATCACCTAATGTCGTTTGCAACTGCATATGAAAATATAAACAGCCAATATAACTACCACATTTCGACCAGTAAATTTTGCTACGGTACGAATACTCTCTATATTCAGGCTGCGGTACGCAATGTACAATTAATTTATGGAAAAGAAACTAAATCACGTCACCCGCTTGAGTTATATTTCGTTCTGTACAGAAATGACTCATTCAAAAGATTTCTTTATTTTGGCTTTTCGCCTCGTCGACGTCGAGGTCATTAGAGCAGGGAAAGGTTTGACTTAAGCGATAGGAAGGAATTCGGACAGGGCCTTTTGTAGAAACCATCCCTAGAATTCGTCTTGACTGATTTCTGGAAACCATTCAAAATCTAAATCAGAGGTTCGAACTCTAACTCTCCTGAATGAGAGACTCGACTCCCCTCCCTCCCACCTACCAGTATAAGCCCTCACCCACCAGGGTCGGTAGGTAGTTAATAGAAAGTTTAATTTCATGATAATTTAATAAATGACTTGATCATCAGCTAAAAACGTGGTTGCGAACACTCAAAACACCATGTTTGGCTCGGGTATGATATACAAACTACATGAAACATTGACTAAAAAACCACGTTTTAACACAGAACGATGGAGCTCAGCACTTTATGGAAGGAAGCTTATGCTTCAGCAATACCGGAAACAAAGTAAAATCTAAACTTTTGAAATGTATTGGCATAGAGAGATGTTGAAAATTAGCAAAACTTAAAGTATGAAATGATCATTATCTGTAAATAAGGATGAAGTTACTAGAAGACTGCTACAGAAAACAGATACATTTGTGGACGAGATTTTATCATACGGGAAAAGTTGTTAGTGAAGTATAGAACTGCAGAGGAAGATAAAAATTAGAATTCACGAACCACACAGCTGAGAGCGTAAGATAATTAACTCAGTATCATACCAGTCGAGAGACTGATAACACCTAAAACATCTGTAACAGGTAGTACACGCACCGAAACAAAATTTAATTTACTGTTATAAATTTTGAGCGGAAATACCAAACATTTTTTAAAGAAATGTATACTCCTAAATATGAACTAATCAGGATAAAATTTATCATATTCAAAGATTTTATCCAATAAACGTCATTTACAGCAAGCCATTCAATCATATTTACGAATTACTGAATGTTATAAAGCATGTTTGTGGAACTGATGTTTATAGGGCATAATGTTAAGTACGCGTCACATTATGGGTAGTTATTTAAGGTGAAGTCAGTAATAAGATAACCAAATTAAACGATTTAAAAATTAATCTGAATTTTATTCGTCAAATTTGGCATAGTCAAGCACAAACGATAATGCTAAAAAGTTGAAATCGAAAGTAGTCTACTATAAAAAACCGGACACTTATCCACGAACCCATAAAATTATCATCACTCCGCGTTAAAATGCTCCAGTAAAAATGAAATAATGCAGCCTGCATCATCAAGTGAATTAGAAGGATCTGATACATTTTTTACCGTAGCTATCTTACCAAGTAGCATGTATCTTCAACATGGGTGCTCTACAAAGCGAAACCATGTAGATTTGAATACCTACGGCTTTTCACGCATTCGCAGGCGCATTTAATTCAGCCGAAATTATGCTCCCAATTACTCAAAATGACCACACAGCAGAGTGCGAACTGTTACGACATGCGATTACGGAGTCTGCGCGCATGCTACGCTAACCAACCCCAACGGGGGCGAGTGTTCACCGCATTGCCCGCGGCTGTCAAACCAAGACAAGCTACAAAGCGTTAGTCGGAAACCGTCTAAGCAAAGTTATTTTCTACTTCATTTTTTTTTAAAAATATATGTAACCAAACTTTTGGAAAATTTAAAATGCGTAACCAGTTTATGAACGGGAAGTAAAATATTCCAGAGTGACTGCCATTTTTTTTACAATGTCTTTCTGTAGGCATGATAATTACAAGGCGACTATTTGACCCAAGAACCTTATGCCAACGGCTTACACGTGTGTATATTCTGTTTTTCTTCCCTGCCACATCCGGTAAAGATTGCTTCCGAAGCCTCCATGATTCTTTTCCCCCGCTTTAACTTGTAGTACCAATTTACTCGATAAGATAACCAGACAGCGTGTAAATTTGGAAGCGCTACTGGATCTTTAATGTCATACGAAATGTATTTTTAAGAGATACGATGTAGATTTAAATACGTGTTTTTACAACATCCACCAGTCATTATACAATACTACTTGAATACCTTCCAAACCATTATAAAAAAACACCAGAAAAGATTAATTTACAACAGATTACATCAAACTACAACCCAACACAAAACCATTACAGCAACCATAAATCCTTTGCTAAGTCATGCATGTTATACTCACGTCTTTTCTTCAACAGCGAATTAATTGTCATTTTAATGAACTCACCTGTAAAAATAAAAGTACGTATTACGAAAATGCCTTCAGCTAAGCTTACATTAATTCTTAAAAGAGAACATGAATAAATTACTTTAAAAAATCAGTTCGATGGTGCATCCAAAATGAAAGTTAGTTTCGCCCGCTATGTTTACAATTACATCAACAAAATGCTGGAAAAAGATTAAAAAATAAAGAAGTATTACAATTTTTAACATGTTTTGTATCTTCACATAAAAACTTTTGCCTTTACGCCTCGTCGACTTCGAGGTCATTAGAGGCGAGATGAACTGCGGAAAAGGTACGGGAAGAAATTCGGCCAAGGCCTTTTGAACGAAGCATCCCGGCATTCACCTGGAGTGATTTGGGGAAACCACGGAAAACCCAAATCTGGATGCCCGAAAGGGTACTCGAACCGGCGTCCTTCCGAATGGGCTAAAACTAATCTATATATATCTAAAAATAGACGTGTTTACATTTTATACAAATTACATATTTTGTACGATATCGATGAAACGTTTACACGTACACCTTAAAACAAGGGGGAAAAATACATTTGGTTTACAATAACCCATCCCATCTCCGCCAAGATCCCCAAAGGAAAAATTATACGTACAATAGTTCAGTTTTTCTTTTTTGCATGTATGTCTAAAACTGTAAGGAAATCGGCCAAAATGGATGCTGATATTTTGAAAGCACATAAAATTTCCTGTTCATTGGCGTTGGACCGATTCCGGTACGACAATAATTGATTGAGAAATTAGAACTTGATATTTCAAGTGTGGCGACATACAAAAACATTTTTTGTCGGGTCTACAAGTAACTTTGTATACGAATGCTTCAAAATGAAGAGAAAAATTGTGCAAATTTTTACAGAAACCCAAACTCTCTCCCTCTTTACCTCCTTTAAACAAAATGTGGAACTGAAACTATTACTTTTTTTGCAAATATGTTAAAAACGGTAAGAAAATCGGACAAAGTGGATAGTCAGATCCGTAACGTTTCCTGTCGAATCTGCGTTAGACAGATTCCGATCGGACAATCGCTGACCGAGAAATTCGAACTTAAATTTAAAAACTGTTTTGTTAATAGTTTTTATCAGATTCCTAAGGAACCTGCCACGGTAAGGAGTTAGTTTCCAATACTTTCATCGTCAAACTGATTCAATACGTAAGTAAATAAAGTTAATCGCCAAGTTTATTATTTAAGCAGCTGTATGATGGAAGAACGATCTTGGCTCAGTTGGTCAAGAAGAGTGATTGGGGAAAGGGAGGCTCCCGGTTCGAATCCCGGTCTCAGATGGAATTTTTACGGGCCTTGAACTGACCAAGAGCAGTCTGGTGGCTCAGTGGTTAAAACGTCTGATTGGAGATCGAGAGGTCCGCGGTTTGAATCCCTGTACCGACCTTCACCTCAGGTACAACTCGCAGTGTAATGTGAAGTACGCCAGAATGCTACTGTGGTTAGGTGAGGAAAGGAAATGGCCGTCCTACCTCTGATACCAAGCTTAGTACGCCTCCTTTCGGGCGGGTCCAACCAACCCTCGGGTTGAGGACCATGTTTAGCTTAAACTGACCAAACCTGGCTAAGCCTCCGTTATTAATGTGAAGATCAACGACGTTCAATGGTTCGGATTCCACATTTAACTGTACCCTACACCTGGCAGGATTACCAGGCTAGGTTAGGCGGCTACGAAAGAGGTACATTGCGCAGCCGGTAAGATACTATCACTACTTCTTTTGAGACTACACGAAATTATTTTTATTTCTAACGTTATCGTGTTCACAAAAAGTAACTCCTCTTGCCTGTAGACATGCAAACGTGCTTTTTCGCGGCGTTTAGTGCATTACCCCATACTGATAAAGAAAATAACATGGAAAATCTGATCTTATCTGAAAAAGTGATCCTGGAAAGTGGTACTTGACACGACACCGCTTGGAACAAAACAGTGTTAGATACAGCATGTTCTAATCTTTGAAGCAGAGGATGAGCCAACATATTGAGCGCTGCGAAATGCCTGGTTGCTCGGGGTGTTCACCACATTAGTTGTTCGTAGACAGTATTTTCATTTATATATATATATATATATATATATAAAAACTATTAGTCAACACAATCACGTGTATTTCAAGAAAAAAAAAAACCTGTTTTATTAAGTTCACTGCATAGTTCCAGTTTGAATATATATATATATATAAAAAATATCTTAAAATATTTGAAACAGTTTTAATGCTTACTGCACTGTTTACGTCGCTCTTTTTATAATTTGGTGTACTGCTCTGGGGGGAGGGAGGTCTGAGAACACTGATAAGCAGTAGAGTGTTTATGCAGTACTAATGGTAAAAGAAATGACCATGCTAAACTACGAAATTCCACCGTTTCTCCACAGACATTTGAGATTTTTCGATTTTCGAGTACAGTCACTTTACATAAAATACTTTCATTTAATTTTATATTTGTAAGGTACCGCCCAGACAAATTTCTTATCTCTAAGAAGAGTGGAGATGAATTTTTTCGTACAAACAACCAAATTAAATCACCAACCAACGCACACAGGGGTATTTGACACAAAAACCCGATCAAAAGTCAAAAAAAGTATTAAGCAAATTCCAAGAACCCGTATCTACCTGGCTCGAGGCAAATGTCTATAGAATAACAATCAGCTATGTTTTTTTTAGATAAGCTTCATTCCCCACCCCGTGAACAGCCATTTTCTGAGCACATTGCGAGACCCACGTACTGTTACCAAGCAAATACAAGAAAATTATAAGTTGTACCAATTTAATTTGTGAGTGACGTTAAGTGAGTAGTGGTGATTTTAATCATGGATATTGTTCAGCCAGGTACCTAGAATTTAAATAATAGTAACATACATCCAATGGTATCGCACAACTTTATTTCTGTACATTTTTGTAAGTTGATTCATTTTGTACTGATTTCTTTATTACGAAAAGTATTAAAGAGTGATTTTATTATATTTCCGGACCTTTCCCGAGTCTGATTGCTTGTATGGTATTAGTTCAGTGTACTATCTTGGTGTTTCATTGAAAATTGGGTGCCAAAAATTGCCAAATGTCTATTTATTCGAAAAAATTCTAGATTATATACAACGAAACAAACTTACTTTTTTCCGTCACATTAATTCATCTAAGAATTTCTTTGTTATGGGCTTTTCTGGTATCATGCTCACGACCCGAAAAGTTATTTGTGATATGAGTAAACACGAGAAAGGAAATGATTTCGTGCGAAAGTTGGAATTGGTCGCGGAAAATATTTTAAATCAACCGACATTCACGGTCGAACAAACCAAACAATTCGAACTAAAGTTTTCAAGGCTTAAATTGGAAATTAAAAGAAAATTGCAGGCTGCTAAGAGAACTGAGAGTGTATTTTTAAAGAAATACCATGATTGGTTCAAAAGATGTATCGAAATCCCCATAAAATCCAATCCTACCAATGTGGGTCGGCCTAGAAAATCTTTCGATGATCTGACCGATTTTTGCAAATGATGTCAGCAGAGATAATAGGTATTAACAAAACATTGATGACAGGTTTTATACTATTATGTGAATTATATATAGTGGGCACAAGGTAGATATAAAAAAAAATATTCCCCACTGCCACGAAAAATTTAAGATGTACTGTACATTGAACTGTATTCGTGGCATCCAATGTTACCTATACAAGAAGTATTGATTGAGCACTTATAATAGAATATGCATATTTACCTATAGGCACTCCGTCAGAAGCAGCAGCAGAAGCTAGAAACAAATATTTTCGACGATTTAGGGAGAGACACTCCAGAAAATTTAGTTGGGTTTAGTGCAACACAGATGTCATTAAAGGCTCAGGATCCGTATTTGAGCTTCATCAGGCATAAAACCCCCAAAACATTTAAATCATTCAATCCAGAAACTATTAAAATATTACTTTAATGGGACCCGAGTACTCAAAAAGAGAACGAGTCATAAGGTGAATGTTCCGACGACGAAGGATGGGACGGTTTGTGTACATGTATGATTTAGTGTACATGTATGATTACCGTTTAGGTATTTTTTTAAATATTCGCTTAGTATGTTATAAAGTGTATGAATACAGTATGTGTTCTTTATTATTACTCCTCCTTCACAGTTATAAGTTCTAATATACAAAAGAAGCGAAACAAAAATCCAAATTACGTAGATATAATTTTGATAGACTTTTTGTGTCAAATACCCCTGTGTGCAACGATGGTTTGAAATAATTCAAAACAATTACACACGGAAAAATAACTATCAAGCATTTCCGCTATTATTATTATTATTTTTTTTTTTTTTTTTTTTTTTTTTTTGCCGTTTAGTCGCGAGAATCCGACATATATATTTTTGAATAAAAATCCGTCTTCTAACAACTGTTTTTTATTCATTTGTATCTACCAGACGCGTTTCGCCCTTCTGGAGTGGGGCATCGTCAGTGGTAAAAATTGTTGCAGCTAGCACATGTCAGTCTGGAACAGCACCTTCAGCAAATTTCTGCACCGTTGTTTCTTGCTACACTTTAGCGAAACGCGTCTGGTAGATACAAATAAATAAAAAACAGTTGTTAGAAGACGGATTTTTATTCAAAAATATTTATGCAACAACTGCGGAACATGGCCTACAACAAGATTACTGTAATCCGACATATATTTGTAGCTTGGTGGTGTACAGAAAAATAACGAAAGTTCCAATGGCCTGGCGGAACGAAACAGAGCCTTACAGCCAGCTTATCTGCCCTTGACTATATATATAGTGACTTTCGTTATCGTCGCTAGATGAAACGAGATAATGTGGAGGAAAAAAAATTAAGGCGCATATTGGGTCACGGCTGGACTAATATCAAATTGCAGAACTCCGGACGAATAATAGCTTCTCCATTCGTGACTGCGGTTGTTTACTACGTCTTTGAAATAGAATTTTTGTATGTCAGCAAATTTGCAAATATCAATGCAACACAGTAATCCAAATACTCTTTCTGTATTAAAAACCGTATGGTAACAACTGTGGCAATGAAGAAATAAAAGCTGTTGCAACTGTCATTTAAAACAAGGAATTAGATTGTTTAGCTACAGAAATCGATTTCATGAGTAGAAATTGGAGACGCTCAAGATGGGGAAAGAGTGAGCAACATAAAACAGATTATGGGCACCCAGAAAATGTGGAACACAGCTCCGAAAAAAACAATAGATATGGTTACACCATAGCTAAAGAAAGGAAGAAACTATGTCCATGGCAGAATATAGGGATGAAGCCTTCATAAAACAGGTTGAATGAATTAGAAAGACATGAGGGAAGCAATGAACGTGAGGACACTCAAAGAGGAATGTGTAGACAGAAAACAATTGAAAATAGCAGCAAGGAACTTGCACCAGCAATGAAAAATGATCAACCTTGCATTAGCGTTGTCAGCTACGGAAACCAGGAGAGCCCCTGTGTTAACCCGTAATTATCAGTTGAAGCATGAGTATCGAGCAAGTCTATATAGAGTTTGTTAACCCGGATGTCTTATTTCGTCATTCAAAAGTGGTTCATTTACAACACAAGCAAACAAAGTGAGTTCACAGAGCGACAAAGACCTTTGATTTGAAACTGTAAATATTGCCGGCTGGGGTCGGTTTGATATGGTTTCTCGATCTTTCCAACATACTAGCGGCCCAGAAATCTAGTTTATCAGCACTGAATTTAGACGTACCACGGGACGTCGTCAACGGAAGAAACGGTGAATCGAAAACCTTCTGACATTACGCCGTTTGGTCTGTTTCATCATCAGAAAATGAACTTCGTTTCCGTATTTTTTGTTTCACGGCTATACCAACAAGGTCCAGAGGATGCGCGAGCTTTCCATAGTTTGAGGGTACGAAGTCATATTTATCAGTACTAAAGCAGTGAAACTGCTAACAGTATTTATTTCACAAATGAGTACCAGACAGGGTTGACGAATAAAGGTATGTGATAGATACTCTGATGTTTCTTAACTAAAAAAAACAAAAAAAACTGAGCTGTACAGTTAGTCGACGGAGTTTATTATGAGAGAGACTTCCAAGCAACAAACAAAATCGGTCATGTCTTCCAGTTACTAGAATTAGAGCCTACCCCGATGCCAAACTCAAATAACTACCCACCTACCACGCTCAAACACTGAAAGAATGAATTTTTTACCCCGAAAACCTCTACACAAGGATGCTAGAGTAAATGGATGAGAGGAACTCTTCACTGTCACGTGGCACTATAGTTTCCACTCATACTTTATGCATCACAGAAAACCCAGACCCTTCCCAAGAGGATGAGGACTCAGCAATGTACTGTATCATCTTTGTTATATATGCAAAATATAAACAGTATAAAATTTACATGTTATACTGTTTGGCAGTTTTTATCAGTTATCTGTAACAGACTTTTTTTTCTTTACTATTTTATTTGTTCACGTACTGCACCATGAAACGAAACCGTAATTAAAGTCAAATATACAGCCTCTAGATTCAGAAGACTGCAGAAATCTAACTTGCCAATTTTTTGAGTCCAAATCAAAAGTGAAACCATATAACTAAGACAAAACATTCCGTTAAATTCAAAACTTAAGAGAAACGGTCGATTTTTGTTACAATCTATAACAAAAACGTGATGCATCATTGAAATTCTAGACAAAACTAGAACCAAATCTTCTGCGATAAAATTCGAGGAGTAAAGGAAAATTAATCACTGAAATGTTCTCGCCTCAACCCAGTTCAGAGTTTTAAGTGTAGTTTTTTGTTTATTTGTTTTTAGTTTAAAAGCTTTAATATTTCTACAGCGCCTTCGCTTGGAATTACGCGATAGCACACAAGACAAGCGAATCGACACAGCGTTCTCTATTGTGAGATAAGCTTTTGTCGAGTGGCGCTTTGAGCCGTTCTCCTCTCAGATCGGCTTAGAAACACCAAAAGTTCTCTGGCTAAGCCTTTAAACACTCCCCACACTCCAGATCAGAAACGCTATCGTGTAACCTTTAGACAGCTTGTTTATTCGGTCAAACTCTGAACCATAAAAAGGCTTCGAAAACGTACGTCTATAAATATTTAAAAAAAAAAATATATACTGATCACGCATTGGATTAATATCAAAACCATTAAATTTGTATTTTTGGCGGCAAGTCAGTAATAATACACTTTTTTTTTACAATTCTCCAAAACCCTTTGATTTACTAGATTCCGACTGTACTGGTCAAATTGGCCACACGTCAAAAACCATGATAACAGTGTATCATAAATTAGGCATTTTAACTACACTAATAATAATAATAATATAATTATAAAATTCAATTCTTAATGTTCCTACACTTAACATGTCTGATAAAAGTAAAAACTAAAAGATACCTTCCGTATAAACCCCGAACATATCTTCTTATTTCTATACTAACGGACTTTATAATTAACAGTAAATTACTAAAACACCTCAAATACTGTGTAGCACATTGTTCTTTTCTAATAATTCACAAACAGGAAAATTAAATACAATCAAGATAGTAAGTTTAAATTGTTAATACTGTTCATTAAAATTATTATTCTATCTTTTTCAAAAATTTAAAATAAAACATTGTACTTACGCTGCAGATGCCTCGACGAGAGGCGAAACGCGTCCGTCAAATAAATAATATCCAACAACAGTTGTATTGGCGTAATTATTCAAGAACTAGTAAAGTCTGACTTTTTTGCGTATCGCCACGGGTTTAGAATAGTTCCAGTTTTTACGATGAAAGATTATGACAGCTTGATCTGATCTGGCGAAATATATGCTTGACCTGTGTTTTACCCTTAGGATGAATAAAATCTATTGAGCTTTAAGAACTCAGAAGCATTAATAGAGGTAGGTATTAAACACGGACAGGAACGATCGCGCTATCGTGTAACTGTTTCAAAGGTCATACACTCTAACTTGGTTAAATATGAACTTGTATTTGACCCTTGAAGTTCACTCTGCAATTTAAAAAAAAAAAAAAAAAATCCTGTTTGCTTCGAAAGTATCACGTTGTTTATTATTGAAACGTGGTAAACACTCATAATGTAAACATTGGTCATTGTATCTGTGACGGCAAGAGAACTTAGTACACATTCCATATTATGAAACAGTTTAGCAACTCCGCAGAAATAAGCTGCCAGTATAGTCGATTCGGTGACACATTTGGTCTGATGTCCACTTAAAATAACTTAATTCACATACAGTGAAGATGAATAAAGACCAATAGCGAAAGTGGTTAGTAAAATGCCTAAAAAGGAAATAAACCGTAATGCATAAACTTTGGTCAAGCAACAACATTAGTGAAAGTTGTAATTAAACTGTTCCTAAGCCGAAATGACAATTGGCATTCGTGGTTACAGCAGAGACTATGAGTAATTTAATTTTTTTAAATTGTTTTTTAAGTTGCTTTAATTGGTAACATCTTACTGAAAAGCAGATCGGCTTTTTTTCAGCCGCAAAATTTATTAAAATCTTTTTAAACTATGAAAAGCTATGAAACTTAATGAATGTATTATGCCAGTTAATTTGGTAGCAGTTGCGTAGTTATTAAATTGTAGACATAACCACGAATTCCTTCTAATTGTATCTCTGGTCGCTGTTTTGTGAGCGAAGGCTGACACGTGACACAGTTCTCCAGCCAATAGCTATTGAGGTGAGTGTATGAGTGACCTTACGAAATTATATAGTAGATTAATAATTCAACAACCAACTGTCGAAGGAATGGCTTACAATAATCACACATTATTCTATCCTTTCAGCATTGATGGTTTAAACCAATCCCTAACACATACCTGCAAGTTCATTTCAAATTAGCTGTTTTTTCAGTTTCAATAAACGAAGGGAAAAAATGAAAAGTGCAAAGTCGGGACTATGAACAAATTCAACGTTCGGTAATTTAATTATGAACAACGGTTCTGCAAAAGACGTAGGCAATAATGTTCTCATACCTTTACGAGACCAGTTTTAATAGGATCTAGAATAACATAAATATGATCATAATCTCTGGTGGAGTAAAGTGGAAGTAAAACTCTACTACCAGCAGTAACCGTGGAGGAATGCGATTAAGTCCAAAATCTGAGATTAAAAACACAGATGCGCCGCTCGCAATTTCTTGCTCCAATGGAACGGCTCAGCTCTCGAGAGAGATTAAAAACAGTTTATAATCTGACTGACGCCAGTAGCATATTGGCTTCCGCGTTAACTTCACGTTGCCAGAGTCACCGCTTCTCTGTCTTGGACATATGTGGCATTAACTGTAGAAAGACATACAACTACAGATAACTATATGGTTTAAAAGGTAGAATTCATTTAAATTAAAAGCAATTTACTGATAGAAATTAGAAAAATGTACAATTATCAAACACAAAAAAACACTCACTTACTACTAAATGTGCCTTTATTATTTTGGCTACTCCGCCTAAAAAGAGGCAATTATAAAAGGAACTCGTGACACCAACAGGAATTGTTCTAACATACATCTTTCTTATAAAACGTATCTGACCTCAAATAATAGGCTATATACCTACGATCAGAATCACTTAAAAATTTTAATTCGTCCAGTCACTCATCGGTGCTAAATACTTATTCGTAGCGGTAGAATGCGTGGTATTAAGAATTTTTAAATTAAGTGAAAATTGGCAATAGTCTTCCTCCAAAATTTTACTGCTAACTATTCACAAACTGGCTAAACGGAAACTTCAGTGACCAGTTCGAGATCTTACTAAACACGAATTTCTACACAAGAATCTAGCATTCATATTTTCTCCACTAAGACCAAAGAAAATCTCTGTCGTTTATGAACCACATTAGCAAGTATCATAATTTAATAACATATCGTACGAATTGTGTGGTTAATCAACAGCCTAAGAGGTATTTAAATTACCTGTTGTGCTTCGAAACAGTTCATCCACATAAACCGTAGCGCCATGTATGTATGAATCACTTAATTACATTCAAGCAATAATATAATTATTACCTTTTGTTTTTTCTAGAGACGTGACTGAAAAACTCGTCACAATCTTATATTAAACAATGTCTTAACCTCATATGCCAAGTCACATCCCGAGCATCGACGCTGCGAAAACGCCAGCAAAATCTTTTCAATAATTTTCGCGTGATTCTCAGGCAAATATGGCTCAGTTACAGATTTATATAACAAAGACTGCAACCAGTTACTACACAGTGAACTTTAAATTGTGTTTATGAACTCGGCTCTAAGCGTTTTAAAACCAGACGTGCTCGGAGTTGCTTTGTCACGGTTACAGACAAGAATGTTTCTACCTTTCAGTGTACCTGGGTAGGCAACACGTGCTGGAAGATCTATTACAGTTAACACAACATACAGCAGAATACATCGTCTGTAAAGACTTCAAAACTGTTACCGAGAGGGCGAGCATGGCTGGAACACACGTCAAGAGAAAAATTATACACACAGCTCAATATCAAACAAACTGTAAAACTAGTAATTTTGTGAAGCAGTTGCCAAAAATTTGATGACGTACCGGGAAAATGGAGAAAGCGTCAAGCTATTTCAGAAAGAACGGACTATAAATGATGGGAAAATAAATAGCATGACGTAAGCAAGACCGTTAAGATGCAGACCTAGACGAAGACCTAAAACTAGATGTATCGAGTAAGAAGATGACCTACAGTATCTTACAGCAGAACACTGTAAATATTTCAGAATGGAATAGGACGTTGAACAGATTGAGTGGCCTCTGAAGGCTTTACGGGTTGAGAAGCGTACCCCAGCTATATGATTGGAACTTCAATTTACTTGGTAAATACAAAATGGAAATTAAGTATGCAACGCTGTTAACTATGCGCTGTTCTGAAACACAAATATCTTGCACACGCACAAAATCAAACAAAATTAACTAAATGCGTGCCACTATCATACCTGCCAACTTCCAAAATCGGGTTTCCGTAAAAACCCTGCTTCCCCAATACAGTGTTTCCGTAAAGAATGTGGACCACAATTTTTTTTTATCGACAATTAACTAAACATCCAGAAATTTGTATAAACAGCATATCAAACCAAAATAATGTCATATTAAACTGAAATCATGTCTACTTACTTCATATTAATTGTTGGCAAACACTAATTACAAGACAATCTTTAAAGTCTTTTTTTTTTTTTTTTTTTTTTTTTTTTTTTAAAAAAAACTTTAAACTAAAACTCAGATGAGACAATATATATCCTGTTTCACTTAGCACTGAACCTATTTACACTGTTTGATATACATAATATGCGTACTTTCAATCAGACTTCAAATATGAAGCAGTGGCTTTCTTAAGAAAGTCTGGAGAAAAACTGTTTGTATAACAAGGACCAGAATTGGTGGTCTTCAGTATGGATTGCATTTGAGAGTGATGATCTGAACTGTGTTCTATTCTTCTTAACCATACTGAAAACACGTTCACACTCAGCATTGCTGTGGGGTATGGAGAGTATGGACAACATTACTCTGGAAATCCTATTATATTTAAGAATTCCATCAGCACCACGGATATTTGATAACCGTGCCCATTTGACATCATTTGGAGCATCTGCAACAGTTGAAATGTCATCTAATTGAAGAGCTGCGAACTGTGTGTGGATTGCATTTACAGCATCATCCCTCGTTTCATTTTCAATCTTATGTAAGATAACAGGAAACTTTTCTAAGAGGAAATTGGCTGAAGAAAATTGTGCATCTTCAATTTTGTCAAATGTGGCTACTTGTGCATGTTGCAGCACATCACTTTTTAGTGGAAACTTGTTTATGATGTAATCGCAGGGTGTAGAAAAGTAATTTCGGACTGATGAAAAGAACAGAGTTTTATCTTCATTATTAAGTTTCCTAACCATGTTCACAGTTTGAATGCCAATAACTAATTCATCATCTTCTTTCTGACTTTGAATTAGGTGGTACTTCACTTCCAGCAACGCAGAACTTTTAATTAACTTTGGCTTTACAAATTTACTGAGTATCTGCTTTAACAATTCTATCAAAAAATCTAACAAAACATGTACTTGTGGGGAAACACTCTGAAGAACAGTATTCAGTTTATCAAATAATGGTATAATGATGTGCAGGAAAATACAATAAGTCTTGTTCAAGTCAGAAGAGAGAAACATAAACAGCCTTTTCTCACGAGTTGTAGTCAAACTTTTGCTTTTCAGAACAGACGAGTTGCATTCAAAAGAATAAGCTATTCTTTTAGGAGTCGACGAGGATGGAGAATCAATAACTCTCTTCTTCTGCTGCCCCTTGGATCCCATGTGTTCAACTTTTGGTATTGTGAATGATGTCAAGCTAGCTGAAATATTTGAAGCACATATTAGCACCTCATCCTTTAAAAAAGAAAGAAGTGGATCCCACTGCTCTAGTATTCTGTCCAAACACTTGCCTAAAGACAACCACCTTGTACATATATGCTTCAGTATTTTCTTGCAATCTTGATTGTGCAAGTTTTGAAACTTCTTAAGACTTTCTTTTCTTTTGGCGCTCTTCTCTAAATAATAAAAAATATCGACAAGAATCTCGTCTATTTTAAGTGGTAATCTTGCAGCAGCTAAATTAATTAAGTGACACATACATCCAACAATCACAATATTTGGATGAGCTTCTTTCAAAACTACTGAAACTCCAAATCTTGTGCCCCATCATTACAGGTGCATTATCAGAACAGAATGCTACACAGTTTCCAATTGGTATTCGGTGATGTTCCAACAGCGATAACATGAGGTTACTTATATTGCGCCCTGTTGAGTTCCCTTCCAATGCTGGTATGCATAGCACAGTACTTACAATTTTTTCTTGTTTATCGTCATAAAATGTAACAACAATGGGATATAATTTTGTATTGGTATCATTGCTTCCATCTGTTGCCATTAAAAATGGACCATTCTGAAGACTCTTCACAACTTCTGCTATTGCATTTTCAGACATTTCTTTTAAAATGTAAGTTGTTTTAGTGCGACCACATCCGTATTTTTTCGCTACTTCTGACGAAGGAAACATCTTCCTGAATAAGGCACCTGCATGGTCAGCTGCACTTAGTGGAATATTGTGTTCCACCAAAAATGAAGTGAACAAACACTCCGCTTTAATCACATCCAAATCATAATTTCCTGATTTTTCGAAAAACGTATTGATTTTGTGATTCTTTTCTTTTGATTTTAAACACGCAATGTGTTTACTACACTTAATGTGATATGCCAAATCATTTCTTCTGCTATGTGCAATATTTATATCACAACCACACACTGTACAAAACACAAATTTTACACCTTTTCTTGACTTTATTATACACGGAAACTCTATGGAATACGCTTCCCTGAATATCTGGAAATATTGCTTCTTAGCGTTACTCATGATTACACCGTTTACACAAAGTCACAAACTATCAACCAACCAAACAACGCACGCGGGACTGTTGGGAACTCGAAAGTATACGAAAACGATATTCAAACGATTGCTGATTCGACTCTCAAAAAAGTATCGATGTAAAATCAGAGAGAGAGATCGATTAATTATTGACTACAATAAAATTAGCATATCGTGGTTTAATTTAAGAGTCAAATGAAAGAAGCCTTAACGCACATCTAAGAGCACTTAAAACAATGAAATAAATAGTAAAACCTGCCACAATTGTCCATAAAAACCGCAATAACATTGTTCCAATTAAGATCAGACCTAAGCGATCGAAATCCGTAAAATAACACAGCATATCCGTAAAACCGTAAAATACAGTCCTTTTCCGTAAATTTTACGGAAAAAACCGTAAAAGTTGGCAGGTATGCACTATACAATTGTTTCTACCGCCTCTCAGCAGCATTACACAACAGTTTTACGAAAACTGTAAAATTGTATCGTTGCATTTTTATGCTTCTACAGCAATCTAGGACACTTGTGTACGCTTGGAATTACTTCCGTGTGGCTTGTGAACCTACGTGTCGCGAGGGGACACAGCGCACAGGAAGCCACGTCGGCTGTTGTGTCAGCGATTGCACTCCGTAGTGCGGAAAACCGCAGACGGATAGCATCGCTCCACTGACTGTGGCAGTTGGCTGCCCTCCAATTCTAGGACAACTGGACTGACTATCTGGCGCAAGGGCACCAATATTCCGTGAATCGGCTAGAGATATCGCCGTCCCGTCCCCACAGGGAATTCGACAACAGTCTGTAGGGGAGCTGGAAACCAAAATAACTTCGTGCGTCGAGAATATTCTCAGAAGCCACACCCATATACAATTCTGAAGAACACTTGCTGAAGTATCGAACAGTTACGCTAGACCTGGGGCGGAACGTTGAATACACTGAACTGACAAAATTCAAGGTAGAAGTAATACTCAAGTAAAGCATACTAAACCAATGTCTCGGTGGTGGGACGGCCTGTTCCTTTCCTCCGGCAGCAACGGTTTAACACGGAATTCGAATCTCGGAGATCTCGCTAGTCCGTTTACATAAAGCTAGCTGTGCCATACTGGTAATCGAACAAAGGACCTTCACTTTTGACAGCAGACACACCATTTTACAAATGTTCATTGATTTGCGGTTAAATAATAACAGAGACTATGATAGTAAGTTGATTTATCGACCTTGCGCTACGACGTGGCATCTGTGTTAAGATACAGGTGGTAAAGGATTGAATTTATCCCATTCCACCACGATTCTCAGTGCAGTCACACAATCGCGTGGGGAATGGTGGGCACTCAACTTAGAATTCAGTGAAACTGCCTGCTGCAATACAGAAATTTTCACGTACTGTTGAAACGAACGTTGATAGGGTAACTGGGAATTCATGTTTGCTGGACCCGTTATATCGGGACATGACGCGCGGCTCGCCTGCTGGACTGCTGGCCGTTCGCCCAGTAGGAGTTCCTAACCAGACGCATCAGCTAGCTCTGCAAGAATGCACACATTAACACCGAACCCTCTCTCACAACGATACTACCGCTTTAGTAATCTAACACCACTAACACTAAAGAAGTAAAAACGGCACTATAAATCAAATCTCTTTGTTAAAAAAGCGAACCAAAATAATATTAGAGAGACTCTTCAAAACCATCTGTAAGATGACTCAACTTCAGCTTACATGCTAAAAGCAACAAAATATATACCTAATATAAGATATTATTTGCAGTTTTTCTATCGATGATCTGGTTTGCTCTTTAGGAACTATGACATTAATGTAGCCCCCTCCCGGAAAACCGAATTAATACCAGATGCCACTGTTTGGCCTTTATCGATTTTGAAAAAGCTATTGATTCAGTTCATCACTCAGCAATCATGCAAGCCCTTTTAGAGCAAGGAGTGAATCCAGGCTATATCGACTTACTGTACAACATCTACACCACTTCCACTGCCTTTGTCAACATCGCTGAAGCCACCAAAGAGTTCCCAGTAGAAAGAGGGGTAAAACAAGGAGACTCTATATCCCCCAAGCTATTCACATCAGTCCCATAGTTGGCAACGTCAAAAATCCAATGGCAAAACCGAGGTTTGAGAATAAATGGAAGAAGTCTCAACAACTTAAGATTCGCTGATATAGTTTTACTCTCTCTGTCTGGAAGAGCTCAAAGAACTGATAAATGAACTAGAGGCAGCGTGCAGTGAAGTGGGCCTTAAAATAAATATATCAAAAAGCAAAATCATGCAAAACAAATGGGCAGAAAAAGATAAAGACAAGGCAGACATGAAAGATTCTGGTATTGAGTCCGTAGATCAGTACATCTGGCCAACTGATCAATATGAATGTTGACTCAAAGCTCGAGATCTACAGACTGATAAAGCTGGACTGGAGAGCATACGGAAGAAATTCCATAGTTTTTAAATCGAACATGCCAGTACACCTTAAAAAACAGGTATTTGAACAATGTGTATTACCGGACCTCACATATGCCTGTCAGACTTGGGCCCTAAATAGTCACACGAAGCAAAAACTGACAACTGCCCAGCGAAGTATGGAAAGAGCAATGATAGGGTTTACAAGAAGAGACAGGAAAAGGGCCGTGCACATTCGTTCAATAACTAAAGTACCAGACATCTTAAAAACAGTCGTGACCCAAAAATGTCAATGGGCCGGTCATGTTGCTCGCAAAAAGAGATTAAAGATGGACTACGGTAGTGCTGGATTGGATACCGAGAAACCTGAAAAGAGCAAGAGGAAGACCCCAGGATCGCTGGGATAAGGATATACGTCGAGTTACAGTCGTGAACTGGAAGAGGGTGGCTCAAGATCGATCAGCCTGGAAAGAACTACGACAAAACTATGTAGAATTAAATTCTAATATATAGCTCATTAGACTACATCCTGAAAAAAGGATCGATATAGCTTCAATAATAATAATAATAATAATAAATAATAAAATATTTGGTATTTAATCTGCAAACTAAACACTAGTTTCAATTTATTTCATTTCCCATTAATTACTAAGTCATGATTGTTTAAGGGCACGTCATGGCTTCAGTCAACATTTCTTTAGCAAAAAATGGCACGTATAAAGGTCCACTATCCCTGTTGTATGCAGTACCTGTAGTTTAACGCAGAATCTGAACTACGAAGGGTTCTAGCGCACTTGGCGCAGATGAAACGTGCTTTTTGAGAGGTGACAAAAAGGTTAATTAAATCTGAAAAAATCATAACAGAGACCAGGATACAAAGAAGGATATTTCGATACCACAGAGCATATGGACTATGTAGTCACAGCTAAACTGAGCAGAAAGACGAAAACTGATTAGTTATTGTTCAGTTTGCTGCACATTTTATGGACGAGATTTGAATATTTGCGCAGAAATCAGTAGAATAGTTGTATCCCCGCATATTCAACGAATAGACTACCAGAACGCTTCGACATGATAGAAGTGTTATCAACTCGTCATTAAGAGATGACTAATAATGCGTCAAAAATGAACTTTAGGATCCAGTACTGGAAACTGGTAAAATGGCGATCATATGAAGCGAGGAAACATGCTCACTAATATCAAAGGACCTAAGAAAGAGTCAAGCCTGTGAAATGAAGTTTCTTAGAACTACCCAACAGAAGACAAAACTTGATCAAATAAAGAATGACGAGTTAAATGAATCAATGTAAGGATGACTTAGGTCATCTAGATTTAAAATACGTGTGCATGTTAAAAGAATGGACAGCACAAGATTACCGAAAGTTTATTTGGAAAAAAGGATAACACGCAAATACCAAGAAGAAGATTATTAAACCAACTGTAGGAAGATATAGAATGAATAGAATGGAACTAGGAATATTATCAATTGTGAAACTTTCTTAGACAGGAGACAGTGAATGATGATTGTCTATAACCACCAAAACCAAACATTGGAAGGCTCGTAAGCCACAACCGGGAAACTGGAGATGGTCCCATCCATATACAATGTTTGTTTGTTCTTCATACAAATCCACAATTTTCATCCGATTTCGATGAAAGTTTGCATACTTATCCTCTGAAACAAGGAGAAAAAGTAGTCTACATTTGGTTGAAAAATTTTCTGTATAAATAATACATGTTGTCTTATAATTTCGAAAACTTACTGAACGGTTAGACAGACAAACGCGTAGGATGTGTAGGTCTCTGTACTGTCTTTCCATATAGCGGTCTGGTAGCTCAATGCTTAAAGAGCCTGCTTACTAATGTTTGAGTCGTGGTCTCCGGTTCAAATCTCCGTGCAGGCAAAGATTTTTAAAAATTGTTTTTGATCGTAATAGTCGCGCCTGGACCGTCTGTTATTCGGATTGAATGTTAAACTGTAGATATCACAAATTTAGGGGTTAAATGCGAGGTAAATCGTAGGTAGTATTGCAATGCTGTAGGTGTACACTTTACGTTATAATGATCCCTCGGGGGTTGTGTGTGTGTGTGTGTGTGTGTGTGTGTGTGTGTGTGTGTGTGTGTGTGTGTGTGTGTGTGTGTGTGTGTGTGTGTGTGTTTGTTCTACAGAAATAATACTATAAATGCGGAAATAAGTATCTGTCTTTTTGTTACATTTTGACGACTATATGCCTATATCGATATTGATGGAATTTGACAAGAAAATCTGTAGGAAGGGCACAGGACATTTTTCCCGGTATGATTAACAGTTGTAGTCACGAAATTTTGAGAACTTATCGAATGGTGACAGAAATATGTTGGAAATTGATTCTCTTCAAGAGACAGGTTCGACGTTAGAATGATATAGTGATAGCTTTCCTGTCATATTATGCCGACTCGGTGTTTTTTTGGGACCAATCCTTCGCTACCAACAACTTTCTATATTCAATTCTGGCAAAGAAATTCTTAATCCACGCGTATGAAGTCGCGGGTATCAGTTAGTATGATATAAAGCGAGGATCACTTGCATCAAAATTTTAATATACCATTGTAAGACAGCAGTGAAGTAAGTTTCAGTTCATTTGATAAACCTGAATGTTCAACGTATCCTTTAAGCCACTTCCCCGCAGAGGGGAGTCTGGAATCGATAGCTGACCCGGTCTGTAAGACTAAGTGCAGCTGAGAGGATGTTGAAGCAGTGCGAAATGAGGACGGATGACGCAGGCGATGCGCAGTGCGGCAGTCGCGGATCGAATCCCGCGCCACATTCAGGCTCTCCCGAAACCTGGGGCACAAAGGCACTTCAAAACCATATTTTTAAGCTTTTACAGACAGCGTTTTTTGATTAAAATGTATCGATCACAACAAGGAGTAAAGCAGATGATACACCGGGATGGGTAAAAGCTGGTTTCTTGAGTTCTGACAGGTGGCATTTTCTTTGGGGGCATACCACGCAATTGGCTGGGATGTCATTTTCATTCGAATTTACAATTTCTGTGATTGTCAGCAGGTACTGAAGTAGTTATGTTACTTGTCACAAACGATCGTCTACCACCTGGGTAACTTCAGTTCCACTGTTTCTTACATGAGGAGAAGAAATGTATCCCACCGATTGTGCTCAAATTATATGTACGAGTTCTTCAGAATTAAAAAGGATCTGTCAAGACGCACGTGGCAAAATGCCGTTATTAGATTGTAGCTATAACGAGCGGTTCTTAAATTAATAGCTTTCGAGATATAACTCGCCCTTTCGTACCGTTATCTCTTACGTTAATAGTCTATCAGCAAATGCGCTGGTTACTTGAATATCTGTACACGAGTTCGGTTCATGGTATCGACATTTAATACTTCTGAAATTATGCTGTGTTGTTATTTTCCGCTGGAATAGTATTTTTAAACAAAGTGACAGTATGAAGGCAAACTAGCTTACACAAATACAGATTTTTTTCCGTCGTATAACATGGTGTCTCTCCTTCACATTCATCACGTCTGCTAATATACAGGTGCATACCAGTCGTCATAAAATATTTTAAGCACAATAATTTAAGGCATCACGAACAACGAAGTATCAACAAGGTGCAGTTAGGGCTTTTTCCGCGTTTTATATATTCGAAACAAAAGTTAACAACATTCAGAAATACAAATTTAATAGTTTTTCATTTCTACAAATGATATAGATATGAAACGTTACTTAACACTGGCATGTACAGTGCATTACGTATCAAATTACTTTAATTGCGACCGGAAAATTACATCTGATAAATATTCAACGACAAGGTGTCTTCAGAAATATTTCACAGAGCTGCAGGATTCTTAACAAGGACAGAGCAAAGCTCCTGTAAACATCAACGGTGACACCAGGAATTCAAACATTGCGATATGACGCGGTGTAGACAGTCACGTTACGATATGGAGTAAATACTTAAGCTGTTAAAGTAGGTTCATCACGCTGACAGTTAAGATGAATTGTCAGGTGATTCGTATGGATTTTCCAGCAGCAAAGAGTTTCTTACACTTTATACAATAACCACAACGCGTAAAAGGACTGCCGAAACCAAGGTATCTGCGAGTATAATGATATTTCGAACGCTATTAATTCGTGATGACCAATTTAAAATCTTTCCCGTTACAGACGATATTACACAACTCTAATAAGGGACGTCAGGTTAACTAAAACAGCTGTTACCATGCGAGAGCTATTTCGAATTGGAGAATATCCGTCTGCAAAATCATATTCCTGCTATTTCACAACCTTTGCCTTGGGTCATCGAACCTTTTTATGTTGACATTTCAATATGCAAAACTCTATAGCAAATAACGAACATAAATGTCTAAGTGCCATCTGCAATTAGCCTGCAACTGTTTTCGTATTTTATCAGTTTCTCACATAATAGCTAAAAGTAGGAATATTTTTGTAGTTTCTTCTTCTGAACATGGGTAAAACAAGAAAAGCAAATTTGACATTAACTTAAAATTTTAGTAATTTTCGGTTTCATTTTTTTTAAATAATGAGATTAAATTTTTTATATTTGCGTAAGTGCATAGATTAACTTTTCAAATATGTATATAGCTATCCGGTCTGAGGTTAACAAGATATGAGACGCATGCAAGTGAGAAATCAATCATATCTCAACCTGCATACTGTGTGTGGTCTGTGACTTTTGACCTCTCATAATAGATAACTGCATGTCGTTAAAATAAAAACTGCCGAACAGTCGCTGTCTTAACTACTCGCGATCTGACCACATGTAATAAGCACGTTTAAATCCTGACTCGTTACAGCTACCACACAGCTACTTTCTTCGACGTTGAGGCAAGCATATTTCATTAAGCTATGCCTCCCAAATAGTCCTAGTTTTGAGCGCCACGGAGAGAATCAGGTGGTTTCATATCACAGCCCACAGATGTCGTCCAGTTAGTGACACGAAGTAACGATTAACACTTGATCACTCTCTGCAAGTATCTCCGAGTCATCTGTATGCGTGTTCCAGCCAGTCACCGACTGAATCGTTATTCCTACGTTAAATGATCGTCATTTTTAGAGAATATTATAGTAAAAATCTTTTTTCAGCTCCATACTTCGCCACCATTTCAGAAAGACTGCTTCGTAGTTTCTACTTCACCTAATTTTCAATATTTTACAGTTTCAAATTGTATTCCCTCACTTTTCATCTTTCTAGCATGTATGACACCTCCGTTCATACGGTTTTCCTTTAGAAGAAGGATCCTCTGCTAGTGCTAACGTGATTGATACAGTCATCTTAGCAACCAAATGAGATTCCAATTCGTAATTAAACAATATCTACTTCGTAAGGACTAATTCGATATTTCTCCATCGATACTGATATTTCAGTTCCATTTCTTGCTCTCTTTTAGTTTTGCATGTTTATTCTAAAGTTTACTTCCAATATTTCGGAATGCCAATCGTTATATCCTTTATACGTTTATTTTTACCGTCTAACTGCACGACACCAGCAAATCATGGCACATTGATTTTTTTACGTGACCTTTACTACACACAAATACTTTTCCTTCAATTTCTCGAATACTACTTCTAGTAAGGGATGAATGTTATTAGAGATATGCTGTAGTCTTGCTAAAAAAGGGATGAATGTTATTAGAGATATGCTGTAGTCTTGCTAAAAACCATTTTTTTGTGGTTAATACTATTCTCACAAATATCTTTCAATACAGTTGCTGTACAAGCGAAATTCTTTCATGCAAGGATACGTATTTTTAATTCAAGTTCTTTAAAATTTTAAAGACCTATTTTCTGTTATAGAAATAATCACGGTTTTTGCAAAATCACAATGGACGTCAAACTATCCTTTTTTCTGCTTCTTACCCAGTAACATTAATAGCAAGATCGATGTATCTGCTTCTATTTTACACCAGTTTTCCTTAAAATCCAAGCAGGTACTGGATTTCTCTCTTCCTCTAATCATCTTATTCGGTATAAATTATTTTAGTTATTAATTACGCATGCGCCAATGCCACATAAACCTGTTATTTACTTGGGCAAGAGAAAATGAAGTTTTCATGTCTTGACTTTTGACGTTAGTTCAAATACTGCTTTAACTATCCTAAAAGTTTCACTCAGAATCTCTTAACAGAAATAGTCTCGGTCACAAAATTAAGTTAAATATTTGTCACCGGACTGACTGATAACAGTAGAAGTTTCCGGAAATTTATTCGTTATTAGTGCTTCTTTAAACTGCGTCAAAAATAACTATAACTCTTCATCAATCACAGGGAATTGTTCTTGTCAATAATTGTTGTCTGATACACGATGTTACAGTTAACTTGGTCTGATACACGATCCGTTCTTGCAAAATCTACTTTCCGCCTTTGGTAATGTCAAAACTATTTCTGAGAGTATAAGTAATATTTTAATTTACATAGAACATTCAAGAGACGGTTAAAGTGAGAGGGAAAACTTATCTTCTCGCCAGGTCTCTGTAATTACACGAGGAGTGACATTGCAAAAATGTGAATTTTGCAAAAATAGTGCAGTTTCTGATATCAAAAATGACTGTTCGATGTAGTGTTTAGAAACAGCAACTTCAAAAAACGTCAGTAAAGCTTAGAATCGAGCTAAGACTGTGCGAAGTGTTGCTTCAGTTCAGCGAATAACTGCTCTCGTTGAGAAGGTAGCGAGACAACCCTCGCCGGGAGGTGGATGGTCCAACTTCGCCAAAAAGAAATATTCTATGCCTTGTCATCCGCTCCAATACCCAGACAAATTTCTGGGAACTAATACCTCCATTTTCCTTTCGACCGCATTACCAGAATCAGGGACAGAAACGAAGACTTCGATCACGCCACTGTCTGCGGTTCCCCACAAGCCTTATCTACCTCAGAATGGCGTCTAACATCGGCGCCGAGCAGCCCGACATAGTTGATCTTTCATGCAGACTAACATCAACAGCATTATCCTTTTTTATGCGTACTCTCTTTATTTAATAAAAATTGTGTTCTAGTATACGGCGTTAAAGCTGAAATACCGCAGTGAAAGTAGAAGATTTTTACAAAACAACGCAACATGGGAAAAGGGTGTTTTCCTCAAGTACCATTTATTTCCTAACGAGCGGGCAGAGGCGCGCTAGTTCCAGTGTTCAGTGCCAGTTTGTGTCGCAATATCTCGCTCAAGGACTTTTATTTTTTGGTGAAGTGTTAATCAAGAAGTAAGTAGTAAGGTTAAATGAAGTTATTACATGTAGGGCTGAGTGACGAATTAGGAAAGTGAAGCATTTAAAAAAAGAATTGGAAGTGTTGATACTAAGAATACTAGCGAGTTCTTAAAAAAAAAAAAAAATCAGAAACAAGGTTTTACGAACTAAGGTCAAAATATTGTGTAGCTGCGATAAGAAGTTCCAAAAACCAACTAAAGGATTTATTTATGAAATCTTCAGAAATTTTGTTAGGGAATGAGGTTGGTGAGGTTTATAAAGTGGTAATAAACAGCAATTTTTAAATAACAAACAACTTTTGCCACTTAAGGTGTTAATTCCAAAACATTTTCAGGTGGATTGAGTAGCCAACATGTTGTGACGTTGGTAGGTGAGGCAGTTGTCCCGACCGCCCACCCCACAGCGCTTCCGAACTGAAACCGTAATTCAAGTTTACTAGACCGTCACTAACTGCCGAATAAATGTGTATTAATTATTTAGCATTCCTGTTCCTCGAGCTAGGAATAATTTCAGTATTCATAAAAATAAATTAAGTGCCGAGCCCATTTGTTTGCAGCATTTTGTGCAGTACTGTTGAAGAGGCACTTGATCCGGTTTGAGCTGGCTTTTAACCAACGAGTCCAGCTGATGGGATTAGCCCTTTATCAGAGTGCTGCAGCTATCGTTCAAGAGCCGGCCAAGCTGTGCAGAACAATGGCAGCAGCGGACAGCAACGCGGCAGAAATGGGTCCGGCTTATTGACCCGGCCAAACCGAACTTCGGAGTCCTCCACTTTGGCGAACTGCAATGTGTACAACTTCTACCTAACTAGATACAATTGCCGCAGATAAATAGTCTTCGTTTAAAATTTCGGTAACCTAAATTCAGTACAAACCAGATTTGGATATACAAAGATACTTTAATTTCCTTGTACCCAAGTAACATGCACAGTGGGTGGCATAATGAAGCAAAGACAGATTAACGAATTTAACGGTAGGTGCTCAAATACGGATGAAACTGATTGCCCTCGAAGAACCACTCAATGGCAATCTCCTTACCACTTCCATCTACAGTCGAGACTATAAGAGAGAATCTGAAGTTCTGCTGGCACAAACAACTCCTATCTCAGTCTTCATGACGTTGTTACCATTATGCTTTTGTACACAAACGTTGATGAACATGCGTTAAGTCTTTAAAAATCATCCCCAAAAAATTACAACTCCCGTGATAAGAGCAATGGCCCGATATGGTATTTCATACCTGGTTATGCATGTTAACAGTTTTGCTATTAATTCTCCAAAACTGCCCAACCACAAGTTCCCCAAAAATGCATAACATGGTACACTAGACTTGGCTACGACACATGTGAATCCCACGACTGTCAAAACTAATTAGAATTTCGGTTAGCCGTTATTGGTCATACAGCAAATACAAACAATATGCATCTTAAACAGAACGGATATTTTATATTTAGCTGCTGAGAGCCAAATGCAATGACAAAATTGTTTCCTCCATATGAAAAATTTGTTTAATTTCGTTATGATTGGTCGTAAAAATTATATTCTGGTATGTACTGATACTTTAGTTTTTTAATCTAGTTCTCATAATTCCGTTGATGTTTCGCAAAGGTATTTCTTGCTGGAGACAAAAGCCTCAATGAAGAAAACATTAACTGTAACTTACTATTGCTGCAGTTTTAATTTGTAAACACCAGCCATTTCAACTTCGTTAGTGTAGCCAGAGCAACTGATTGAATGTTTGTCCATTCAGTTCTATTTCTTATCCAGCCCACTCATCAACTCTTTTGTCAAACGTTTATGAACAGTAAAACTTCTTCCAATTTGAAATCACACCAGAGCAAAAAAGATCCCCTTTTGGCTCTAGTTGGTGTTGACTTTCATTCTTTCTTCATTTAACATTATGTCTGTTGGTACTAGTGTTTGGTCTCGTTGTTACTGTCTCACTCCATACAGCAAAGAGTGGCAGTGTGCTGGAATCTCCACATCTTCCTCCCAAAATAAGAAGTTACCCTAATATGGGCGTACGATGTACGAACAGTTCCAAATACTTCGTTGTTAATTTTCACTTCCTTCTTGCTCCATTCTCTTGATTTCGAAAAAAATATGAATCTTTTGTTGACTAGCTTGGTTTAAAATTATTCTGCTGCAACTTTTATTTCTAGTTACCCTGCCGATTATTTAAAATGTATATCTTCTTTCTGAATACAACTGAAGCATTAGTTACAGCGATTCACTTTGTTCTGCTGTCCACGACGCTGAGAAGGCGGTTTGCCAGGCAGGCAGCCCATTATCGGCAGGCAGCATCCCAGCCGGAAGAGGAGTTCAAGAGGAGGGTGGGTGGGTCATTATTAGATCGGAAGCCTCACCGACTGCCTATTAGTGCCGCTACACCGCTAATTAAACAATTAGGTCCGGCGGGCGAGACGACATAATCGTCGGCAGATGGTCCACACCCGTCTACAGGTGATGCCAAATAGAATGTTATACAACAGCTTCTAATCGCACGAGCACATGCGAGTCTGGCCTCGCCCAATTAGGGTTCAATAACCAAAGATTTTCACAGAGATAAATGTGGCTACGAATAACAATGCATCAGATATTTTCAGGTTAGGGGACTTCCAATAATTACGTGGACTAAAATGGGGGAAGAGGAAGTCCGGCAAAATTTCACCAAATCTCATTTAAAACGGAGGGAGATCAATAAAAATCTCATGTCAAATTTTTATATAATTTTTCTCCTCTTTTTCAAAAAGTTTCCTGCTCCGGTCCCAAGTTCAAATCCCGGTGGGTGCAGGAATTTTTAAGAGTTTTGTTTGATCATATGAGTTATGCCAGGTCGTTTCGTGGTTTGGATTCCATGTTTAACCGTAGGCCCCAGAGGAAAGGAACTGACCTTCCCCTGACACAGTGGCATAGTATGCCTCCTTTGGGAGGATCCAACCAACCTTTGGGTTGTGGACTAAGTTACTTTATTTCACAGAAAAAATGTAATAACAACGCTTAGGTATTTAGAGGCATGAATCAAAATACATGAACATATCAGATTTAATTATTCAAAAATAAAAATTACAAGTCTCACATGAAGGGGGAGGGTACCACAACATCCTTCCAAATCTCACAAAGGGGGAGGACGGTTCAGATTTAAGAGAAAAAAAAATAACTTCACGCAATTAATGAACATCCTGGTAGGAGGCAGACACTGTTGCATACCCCTTCAGCACAGCGACGCGTTGCCACCTGTGCAATCTATTAATTCCAATCCAAATTACTTCAGGTAGCACCCATCCCGAATTAAGACAACTTTCAATAAAATAGTAATATAAGCCAAAATAAATTTTGTTTCTTTTGCTGGTAACCAACAAACCATAACACATGTATTTTTAGGATTTCCTTTTTAATCACAGAGCAGGGTTTTTGAGGTAGATCTAACAACAAAAATGGTCTGAAACTGGCAACTTTGACAGAGGCTCACGTTATAAAAGTATTTATAGGTTATCATTCGAGCCCATTATACATTTCAGCAACACAGAAATGACGAAAGATAGTGTCTTTAATTTGCCATTTGTGTATTCAATCTGAGAAGGAATGTGCACTTCACAAAGCAAAAATATACATTCAAATAGATTTCATTCGCAGTTTCAGGATAAAAACTTAAAAAAAAAAAAAAAAAGGTAAGTGTTTGTTTAAATCACAACTAGACGACCCGTGCGAAAATTTCGCGAATAAAATGTGATGAATAGTGAGGTTGAATGCTTGTAATATAGTAAAAAGTAGAACCGTACTGTTGTGGCAAATATTTATTTTTTAAGTGTAATAGGTACGCATCAAAATACTTAAAACATATTACGAAACAGTTAGGAAAATTTAAAACACTCTGTATTTACGACAAACTGTCACTGACCTTAACAGAATACAACAAACCTGAACAAAATGCACACAACATATCAACATCTCTGTGATATTTTTTGCTGTGCGAACAAAATGTTTACATTGGAATTGTATAGCAAAACGAAACTGTTTCCGTAACACAAAAAAATATCCGAAAAGCTACTTATTGAATAAAAAAAAGATTACTGACCTCTGTGAAATCTTCTGCTGCAATCTAGACACTTTTCTTGGAACTTTCTCATACGCGCTACCACTTAAAGCACCAAATTACGAAAAATTCTTTCTTAATTTATGATTTTACCTAAATGGAGACCTTAATCTTCAAAACGATATGATATTTATCGATTTCGGCTAGGTATCGAAGAAGATTAATGGCTTGACATAAAAAAAGCATGCTGTAGAAATAATATTGACAGATACTTTTGCCATTTAAGAGTCGAATTAAAAAAAAATCTTTTATAAAATATGGTGTCACCAAAGCAGCCATCGTGGTCTTTAAAACGATACCTCTTTTATCGATTTTGGTTAGTTATCAAGTGAGGTAAAAGAAGCTCTAGAAAGAATTATATTTTTGCCCCTTAAGGGTTGAATTTGGAGAAAGTTTTTTCTTAAAATATGATGTGAAAAAAGCGGATAATTTAATATTTAAAACGATTCCTCATTTATTAATTTCGGTTAGTTATCAAGGGAAACAAATAGCTCCTGACAGAAAAATTCATTATAGAAATGTTAAAACTTTTGCCCTCTAAGGTTAGAATTTTGAAAAATGTCTTTCTTAAAATGTGGTGTAACGGAACCTAAGACCTTACGAAGACCTCAATCTTTCAAATGATACCTCGTTTATCAATTCTGTTTAATTATCAAGGGAGATAAATGACTCGAGACACAAAAAACGCATTTTAGAAATACTGATATTTATGCCCTTTAAGGGTTCAATTCAGAAAAATTCATTTATTAAAATGTGATGTTATCACAGCGGAAACCTTAATTTTTAGAATGATACCCCATTTATCTATTTCGTTGTAGAACCATTTATACTTTTTCCCATTAAGGCTTAAAAAAAATAAAAATATCTTTCTTAATATATGATATCACCAAAGCTGTGTCATTACTCTTCATACTCCTACTTCATTTATCGATTTTGATTAGATATCCAAGGAGATAAATGGCTCGAAACACAAAAAAACGCATTTTAGAAATATTGACATGTTTGCCCTTTAAGGGCGGAGACCTTAGTCTTTAATATATATCATTTATCTTTATCGGTTAGGTATCAGGGGAGATAAATAGCTCATGACACAAAAATGCGTTGTAGAAAATTTATACTTTTTCCCTTTAAGGGTTGAATTCCAAAAAAAATCTTTCTTAAAATATGATGTCACCAAAGCTGAGACATTACGCCTCAATCTTACTTGATTTATCGATTTTGGTTGCATATGCAGGGAGATAAATGGCTCGAGGCACAATTGACATTTTTTCCCTTTAAGGGTCGAATTACGAAAAATTCCTTTCTTGAAATATAATGTTATCACAGCGGAGACCTTAGTCTTTAATATGATACCTCATTTATCTATTTCGGTTAGATATGAAGGAAGATAAATGGGTTGTGACACAAAAACGCATTGTAAAAATATTGATACTTTTGCCCTTTAAGGGTAGAACTCCGAAAAATTTCTGTCTTAGTATATGACGTCACTAAAGCGGAGATCTTAATCTTTAAAATGATACTTCATTAAACGATTTCAGATAGATATTCAGGGAGATAAATGACTTGTAACACAGAAAACAGCATTTTAGAAAAATTGACATTTTTGCCCTTTAAGGGTCGAATTCCGAAAACTTCCTAAAATATGATGTGACCAACGTGGAGACCATAAGCTTTCAAATGACACCTCATTCATTGATTTCGGTTAAGTATGAAGGAAGATACAGGCTTGTGACAAAAAATTACCTTATAGAAATTACTTCATTACTTCTTTTACTCTTCTTCAATCAATGTTTCTAATTCTCCTGAAACCCACTCCTAGAATTATTAGTACATTACTCAAACTTCAGCTGATTCTTAAAGTAATACAATAGTATACAGATAAATATATTCATACATTAATTCAGGTATTTACCCTACATTGTCACGTTTTTGCGCGAAAAAAGTGATCACTACCTTAGTCCTCCACTTTACTAGCTCTGAACAATGGTACCTCATACGCTTATGTAGAAGAAAATTTTTCGAACTCATTTACTCGTCTGGGTCCTCCCCACCCACTTATATAACTTTACAAAATTTTTAACAAGGTACTAAGTGTTTTATGGGTTTCGTTGACACAAAACCAAACAGATACAAATTTGTAGTTCTTCCGTTTATGAAGTAGAGGCCCGTGACAGCGGAACGACAATGAGTCTCTGTTTCCCTTCGGATGCGGAACCATAAATAGGAAAACAAGTACAAACGCTACTAAATCTAAAAGTTAGAAAGTCTGTCAGGTTCACACACACAACCTTTGATATCTGTTTGCTAAATGGCGGAGTTCTGGCCACTATTAGACAAATTCGACAAACTACAGAAGTGTGGTAAATATTTAGGCATGTCAAGTATTGGAGCATTTCACTGTGTATCAACATGAAGAGAAACGGTCAGCAAAAAGAAAAAAAAAAAAAAAAAAAAAAAAAAAAAAACCTCTGATCTTAATCCATGGGAAGTGGACTTGTACCATTCAATGGAAATTGTGTGAACAGTCTGGCATAGTGCACCAAGTATTCGACGTCCGCCTCGTTCTACAGGACGACACTCGCGACCCAAGAGTCTCAGTCTCACCCCATTCAAGATGCCGCGTTGCTTCAGACAATATCGCAATCGCCAAGAGTATTATTTCGCGGAGTCTCGTAGCGAAGAGATGTTACATCATAAAACCAGCAAATGATCAGCTTCTAAGCTGTAACCATTATTTTACACAAAGATGTTTGTACCTAGTATCTTTATGCGATTCGCACCATGGCGCAGCACAATCTACAAATAACAGTATTACTCGGTATAAAAGAGCCTAAAACTGCTCAATATAATTTTTTCCACAATCCCCGATGATTTGTGAAAGAGCAAGATCCATCAAGAACATTTTAATGCTACTTTAGAGCAAAGGCACAGTCATCGTTCCCTGCAAATGTTTTTACAACGCATAGACGAGGAAATTGGAAACTAATAGTTTTTTCCCCTAGGGTTTTGCGGCTCAACGACATCGAAGACACAAGAGCCGGAACAGGATTGGGGGGGAGGGGACAAGAACGGGAAGGAGTTCGATGTCCTTAAAGGAACCGTTCCGGCATTTTCCTTAAGTGATTTCTGGAAACTATGGAAAACCGATATCTGGATGTCCGGACAGGTAGGCCAGAGCGTACCATACACCCACCACCCTCGGTGTATTTCTAACACAAGAGAGAAACAGACACACAGAGTCGATACTAATGATCAACTTTTGTGTCAAGTAGCATACTTAATACAAACTGTGGGTAAACCCACGTGGGACGAAAACATTGGCTCGTTATGATGATGTGGTTTGTAAAGTAATGTAATGTTTCCCGGAACTACTCTCATCTCTGCCGCTGGAGGGCGCGCGCACCTGCTGGAGGTCAGCTGGGTGTGAACACAGCATTCTAATAACAGCGGCGTGAGGAGGAGATTAACGAGCTTAGTCAGTCGGCGATGCTGCAGGAAGCTCTCCCTCCCCCAGTTGCATAATCACGGCTGTAGAACACAAATGTTGGGCATAATTTCTATCAGAACTGGCCCTCACATGTACTGAACCATGCTATCGACACACTGTACAGCACTTTCTTCAACCGAAACAATGACACCAAACAGACAGATTCACCTGTGCATTTTTTTAAGGCAAAATTCACAAGAAACATTTTTGGTCGATTTTGCAAAGATGAATATTTCGATGAGAATATCGTCGCAGAATACTAATACAGTTTTAATTTTAAAATATACCAGACACCCTGGCTTCAAGGAGCGTTTAGTTTGGCACGCTAATGAATGCAAAAAATTCGTAGACGTCACGAATCTAAATCTACGTCGCCAATACGTGGGTTCATTGACTCAGCCTGTCGAGTAATTTTAGTGGTATCAGAAGGCATGTAGCACGTAACAAATGCGTCAATACTTCAAACGTAACAAGATGTCCTATCCGAATTCCTAGACAACGCCTTCGGATTCAATGTATCACATACTAAAGTTCTTTAGATTCCATAATCTATGTAACGCCGTCAGAGCCACAACTCTGTGTACACTTCGTCGTCACTGATCAAATTTTTTTGAAAGAGCTTTATGGATCTTCGAAGAGGAAGTCATTAGTCAGACGAAGTTAATTGGCAAGAAACGATAAGGGAATCTGCCATGGCGTTTCCATTAGAAACTATTCCGGTATTTTATACCTGTATTTATTTCAGGAACCATGGAAAACCGAACCTGCGCGGCCGGCAAGGAGATCGAACCTGCGGCCTGAGAATGCCAAGAACGAACCTTGTCGCTCACCCGTCAGTTTCGGCGCCGCACAACGGGTATGAAGGTTTTCTCTGAGGAAACTTAACGAGTAGCTCTCGCAACCAAATGACGTAGACACATTATAGCTCTCACGTGTCATAACTAGCCAAATGTTTTAACTCATTATCAGCTGTTAAAAAAACAGTCTAACTGTAAACAGTTTAGCTACCAGGAAGTTTGAACGGTAGCAGTTGGGCGCCAAAACGTAGCAGGTGAATTCTGTAGACTCTATAAATCACCATCATTTCCGCTTTCTTTTAGCATTATACTGCGTCAGATTTCCTTAACTAAAGTCGGCTGTCTCAGATGAGCCGACATTATCGATATCCTTGTTTTTTTCGTAAGTGCCATAGTTTCTTAGATATTATGAATTCGGCTGCATGGCATCCACCGCACTTTTATCAGAGATCAGCGGTGCCTGTCATCCAACCTTAAAACCTTCGTCCATCATCCAAAGAACTACAAACATTCCAAAAAACGTGGCATAGATCTTTGTGCCGTAAAATATTAGTGTCAGAACATGACATATCAAAATTAAATGCTAACTCAAGCACTATACTGAAATGCTACCAAGACGAGTATACTTCGACTTAGTCAAAATTACAGAGTAACTAACTGCGTGGCAACTTTAAAATGTTCGAGTCATAGATTCTGGCAAATAACTAGAATCTAAAAGAGTGATGGACAGAAAAATATGCTCATGTCTCCAGCATAGAACCTGGCCTAGCAGAAACCATAGCGAGTTGTAAGCAAGATGCAGCTATCAGACTTATTCAAAACTGTGAGCGTGCGTACTGACAAATATTAATGATTCAATGTCCATTACTCAAGCGGATATTGTAAAATTAGTCTTGCACATGCCACTAAACAGTTACGCAACTCATAAACAGAAATAGATCATATGAAAAGAAAAGGTCTCGGCAAATTGTGATTTCATCAAAAAAAGCTCGTCAACCGTAAATTAACTGTAGAAATTTTTTAGAAACTTATCAGATAGTAAGAGAGGGGGAAAATATTCGTGCCAAATAGGACATTGTCTGTTTGAAAATTATCTACTACTTCTGTTCCACGTTAATACAGCCCCACAATCCTTAGCGAGAATTGAGTTTTTCCCGGCGTCAATCTTTTCTTTAGTTATAATTCTTCTAAGTTTTCTCTAAGGGCTTCAGCAGTGTTATTACTCGGAGACAGCCATAATTAGTGTAACGAATTTCACTGCCATAAAGTATGCACGGCATTGCAATCTCTCTCTCTCTCTCTCTCTCTCTCTCTCTCTCTCTCTCTCTCTCTCTCTCTCTCTCCACCTATAATGTTTTATTTATAAATGAAATTATGCATCCGATTTTGGTTTTTATTTGAAACTACCTTAGCTGATACCCACGACTTCGTTGATTGACAGCTACCGACATCTAACCACCATAGAGCACGGTGGCAGACTCGAGGGTAATACCACACAAACATCAGTCATACGCGCAGGGTATTTATGGCTGCAAAGTGAAATATAGGTACACACGTCTTTGGTCGAAATATGAAATTGCCCTACGTCGACCAATTTCAACCACCATATCTTCCACATCCCCATAGCTACAGACATCTAACCACGATAGTGCGCCATGGAAGGCTCGACGCCCCTATCACACAATCACCAGTGGTCTGCGCTATGTAGTTGGACAGTAAACTGACATACATATGCGGACACGTCTTTGGTCGAAATACGAAAATATCCTTGATCGACCACTTTCAACCACCATATCTCCCACACTCCCATAGCTATCGACATTCGGCTAACGTTGTGCACAATTGGCGACTCTATGCTGCTACCACACACAAACACCAGTGATCAGTGCAAGATAGTTTTCGGCTGAAAAGTGATACATTGGGTCACACACTTCTTTGGTGGAAATATGAAAATGCCCCAGGTCGACCACTTCCAACCACTGCATCTCCCATAACCCTATAGCTACCGACATCTAACCACCATAGTGCACGATGAGAGACTCGATGCTGATACCATACCCAAACACCAATGGTGGGTGCCTTGTAGTTGTGGCAGGAAAGAAGTATAGGGACACACAAGTCTTTGGTCGAAATATGAAAATGCCCTGCATCAACCAATTTTAACCACCGTATCTCCCACACCCCCACAGCTATCGGCATTCGGCTAACATTGGATAGGAAACTCCATGCTACTACCACACACAAACACCAATGATCTGAGCTAGGCAATGGTGGCTGAAAAGCGAAATATAGTGACACACACGTCTATTTATATATATATAAATATAGACGTGTGTTTCCCTGTATATATTTCTGTCATTAGTCTTTCGACTGGTTTGATGCAATCCTCCATCCCTTCCTATCTTGTGCTAACCTCTTCATCTCTTACATATCCCCTACAACCCACGTCCTCAATTATCTCCTTCATACATTCTAATCTCTGACTTCCTCTACAGTTCTTACCTTAGACTGTTCCCTCCACCAGCAAATTAACTAATCCAGCATGTCTCAAAATATGACCTACCAGCCTGTCTCTTCTTTCTGTAAGCTTCTTTCACAAACTTCTTTCCTAACCCATCATTTTTAAAACTCGTTCTTTCTTACTTTCTCTGTCCACTTAATTTTCAGCATTCTTCTGTAGTACCACATTTCAAATGCTTCAATCTTCTTTCTTTCAGGTATTCCTGAAGTCCATGTTTCGCTACCATAAAGGGCTGTGCTCCACACAGAGTTTTAAAAAGTTTTTTTCTAATTACTAGGTCAATATCTGAAACTCAAAGATTTCTCTTTTTCATGAAGGCTCTTTTTGCTAGTGCTATTCTGTTTTTAACATCATTCCTGATTCGGCCATCGGTTGTAATTTTGCTTCCCAAGTAACAGAATTCCCTTACTTCCTCATTTGCATTCGATCCTATTTTTATATTTAAGCTACTAATATTGGTATCATTTCTACTACATTTCATTGCTATAGTCTTGCTTTGATTTATATTCAGCACAAAATCTTCCTTCAGTATTTTATTCACGCCATTCAATAATTTCTCAATATCCTCAGCCCTTTCTGCTAACAAGACAACGTCATCAGCAAATCGTAGCACACTAATTTTTTCTCTCTGAACACTTACGCCGAAGGGAAATTTTTCTTTCACTTTTTTTATTGCTTCCTCTATATACAAGTTGAAATGTAACGCAGATAGACAACAACCTTGCCTCACGCCCTTTTTAACTGATGTTTGTCTCTCATGATTCTCTACTTTTATTACAGCCACTTGATTCTTATATAGTTTATACTCATCTATACCGATACTTTAGACCTGACTTCTTTAAAATTTTGAACATCTTGTCCCACCTATTATCAGAAGCTATTTCTAAATCAACAAATCCCATAAAAGTATCTTTGTTTTTCTTGATCCGCCCCTCAAGTATTAATCTTAAAGACAGAATTGCTTCCCTTGTACCGCGATTTTTCCTAAACCCAAACTGATCTTCACCTACTCTCTCTTCTACTATCCTTTCCATTCTTCTGTATATTATTCTGGTTAGTAATTTCGAAGCATGTGATGTTAGACTAATGGTGCGATAATTCTCACATTTGTCGGCTTGTGCTTTCTTTGGAAGTGTGAAGATGGTATTTTTTTTATTAAAAATAGGTTGGAATTTCTCCTGTTTCGTAACTTTTTGATATCAGCTTGAATAATCTTTCGATTCCTAAGGGATTTAAGAAGTTCTGCAGGGATCTCATCAATTCCAACTGCCTTGTTTGCTTTCAAGTCATTCAGAGCTCTATTAAATTTTGTCCTCAAAACAGGATATCTTAAGTCATCAATGTTGAGATCGCCTTCCTTTTCCATTACGCTATTGTTCAAGTCGTCCCAATCATACAGTTTCTCAATGTATTCCTTCCATCCGGTTAGCTCTATCTTCTGAGCTTCAAAGAGGTTTCCCATCGGCAGCTTTAATGTTCATACCTCTTTTCTTCATTTCTCCAAAATTCTGTTTGATCTTTCTATATGCAACATCTACTTTACCTATGATCATTTCCGTTTCTACTTCTTCACAGTTTTGCTGTAAGCCATTTTTCTTTTGCTATTTTGCTATTTCCTATTTATTTGATTTCTAAATTGCCTGTAGCTGCTCTCTTCCTGCTTCATCCTGAGCATTTTTGTATCCTTCTCCTCTGATCCATCAGCTCCAAAATTTCTTCTGTGATCCAAGGTTTTCGGGCAGATTGTTCCCTAAAGCCTAAGGTTTTTTTACCAGCTTTCATTATTTCGGTCTTTAATGCATTCCATTCGTCCTCGGTTGAGCTCCTTTCACAGTTACTTCTTAGACCTAGGTCTACCATTTCTGAAAATTTTTCTCTCGTGCTAGATTGTTTCAGTTTATTCACTTCCAGTCTGTTTTGTTTATACTGCTTCCTTATTCGCTTAAATTTCAGCCTGCACTTCATTGTTATCAAATTATGGTCAAGTCTATGTCTGCTCCTGGGTACGGCTTTACAGTCTAGAACTTGATTCCTGAATCTCTGTTTGACCATGATATAATCTAGCTGATATATGCCTGTATCCCCAGGACGTTTCCAGGTGTATATTCTTCTTGCATGGTTCTTAAACAGTGTGTTTGCCACTACTAGCTTATGTACTTTCACAAAATTCTAGCAACCTGCTTCCTCGCTCATTTCTTTCTCCTAGACCAAAACTTCCTGCAGTATTCCCCTCTTTTCCTTCTCCCACTATCGCATTCCAATCGCCCATGATTATTAGATTTTCCTCCCCCTTCACATATTGGATTAATTCTTCAATTTCGGTGTATATTTTCTCTATTTCTTCATCATCTTCCTAGTGACGTGGCATGTACACTTGTACTAATGTGGTTGGGACGGGCTTAGTTTGTAACCTCCCGAAAATAATCCTGTCACTAAACTGTTCATAATAACTCACCCGTTTCCCTATTCTCTTATTCATTACAAATTCTACACCAGTGGCTCCATTGACAGCTTGTGTGCTAATTATCTTAAGTTCCCCAGACCAGAAATCCTTTGCGTCCTATTTAATCTCGCTAATCCCGACAACATCTAATTTATGTCGTTCCTTCTCCCTTTTTAGGTTTTCTAATCTACCTGCCCCAGACTTCTAACATTCCACGCAGTGGTTTCCCGTTGCCTTCTGCATCCCCATGCCGTTGATCATTTCTAATTCAACCGCCTGTAGGGGCCGTTACCAACCCGAAGGGCAAGAGGGTGCTCTGGACCACTCCCCGCTCTTCCGCCCTCCTTTCGGAGGCCGTTGGCAAGCAGTGGGTGACTCCTTATATCAGGGAATCATTCAGTCGCCAGAGCCTCGTCCGTGCAAACAGGGTGTACCACGTCATGGAGAGGTTGACATTTGGTTGTAAAAGGCTAGTATAGTCTCTCTCAAACCGTTACACCCTATAAATATATATTAATTTTTTAACTTAAATTTGTAGAACTAATTTTTTTTCAATCACCTCACAAAACATTATCATTCAAAATTAAACCTCACTGGTATTACTGAATACATTTTACCTGATGTAAAATAGCGCACGACAAGTATGACGTAATCGTAATTTTTTATATAACCATGAACTGTCTAATTTCTTGCTATAGTTATCATCGCTTACTTTATATATTTCACGATTATTGACTTAATAGCAAGTGAAATAAGTGCTATTGATGTACTGTATGTCAATTATAAATAGACAATCGATGGAAAAAAGTATGCTAGAGACTACCGGAATCGAACCTGGGCTGCCTGCTTGGTGACCAAGAAGTATACGACTAAGCTACAATTTGAATACTGTAGTAAGTAGTCAGTGTTTCTCGTGAATAAATGAGCATAGCGTACTACCACCGTTCTGTTCTCTTCTGACTAACAGGTCAAAGCACAGTCACGACGGGGCTCGACGCCAGGTGAGTCAGGGTGTGACGCGTCGCGACGGCAGCCGTGCGATGACGCACGGGGGTTATCAGTCCCCACAACAGGGGCAGCAGCAAGCGAGGGACATAACGTGCGACACCGACCAGATAGCATTCCAAGACATCTAGTGTTGCCATCGAAAGCCTCAGAATGAGAAAAACTGACGGAGAGCTCTTAAGACAGAGGATACATGGCTTCAGGGTTGAATTTAGCCCATCCAGGAAAACAGCTCGTATCGTGACGGTTTAACCGATGAATGGAGGAAAAAGATAACCCGTCAATGGAGGAAAAAGATAACCCGTCTGAAAAAAGGCGCGGAACAATCTCGCAAACTATTAATGAGGTCGATATATTATGAAAAAAAACGTGTTTTTAGTTGTAGTTATCAGCTGTTTAGCAGCACTGCAATTTGCGGCGAATGGGCAGGCTGAACAGTTAGCAAAGGTCGAATAGCGGTCACAAAAGCTAGCAGAGGTCAAATATGTTTTGGAAAAACTTCCTTTTGAAGAATACTGGGCAAGTTTCCACGTAAAAAAAAAAAAACACACAGAGAATATTTTTGAAATTGTGTGTTCTTTTTTAATATGAATTTATAAAATGATTTCGTTGAAGAAAGAATTTTGTACAACGTTTCGTCATTCTTTATCTTCTTGCAGCATTTACGGCAAAAGGAACATTTTCCCGTCTACCCAGCACACAAAATAGTTATAAGATCGTTACTGAACGATGATTCACTGTTGAAAGAAGAACTGCTACCACGCAGTTTTATTCTTGGTATGAAGCGTCAATAAAATTGTCTTCGAGAAACACTGGGAACCGAAAGCCACTTTCAAGAACCAATGCGTTATTTTCCTTTCCAACAAACCTCTCAGAACACTATCATGTCCGCAATGATTTTTTTTTTGGTAACTGCTTTACGTCTCTTTTTAACATCGAGGTCTTTAGAGACGGGAAAGGATGGGGGGCAAGGATGGGGGCAAGGATGGGGGCAAGGAATGGGAAGGAATTCGGCCATGGCCTTTTGAAGGAAGCATCCCGGCATTTGCCTGGAGCGATTTGGGGAAACCATGGAAAACCCAAATCTGGATGCCCGGACGGGGATTCGAACCGCCGTCCTCCCGAATGCGAGGCGAGAACGCTAACCGTTACACCGCCCCGCTCGGTCGCAATGTTTTATTATGTGCGCAGTAATGCATATATGAGTACATTACAAGGGTATGCTCGTGGCTTGTTTGCAGGTGTGGTGGGCGGACGGGACGGCCTGCTTATCGACCAGCGTCCCCGGCTGAGTCACCACGGCCACTGCGCATTCAGCCTCCACCTTGTCATAGCACTCCCAAAGGCCACCGACTAACATACGTCAAAGTCATCTAAAACAAAACAAAAACACAAAATGTAGTTACCCCCACTTGTTTACCTTTTATTTTTGGCTTTATTCCTTGCTGACACCGAGATAATTAAATTCGACGGTAGATCGACTAATCTAGGGTAAACCCGGGATAGATGGCTATGATTTTTTCAAAAGCCAGTTTCACAACCTTATACACAAGAACAACCTGAAACTTTCCATAAATTGCCTTTTCGATCCATAAAAAACACAAAAAGTTGACTTCATTTATAAAGATATACCAAATTTCATAAAAGCTAAAAATTCTTTTAAAAATATGTAACACTGGCCATCTCACCCCGAGTATCGGGTTAGATGGCCAGACATGTAAGGGAGAGATGGCCATCGGACAAAACACTTGAAAATCAAAGAGATAATTACTTCAAAAAAAGTTTAACATTTTAAACATGTTTTATTGACTCTCTTGATGTACAGAATATTTTATAAAGATATTAATTATAGTTAAATTATAACTTAAACATCATCTTATTTGTAAAAAGCATTTTACAATTCTTAAATTTGTAACATTTTTATTATATCATTGAAACATTCTAGTTTTATATAAAAAATGATGAGAAATCACCTCAATTATTTAGTTACTTAAATTTAGAACTAATCCAAAATTTATAAGAAGGAATGTTTACCTTGTAAGGTTAGATTTATTTTTAAAATTACATTACCACATCGATGGCACACATCAACATATGATGTGCATGATTCTTGTAACCAACGCTTATACCTGACACACTGAATCCAATCACAGGTTTTATCTGCGCTTCCAACCCACTCCTCCCCTTCTTCAAAAAGTCCGTCAGTTGAGCCTTCCATGTACTGAACTTCATTTGACTAGTCTGGATCGACTGAATTTTCTTTAACCTTCTTGGTTTACCTACTTACCACTATTGTTTTTTTCCTCACTAAGTTTCAATTTTAACGATTTAATATTTTCTTTTAACGTCAAGTTTGTAGCTTTAATTCTTCCACGTTTGTTTGTTTGAGTTTTGGGTCTAGCTGGCAAAGATGAAATATTGTTTACAATTTCGGTAGGGATGACTTGGTGGGTTTCATTTGAAATCATAGGTAAAATATTGGTATTGTAGAAGATCCCGATAGAGATGACATTGCTCTTCTTTCAGGGGATTTTTGTTCACATTTCTCTGCTAAAGTAGAGTCGGTGGATCTAGTAGTGGATTGTGGCAAGGGTGACGATGTTCTTTCGTGGAGAGTTTGGCCAGATACGTTGATGTTTTCATTTCCTATAAGTCTGTCTGGATCACTTCTAAATCCATAATCTGGAATTGCATCCGGATTAAAGGGGTAAATTCCCGTTGCTTTTAACCCAGAGATGGCGTTCCATGGTGTTGCAGCTTATCCCCAACAATCTTGTAGTAGCTCACCAAATTGTAATCTTCCTAGCTTCCGATCTGGGTAATTCATTTCCACTGCAAAAATGATGCATTAAAGATTGGAACACAGATCAGACCAGCGGTTGCAGATAAGGGTAGTATGGCTAGGGAGGCACATTAAAATGATATTATTAATCTCAGCAAACTCCAACAACTGTACCGAGCTAGAGTGTGAAGTATGCCCATCCAACATCAGCATAACTGCTCCAAGAGGTTTTAGGAGCAAAAAATGATACCTTAGCCATTCAAAAAAGATCTCAGAATTCATATAGGCAGATTTATTTGATATGACATCTTTACTTCCCGATGGCATGTTCCTTGACTTCATCAAGATTCATTCCCTG
Organism: Vandiemenella viatica; assembly: GCA_031002005.1. Taxonomy (NCBI): domain Eukaryota; kingdom Metazoa; phylum Arthropoda; class Insecta; order Orthoptera; family Morabidae; genus Vandiemenella; species Vandiemenella viatica. Next base: position 108,022,516 of record CM061919.1, on the reverse strand, counting down.
GACTCTGGCCAAAGATACGCCTTCAGATTTTCGCACACTTAGCTCTGGATGTCGACATAGGAACATTTGCAACCAAACGTAAGCAGCTTTTCCTTTTTCTTTATTAAATTTATGTTTTAGACCAACCTGAACAGCATAACCATAGGCTAGACTTCGTACAATGTCCCTCGTTGAGGGAAACCCATGGGCCTACATTTTTTTTATGTGGTGGACCAGTCGTAACTCATTATCTGTACCCAAACAAGAACTTGGACCCACTGGAATTTTGGAGTCACAGCCATTCTTTAATTTTCTCTCAAGAGTTTTCCTTGGAATATTAAACTCCATGGAAGCTTTTCTCACAGAATAATCATCATTGTTTACTTTATTAATAGCATTTTAAGATCTTCTTCCCATTATCCTCTGAATGTATTTATTTGGCATCTGTAAAAAAATAACGATAGCGTCAAAATATAATACATAACACGTTTATGGGATAGCCGCCTGTCCCGTCCCGATCGGCCGGGAGAGACGGCCACAGCGCGTCATCAAACATGGTGGACGTAAACTCAATCATAACCTATGTACGGGAATGCATTTAGACCTAAACAACTCAAACTACAGTTTCCGTCGTTACTCACTTCCTAAGTTATGTTTAAATCAAAAGGTTGTGACATACTATGTAATTTCAAGGTATATTGAAAACTAAAATCGTGAAAATTACTTACTATCAGTTGAAATAAAGAGTCATGCGGAGCAGCAACATTCACTCACGTTACTAGCTAACTACCAACTGACCGGCAGCGCTGTACATCGGATCATAAAAGAATTACACCATCTCTCCCGTATAGCCATCTAACCCGGATTTACTCTAACTCTGGTTCTTCCGAATACCAAAGACTTCGATGTGGACAACATGGCGAGGGAACTAACATGGGCAATTCAGGATGCAATGAAAGCTGCTATTCCTCTGAAGAAGCTTGGTGGTAAAACTGACAGTTTTGGGACTGCAGAATTTCAAGCACTAACAGGAAAAGTAAGAAAAGCTAGGAAAGCCTACCAAAGGAGCCGAGTAGCTGAAGAAAGAGACTTTCTTCTTGCCAGATACAGACAAATGAGAGTAGGTTACAAGCAAAAAATTCTAACAACCAGACAGACTAGATGGGAAGCATTTGTCAAAGAAAATCTGGAAGTGAATCCATGGGGAATTCCTTACAAATTAGCCGCTGGAAAAATACGATCTCCCACCACGTTATCCTCAATTAGAAGAGAAGACGGTACAGTTACAACTAACTGGAAGGAATCAGTGGACCAGCTGTTGAACAGCCTACTGCCGCATGACAGACCAGAGGAGAACAGTGAACAACAAGATGAGCTCTATCGCGAAATGTGGCAGCCCTATGGAAGAGCGACTTCAGGGAGAGCGACATCACGCTGGACGAGGTAGAATCAGCAATTAATTCTCTGAGAGTGGCAAAAGCACCAGGATCAGACGGAATCCCGGCTGAAGTGATACAAAAGTTGATCTTGGATGTATCTCCAATTCTGTGCAGACTATTCAACGAATGTCTCAGGCAAGGAAGAATACCAAGCATCTGGAAGCGTGGTTAAGTTGTAATACTTAAGAAAGGTGCCGATAAAGATCCCCTCATGCCGAAATCTTACCGTCCGATCTGCCTCCTAACCGTGATGGGGAAGGTACAGGAAAAAGTACTGTGTCGAAAACTTCAGGACTTTAGAACATCCATTGGTATGAATCCCAATCAGTATTGTTTTGAGGACAAAAACATCGACTGAGGATGCAATAAACCGAGCCATCGAGATAGTCGAAAGATCAGAAAAGAAATATGTGGTGGGAGTCCTTGTTGACATTTCGGGGGCTTTCGACAACTTGTAGTGACCAGCATCGTTTGTAATACTCCGAAAAATCCGCTATCTAAAGCGGCTGTACTACAGCCTGAGAGATTACTACAAGCATAGAACCATGAGATGCCCTAACGACAAAATCAAAAGAGAAATAAATAAAGGCTGCTCCCAGGGATCTGTCTGCGGCCCTATCTTTTGGGATTTAGTATTAGAACCATTACTGGAAATTCAATGGACACCTGAATTGCTAGGACTGGTTGCCTTTGCAGATGATCTTCTCCTCGTGGAAGAGATGTCAAGAGCTGAAATTGAAGCGAAAAGTGAGATAGTGCTTAAAATTCTTGTGAAGTGGTGTGACGAAGTGAAATTGAAACGAGCTCTAAATAAGAAACTATTTTCAAAAGAGAAAAAACTTAAACGAAATCTTAGTATAAGGGTAGGTAATGCGAAAATATGCCGGAGTCCCGTAAGCAGATACTTGGGCCTGTGGCTGGATGAGAGTCTTAACTTTCGAGCCCAATTGGAGGAGGTCTGCGGAAGAGCTTTACGAGCTATGAATGCAATCATAAGTATAGGTCACAGACAGTTTCAAATCCCTGCCCTGACAATGACAGCATACAATAACGTGATACTTGCATCCATTGTCGGCTATGCGAGCGTTTGGGCCAAGCACCTCACAAAGGTTAAGCCGAGGGAGAAAATCCGGGGGCTACAACGAACGATACTCATCAGGCTTACCGGTGCATATCGCACAACTTCAACAGCAGCTCTAGCAGTAGCAGCAGGTGTACTGCCCCTGGATGTAGAAGTGAGGAGACAAGGACCAATGTATTGGCTGAGAAAGAACAGGGTGGACAAGGTGGTGGAAATAGCTGGAAAAGAAGAATACACAAAGAAGGAATTGTGGAATGTACTGATTGAGGAATAGCAAAATGAGTGGGACACTAGTGAAACAGGTCGTAGAACGTACGACATGTTTCCATCTGTAGCTGAACGAATCAGCATGAAATTCTTACAACCTTTTCCAGGGCTAATCCAATACATAACCGGCCATGGACCATACAGAAGCTTCTTAAACAAACGTGGGCTTACACCAACTAGTAACAGCGAGTGTGGTATGGGAATGCAGAACAACAGCAGAGATGAGAATCACTCAGCAACAACAGCTACAGGGTCTGAGGATTTTTGATATACGGCGTTTCTAAATGAAAGTGCGGAAATAGCCTCTCAAATTGAAAAGCAGAAATATCTGGAGCGGAAGAAAGCTGAGGGCGGAAACCGACGTAGACATCAATCATGAACTGCCTTAGTCACCTCTGAGTTTTCCAGAGGAATCTCACTTCTGAGTGGCTGCTGGAGTACTTCATGTATTCCAGAAGGGCAGCTTCCTGAAGAGCTGGGGTCTCCGCCGCAGTCGATACCAGGAGTGAGAGCTATGGTCTCACGTCACACACTCACCCTTCGACCAACCGCCTGGATGTGAGGATAATAATGAGATTTCTTTCACAAGTTGGACAATAAAAGAACTGTTTAGTACCTAGTTCAATGAGTAGGATTAGGAGTACATTTTATTTTTCCGTTTTTTTGTTTTTTTTTTAGTGTAGTTTTGTAGTGCTGATTTATTAGGATTAGATATTCAACTGTAACTTTTTCCTATTTTAGTTGCTACCGCATTTATGCGATTATTTACATTAATAGTATTATTAACATAATTTGTTTTTTAAACATGGTCTTAAGGGAAGATTAGCGGCACAGTTTAGCCTCTAGATGCTGGGTCAAATGTAAATGGAAATAAATAAATAAATAAAATAAATACCAAACCCGACTGTTACTATTCCGCCAACAGGCATGCTGCTTTCTCACAGATTAAAATATGCAAGGGTTCCTCTTTCACAAGAAAACACCGAGAACCATAGGACCAAAATATCATACAACACATAAGAAGTGTCTACTTCTCCCAGTACAAAATATTCGGTCATAAGGAAGAGTTTGTCCTGCCTACCGAATAACGCGGCAGAAAACTATGAAGGCATGACGTTGCAAGTTGTCCCGTTAACCCCGATTGGCAACAAGCTCATCAATTCAACAATCAAGCTAAAGAAGCTTTAGTGTTGTACTGTAACCTCTATCAAGCGACTTGTCTAGCAGATGTGATGAATTTCAAGGATAAGGCTGTTATGAAGACCGTCCCGGAATTCTTTTGCAACAAAAGCGTAATATCTTCCCAGTATGTCGGTGTAACAACTTTATTGGCATTTCTTCTTGGAAGATAATCGAAATAACCGAGGGTACTGGCACCATGAGAAACCTTGGTAGACAAAGAAACCAATGACTTGGCCTGCTCACAAAATTCAATCTTGCTTACTTAAGATATTTTCTATCTCCTGGATTATCATAATTGACTGTTAAATCTGTCTTAATACTTTCGTAATTTTACTGTTAAATTCTTCTGTGTAACGTACCTTGACTGTATGGCTAACAGACCAAAAGCGTATTATATAAAAGCATAATTTTGAAAGCTATGAATCACTGAACCTTCGGGCTGCCTAGTTTTACGATGGCAAGGTGTGTCACCAAGGACAGCCATCTCAATAGAGCGCGCTGGTGTCACATTACGTGTGACGTGTGAAACGTTGCTGTTATGGAAAGAGTGTTAGAATCACCTGCAGATGATATACGAATCCACCAATAAGAAAAGGGCAGCTTCCCGATATCGGCCGCAGACTTAAACTTGTGAAGGCCCGGTGCGGCTTGCAGTGTGACTTTCCTCATGATTTCGAAGGAACGGTTCACCCTGGAATCTCACAACCTGTACTGTGTTCTGGACATAATCGGCACCTATCGTACACACAGCTGAATATGAGCACTAATCATTACAAGCACAGTATACAGTTCTGCAGCCTCCCGCAAGCGGCCTAAGAATACTGCATTATGTAAATTTCTAATTGTTCATTGAGTAGGTTATAAATTATTTGAATAAAACTGACGCTAGCATGAGCGCCCTCGTAGCGCAGAAGTAGAGTGCACACTTTCGATTGCTGTTATGGACCGGAATTTCAGCTATTTTCTGTCCGTACATCTAGCTGTCAAAAAGACAGCTTTGTGTATTTAAAATGCGTATTTGAAGTCTGTGTTTGGGATGCACTTTTCGCTGTAGGTTCTCCGTGGAAGGAATACGCCGTCCTCAATCCTCCTGAACAATACGAACATGATCTTAAATTACAAACTGAAAAACTAAATTTTAGATCTTCAACCAACCAAGAACTACATACCGAAGTGAAGCAATTTTTTAAAAGATGTGACTATACCATGCTACTCGGCATACGACTCATGACACTTCTTCCTTGTGCTTTTCTTCACAATATATTTTCATGCCAGTATCATGCACTTAGTTATGCGACATGAAAGGCTATTTTGAAAGAAAACGTAAGTAACAGAAAAGCCACCCGTTCCTGTTTGTAATTTGCTTTTAGGTGTTATCAGCCCAGACGTCTGGCGGGGGTGCGGGAAGGGGGTAACCAGCCGGCGCCGCCAGGGTGGCGTCGATGAGTCAGCGGGCGGCGCCCACAGCCAGGCGCGTACCGAGACGACACTTCTCACAAGGCAGCAAAACCACGTACCTAAACAATCTACCCTCACTTTCTTACAGAAACAACTGTGTTTAAGACACTTGAACAGCGTTTCTCAACATTATTAACCAGAGGACCAGTAAAATTACGAAAATAATGCTGCGGACCACTAACTTACAAGCGTTTAACTTCTTATCTTTGCTTTATATCATTTACAACTAGGACATATTGTATAGTACCATAATAACACAGTAAATCTAAAAGCATATTTTGAATTCCTACGGAAACAGTTATAAAACTGGAAGTGGATTATTTAAAGTTAATTAAATACTGACCAGACTCTTACTATTTAATAACCAAATGAATAATAATGGTATTGTGCGCTGGTTGTTACACTATGCCACCAACCTACACGACCAAAATAAAATAAATGAAACTAGACTTTTCAACTTTTGTTGTTGATTACTTCATCTTACGTTACTAACCCTACCATGTTCCGCGGTCCCCTGCGCCTACAAGATACTCAATAAATGGTCATTAACTTAACCATTAAATGAACGGTGCCCTCTTTCATGCCAATTGGAAATTTATTTAGCGACTAGGTTAACATTTTTGCCTGGTCACCGAAATATTTGTGGCTTTTAAATAGTCGGGCTTATAGCTTATAGTCTAATACAGTACGAGTATGGTATACGCGTTTATAATATTCCGCCTGTGGATCACCCGTACCATCTTCGCGGACCACCAATGAGAAACACTGATAAAAGTTTTTGATCCGATTTAACAGCGCTGGTGTTGGCTAAACGCTGCTGAAAAACATGCTTATTATCAAATTCTTCGTGATTTATACTGCAGCTGTCTTCATCTACAACAGCTTATTAGTGTGAAAATTACATCCTCTTCGATTTTTGGAGGTCTCTTCAAGATTCCATCTCGAATATTTGTCTTAAATAGCAGAAGTTTCGTTAGAAATGTCAAGTGGTCGTGATTAAACTACAGCTGACATTCGGCGACTGGTGATTTTTGCTGGACACTAACAACAGCACTTGTTAGGCTGCTGAGAGGTAAAGAGATGGTGCACAGTCTTGTTGGTAATAAACTTCATCTGGCTGCAATAGGGAAATTTTCAAGCAATACCAGCATAACGTGAAATCAAAATACAGTGTGCACATTCCGTATTAGCAAAGTATTCACTGTCTGCTTGAGGTGACAATATGGTATCAGGACGCTACGCAAGCAACAAACTTGTTATTTTGCTACAAAAATAAGTAGTAAATAATGATAATCTGGAGAAGAGTGTTACGGCGTGGTAGTCATGTGATACACTGTAATATGGAAAGAGCTGGTGCCAGTCTTTGAAGCGATACGGCGAGTGTATTGATCTTATCTACGATCGCGGGTTCGATGCCAACCCCCTTCAGATTTAGCTGGTTTCAATAAAGCATTGCATTCATTCCGTGGTTCCCCACTCCAATTGAATACCGGTAATAATATAATTCAACTGCGCAAATATGTACTGATCCAACAAGAATGGATCTGCCCTATGATCGATATGTTAAGGTTCAACTGTTCCCGACTATAGAAAGTATAGCAGAGCACGTATGCGGTCACATAGGCAGCAAATCGTTCTACAGTAATGTCTCTATTAAAGAGAGGTCAGGAGGGAGGGGCGGCCCTGTTGCCGTAATGAAGCTGCTAACGATGCGGTGGTCGTAGATTAAATCGATAGCTGCGGAAATACCGCGAGCCAAGGCGTGGTCGATACAAACCCTACTTCCGCCGCCTAGCGGGTACACTTACGGTACTTCACAATCGGAACACTGCACGACAGACGTCTTACGAGGAATCTAAATATACCGCGTTTGCTATATGGTGAAGTCATTTATACAAACGTCAGTTCCTATTATATAGTTACATTACCGTATCAAGGATTTGAAGGTTAAGGGATTATTATTCTACACTTTCTGATGCAAGATATTTTAAAACGAAAGTATTACATCAAGTTGGGGGTGTGAACAGCTACGTGTATCAGCATGGATTGAAGGTTAATTCAATTAGGTGTAAGCATAAAATGTAAATAGTTGGGCATAAACATCTGATAAAAAGCCATTAGCAAGGAGCGGAAATTTGGCAATGGCCTTCTGAAAGAACAATGCAGCTATTCCTCTAGGATTTCGGTAAACCATGAAAACAAAAACTGGATCCCCAGACCGTGGATCGAACCCGCGTTCTGCTAGATGAGAGGGCCGAGCGTTATCCGCTCACACATCTGGCTCTGTTATCAAATACAGGAGCTGATGAGGGTGCAAAGGAGAGCGTTTACAGCTGCCTCTGGAAATCACTAATATACTCAGTATCATGATAAAGAATCTGGGTTGATATTCATTTGAGGGAAGGATGTTGGTAAATGAGATCATTGTGTCTGTGTTGGAGCACCACCACGATAAATGCAATTTGAAGAATAAACGAATGCTGGAAAATATGTCTTTATAGTAAGGGATTAAGGGACTAGAAGGGATGACCCACGTGCGGAGCAATTTTGCTCAACCAGTCAAGAAATTTAAATGGATAAACCAGTTCCAAACAAGGGCATTTTGCGGTTGCGTCTCTTGCTCCATAACTGCTACTAATTCATACGAACCAGTCCATCAGAGTACGGTCCCGATGAAATGCAAAGAAAGTAGCCAAATCTACCACTGACCAGGAAAATAAAATCTTTCTCAGTCTGGTTTCAATCTCTGCTGCACAGTATCTGAAACATCGAAACTCCAGAAGATAAATATCAAACCTAATCAGTCTATACCCTATGATCGATATATGAGAGCGAGTCACGAACGGCGCAGTTCAAGTCATGCCATATTCTGGATGCCAGTATCCGATCACTAAGAAACAAAGGCAAATGCCAATCGTAATAATGGTGACACTGGACGGTGAACTACACCGCGAATGACAGACAGTGACGTCATAATTATGGATACCATAAGAATGTGTGTGTACTACGAAGCAAGTGCCCAGATAATGTTTAAAGAAGTAAGGAAGATAGAAATTTTTAAATTATAAAAATGTATGGGCAAAAATCATTGGAAAAATTTACAGGCTTGAACAACATCTGGCAAATGAAATCAATTTTATAACCAACAGGGTGATCATATTCGAAAAGCAGAGATATTTCACTTGAGTATTAATTTGGAAAACTAGACAACTGCAAAACAAATCATCCTGTGTATTTTTCCACGGAGTTCTTTCAGGAGGCAGAGAACAATCAAAAACGTTGTTTTGTTACGAATGACAGCAGTTGCTTTGAACAGTACAGGCAGAAACCAAGCTGTCGCTTGTCCGTAAGCTTCCATGGTGCTAATCGAAGCGGCCTTTAGCGTGTTCCCAGGAAAGCTCCATCAATTATCGTTTGCTATCCGCGACCACCGAGAGAAAACGTCTGCCAGGCAACTGATCACCATCACATCTACTTTAACTTACAGATACGAAAATTTTAGAATAAAAACAACTGTATATTAATTTATCAAAATCTAACGTTTCAGCCATTATTCTGTGATTTTCTTCAGAGGACTGGAAGTCTGCGCAATTAGCTGTATATCATGTTGAACATATTAAATTTTAGATCAGACGCTCATCATAAAATTGGATGACAGGAGCAAGTTGTCTAGCATCTGCTTCCAGAAAATCCTTATCTGAATAAGGGCATTCCACGGAATATTGTAAACACTGTACTAAAATATCTCAACCTGCGAGTGTTAGGAAAAATCGAAAATACAGTTCTGAGATTTTTTCTACCAGACGTCGGTCACAAACTCAAAACTATGCTGTACCTTCTTGTTTTACAGAATATTATGTATAGGTTACTAGGGTATTCAACTTAATTTCGTATTTATCAATGACGACGTATTACCAAATTAGGCTGTTGTAACGGCTACTGGGGTCACGACAGTGCCCTTTTTCGTTGTCAGCCAGTATTCCCAGTAAGGAACAGAATTGGATACTAAAATTAGTCCATTAGGCTCTTCCTGCCTGTTGGGTAATACTGTGTTGTGCAAATCCTGGGGTCGTGTGTTGACGGTTGAAGGCCGCCCGGGGGCGTAGGAGGCCTGAAGTTAGCAGTGTGTTCTGGCACCCTTACTTTGTACAGTACATAAGCTACGACCATATTTGTGATCATAATGGTGGGGCTGGATGCGAGACACACATTCTAATGCTATGTCAGCAATTTTATTCCGCGTCAACTGAATTCTTTAACAGACATAGCTCTGTTTGTGGGTATTAAAAGGGGAGAGAAGAGTTGGCAGTTTTAGTGAAGTTTAAGAGTGTGCAAAACAGACTACAATGTCTAACAGTGTACATAGTTCAGAACTAAATACCTCCAAGCTTACGGGTCACCTGAATTATACTCGGATGTGTTTCAAACAATTCTCATTTGCTTTCAGAATTCTTAGATATAATAGGAAGTTGACTGAACAATCAATCAATATTGCATGTGATAGTTCATACCTAGTTTTAAAGATAACCGGTTTAGTTAATTCAAAAAGAGTATTACATTTTCCTAAACAGGGAAAAAGTATCTTTGATTGCGAAACATGCAGCGTTACAGACACATGGCCTTCACTTCTTTTTGACAGTGTATTATCTACATAATTTCCTAGAAGTGGCATGACAATATCCAGTTGTTATATATATCAGAATACTCTGGTCAGAAAAAATATATAAAAAAATATCTGTCCGGGAAAAAATAATCGAGATTTTCTGACCCAGATATACATATTTGAAGAAACGGCTCAAAGCCAACATCATGTGAAAAAGCAAATTGAAAATTTCAACATATGTGTGTGATGTGTCTGGATAACTCAATGCATGCAGTATAATATAAACATCTCCAAAACAAATATCTGTAGGCCATCTACACAGCATAATCTCAAATTTACTCTCATTTACGTTTCGTGAGCAAGAAAAGCAGATCATTACCTGCTTTCAAAAAAAAAATATCGTTGGCGTACGCAATTTTTTGGTGTGAATTCCTTTGCGCAGATTTTTCGCAGAGACACGTTCCTCCAGATTCATTTATGAACGATATTTTCAGTTCTGAGAACGTAAATCCGTACTTCTACCAACAGCGTGACGTCGCGACGGATGAAAAAACTTTTGACCTTTGTCTCTGTGACCAAACGCTTTCGAAATATACCGAACAGTGTGCCCACCGCTCTCAGTTTCTATGGAATCTCCGGCATCGTGTTTGACAACTTCCCAAGAACTGGAGTATTTTTCAGTAGACGGTGCTTGTTCGGATGGCCCGATTCTTCTCTTTCCACCAAGCGGGGAGCGCTATCAGAAAGACCTGCTCCGTCACGGCGGCAGAGGAACAAAGCTCAGCTCTCGTTTTCCTACAGTTTCGGAGAACCTACAGCACGATGACGCCGCAAAACACGCACCTCTTCTGCGCCACATTTGTCAGAACGACAATTTTTAAAAGAATCGGGGTGTCCTACGTCTTGTATTTCTTCTAAGCAATTTGCACCCTAATAGTTTACAGACTGCCCAGCAAGTGACTTGAGCTAGTTTCAACACAGACTGAAAACTGATTTATTTCTTAAGACGAAGAGAAAAAAAATTGCTTACTTTTTTTTTGTTCTGTTCGCTCTGAAGCCCTTGGTCATATCAGAACACTTTATTCCATAAAAATTTATGCCTTCGTTTCCTCACCAAGCAATCCATATCAATGAACATCAAAGTGTGCGAATCCAAGTCATTGAAGTTATCATTCCCGAGTTAGCGACACCGCTGTATAATTCATAAACACTAACAGTCATCTTAAAGAATAAATTTTGCCGTGATCTGCAGTGTCAGTTTGTCTCTGTGCAACATTGATTGCTTGGATTTTGAGAACTGTGACAAATAATTTAAACTTGTAGTTTGTCCTAAGCATAAAATCGTAGAAAATTATTAAATAAAAAAACCTTCGAGGACAATGTATCAATTTCCTCTCGTATTTTCCATCTCCAATTTTGAATATCGTAATAAAAATAACTCCAAGAGAGCCAATTCACCATAAGGCATAGACCATGGCGGCTTCCTGAATCCCTCAGAGGAATCGATACAGTTACGCCGCTATAAACAAGTTCAGTCGCGCCCGAGGAGTAGGCAGGAATCAATAAAATAATAAGTTTAGTTTGTGGGAGCACAGATGCAGACGGCTAGCCAGGACGGATCAATACGAGTTCTCTGCAGCGTTGCAGACCGCTGCACCACCACCTGAGCGTCTTGGGCTTCACAGCCACGCACTGGAAGAGTACAGTGACTTCCAAGTCTACACTCAGTCAGTACGAACTCTCCTTCAACGAATACAGACAATAGCACATCCATTTTAATATAGTGTGAAAAACTCCTGAATCTATACTGGCACGTCTGAAACAGTAAAAAAAAACTTTTAAAACCCTTCAAAACTATTAGAACATGCGCACACTTCGAGGAACTATTTTTATATTTAATTGTAGTCAGGAAAATTCGCCACATCTGATATTACCAAAACTGCCCACCCCCTTATTCCGCCATACTCTAATAAAAGCGACAGATACCAGGTAGACACTGTTTTCGTAAAGTACACCCCTCGGAGAGACGAATGAAATCCTTAGTTCGAAATTTTTTTTTTTAACAGTGCTTGTAAAATGCCACTGCACTAATACAAGCTCAGACAGAACTGTTTTCGAGAAGTTGTGAACTTTGGAGAATATATTTCGCACACTGTGTTAGAAAATGGAAAGTAACGCAAAGATATCTAAAGATTTTATTTGTTGATGATTACCTTATACAGCAGAGCGAAGATAAAATCGAATTTCCTGACTAATCTAGCAGTAGAATAGGACAAGAAATTCGTTACATAAAAGGTTAAATAAATCGACTTTAAAGGGGAATTCTTTTTTTTTTTTTTTAAATGAGTATAACAAGTAACAGAACAAGTACCCCACTTTCAGTATCTGGGAAATATCTGCGAATACCCGGACAAAACAAAATAGCAAAATTTATTTGGGTCTGTGGCACCGTACAAACATCTTACTCATAAAAACCACGAAAGAAGCAATAATGAATTAGGTTAGAGCTATGACAGTGGCTACTAATTTGTATGGAACGAAGAAGTGAGTGACCATCATTGAATACTACTCGTATCTTTTCAACAGAAACGAAATTTTTTTATACCTAAAATGGATACAGAATGAATTTAAATAATGATCCTTTCTTTATTCTCATTATAACATGAATATCGAAAGACTGCCGAAAGAGACCTCTTCGGTGGCCTCGGAAAATATCGTTTTAACATGCTAGTTGAAAAAAGTTTAATCCTTGAAGAATAAAGGACCTGTTCCTCAATAGGAGAAAGGTTTCTCCCGTCAGCTGTCACTTTTGCTCATGTGAACTTCTTGACCTACCTTCTCCACCGCTTCGAGTGAAGGCCAGTAGACAAAAATCGAATACTATACTTGCGCAACCTGCTCCAGCCACAGCACATGAGGACATGTTACGGCGTTATTACCATGTACAGTAACAAACCACTGCAGTACTCTTATTAACTGCATGCCTTCCTAATGGAGAGTCTAGAATGAACGGGTCGTCTGGCGGGAAGGTAACGATTTAGCTAAACTGTAAAACCACAATGAGCTTCGCAGTCAAGAGACACAGTTGTTTCAATAACGTCAGTACAACAGCGGAAGTTTTTACTGCAGTTACCATTCATCTCAGAACTTTCAGGACAATTATACACCGCAAAATGAGCTATCATTTTCGAAAGCGTAAATTATTTGATCATCATTTCATTTGTGTTCTTCCTTATGGAGGCTGCGGTTTCAACATTATATCCAGATTGCACCATCTTGCCACAAAGTATAGAGGGGCTGAAATTCGTTTTGTCTCTGAGTTGCCTACACAGCAATAGAACAATGTATACAACACCACATTATGAATACTACACCAATGTATTAGCAACTGTATCCATTATTTCCGAAGTCATTTTTTTTATTGGTTTTTCCTTACGTGCGATATATCTTATAGACTGGGTATTGTAGTAAGCGATATATGTCATTTTTGTTTGCGGAACGGCTACATGGCAATGGAAACTCGCTTCCATAAAGAATAGAGGAGATATTAGTTGGCGGCACGTCTATACTTCACCACGTGCTCTTTAACATGTCTCCTGTGATCACGGATCCTTTCCGCCGTGGTGGGAGGGGCATCGAATCGAGTAGCTCTAATCGACGTTGCTAGCGCCACCTGCCATATCCCGTATATCCCTTCCAAACCATTACCTTTCCTGATAGGTGCAATGCACCCTCCGCCAAACACTTTTAGTGAATCGCGGAGTAATTGTAATAGTAATGGTAAGACGCAACAGTTTACTTATTAATGTTTACAAAGCATTTTAAATGTTTATTATCAAATCAGAGAAATCAGAGCATCCAATTAATACTTCTTCCGCGAAGGTTCGTTCACAATTACTATAAGCGTGCACAGGAAATGGAAGTAGTTTAACGGCGGACTTTATCTTGAAGGATAAATTGCTTGTTCGTGTATATTAAGGACCGCCACTAATACAGGCAATCGAAACAATCTCTTCTTTTGGGGTTATCCCTAGCTGTCCCGAGTAAAAAAACTTTCAAAACCTTGCAATTCCTCCGTAACGATTGGTTTTCATGACAAGCCCCAAGATGTGAGCCCACAAGTGTTGCAGCACGAAATATTCCCATTAGACGAACTGAAATCAAAATGCTTTAAAATTATTTAATTTAATTTAATTTAATTGCAATGGAGCACAGGCTCCGGTGGCAATTTCCCTACACAGCTATCTTCCCCCTATCCTGCACCCACCTACATTTGCCCTCTACAAATTTTTTCTTTAAATTCCTTCAAAGTTTTCGGTAAATTATTCATCGTTTCTCTTGGTAACTCATTCCAATCCCTGACACCCTTACCTAAAAAAGAGAATCTTCCTACACCCTTGTGCCTGAAATCGAGTGCCAGCTTGTGGTCATGGTCATCTTTTCCCTTCCATGCACTACTTTTCATACCTACTGCAATATCTTTCCATGCCTCATCACCAGTATATGCCCTGTACACTCCCATGACCCTCCTCATCCTCCTCCTGTCTTACTTCACATGACTCCAGAAGTCAAATAGCCATCTAAATCTAATTCTATACAGCGGCAGTAACACCTTCCTACTGTCGTACAACTACATTTTTGCTTAGTAGTGAACTAACAGATTTACTCAGAGTGAAGGTAAAAAAAAAAAAAAAATATTCCATGATTCCATCAGCTGTTGAACTTGAAGCGGAGACGGAAGACAATGCACTCCGACCCACTTTCCCCTCGCCTGCACAGGGGCGGTCGAGCGCAAAGTAGGTCGCGACACCTGCAAGGCACAGAGACTGCTAACACCCATCGATCCAGCATCAACGTCTGTTGCCACCGATAACTCGCATAAATTAAACAACTTCGTGCGTAATTCATCTATAAACTATGCTGCCTTCACACCCATCTATCCTACGCACGACTGACAGTTTCTGCAACAGCAACGCGGGTACCCGAACTGCAGAAACTACCTCCTCCTACAAAAAGTATAAATTTCAATACGCACAATCGGGCGACTAGGAGATACGCTGCCAACCCCAGAATATCCCCCGTTCAATAGAACCATAAAAGCGAAACAAGACGTAATGTTAGCCGTTCCCCAAACCTCTTAGGGGGCGTCCATTAATTACGTGAGGTGTTTTTCCGGAATTCCGGACACCTACTCTGGTGAGACTTAGTGATATCTGGTAGGACCCCCCCCCCCCCCTCCTCTAAAATGGCGTGAGATTTTGACGATGATCCTCCTCCTATTAATCAACCTCTTAACTTTTGGAGACCTTTTTTTAGGTCTCATACTCCCAAGGGCGGTTTTTCCCCCAATTATTATTTTTTTTTTTAGCTCCACAGTCCTACAAGAATTTCAAAACGTCACGTGAGATTTCCGTTGACCCCCCATGGTGAGTTTTCGTGAGATTTCGCAGGACCCTTCCTCCCCATTTCACTTCACGTAATTAATGGACGCCCCCTTACACATTTGTACGCTGTGCTTCATGTAATATTGCTGTCGTAACACAGCTAAATTTCATGTTCTAAAAAAGTGAAAGTACCATTAACAAAATACTTAAGGATGTGCTAAACACGGGGCATTAAATTTTCAGAGATATTTGCCTATTAGTAAATTAGCTATGCCGGTACTTCGTACGAATATCAAATATGCTAAACAAGTATCCTAGAAATAACTTAAAAGCACATGTATAAATCCCTCAAAAGTCCTATATAAAACGATTAAATTCTACTTTCTTGAAAATAAGTCACCCTTTGTACTAGTTACAACGTACAAGGGAAGATACAGTCGGCTGTCACTAACCAAGCAACACAAATTATTATTTTTTGTTAGAACTTTATGCCTCGTCGACTTCCGGGGTTATTTGATGTGTGAAAGGACTGACGGACAATGACCGAGAAGGAATTCGGCCATGGTTCAATAGACTGCGTACAATATTATTCAATGCCAGATCAAAAGCTGTCATGCGTGGCGAAATTAGAAATACAGGGCGTTCGCCGGAAAACGCTACCCTCCCAGTCTGTTGCCGTCGGCAACTTGCTCGGTCAGTCGGGGCAGCAGCTTCCGCCACACGGCACCGTGAATCACCGCACTGTTTAACACCTCCGCTGCCCCAACAGTGCAGTGACGCAGTATATTGGGACCCTTACATTGTTAAGAACGGTTTCTTTGCATTGTAGATAGTTTGTGACTTCAGTCTCTTATTAATCAGTGTTGTGAATAAACGTTTCTTCGCGGTTTGGCTGGTTTGGGGCTTCATACTCTTACTAATCTGTACCGTGTTTGAGTGTGAGTAAAATTATGGTACGTTACAGTTTGCAACAAATAATATTTCTCTACGATACATATGTGAAGAAAAAGTCGTTTAAAAAGTGTCGCAGTAAATTTCGTCGCGAATTTCCTGGCGCTTTACTGCCAGCTAAATCAACAATTCTGCGTCTGGTTAAAAAAGTAAGAGAAACGGTTTCATTTTTTAACAAAAAGAGACTGTCGGTCAACCGTATTCTCACAGAGGAGAAAATTGACGATATCGCTTTTCGACTAGAACAGTCACCCAAAAAATCATTAAGTCAGTTAGGGCAGCGTGTGTCTCGAAAAATGTTCAGAAGATGTGAAATGTGCATTACACAAGAGGGTCAACACTTCCAGCATCTTTTATAAGGTAAGCTAATGAATTACGTCACATTTAAATGCTTAGCACATACAAGTTTATGAAGTTTATGAAGCGTAATTATTATGAAATAGTCCGCGGCCGACGGTCGAACAATGCCGGAAGATGAGCGCTCGCTCGCCGGGAGCAGTTTCTTCCTTGTAGCGCTAACAGTGGGTTGCGTTTCCCGGCGAACGCCCTGTATTTATGTATAAAAGAAACTAACAATACAACAATTTATAACACTAACCCACATGCTAAAAATAATAAACTTACATGAAATAGTTACACTGGCATGTCCAATAAAATTTAAAAGCAAAATGCGGATGAAATGAGGTACAATAGAACAGAATTAAAAAAGATGTTTTCATTTATACTTACCTCGAAGCTGCTTTCACAACATCTGTCAGATCACAAGCTGTGAACTGCAGGCAACGGAAGTACGAGGTGTGATAAAGTAACGATAATTTTGAAATTGTGTACGCTGTATCTTGCTTACAGAGTTCTACATCTACATCTACATATATACTCTGCAATTCACAAAATTGTGGGTGGCAGAGGGTGCTCAGCACCAAAGCTAATCTCTTTGCTGGGCATTCCAATCCCTAATGGTACGAGGAAAAAAAGAATTCATATAAGAATCAGTCCGGCACCTTATTTCTCTAATTTTATCTTTCCTGTCCTTCCGACTCAAATAGGTTGGTGGAAGAAGTATTTCACTACACTCATGAGTGAAAGTTGGAGTACGCATGTTTTCCAATAAGTTTAAACGAAACGTGTATCGTCTATCTACCAGAGACTCCCAACCTAATCTACTAATCAGTTCTGTGACGCTTTCATAAGGACTGTAGCAAGCGGTCACGAATCGAGCGGCTCTTCTCTGTACTTTCTCTATACTTTCGATCAATCCCTTACGAAACGGGTCCCAAATGGCACAACAATAATCCAAATGTGGACGCACAAGAGATTTGTACGCTATCTCCTTTGTTTGTTCATTACAATTTTTCAAGATTCTACCTATGAATCGCAGCCTAGAATTTGCTCTACCTACTAAATAATTAATGTGTATGTCCCATTTCATGTTCCTTTGTACTGTTACTCCCAAATATTTAATAGAATCGACCATATCAATAACTATATTGTTTAACTCGTATTTCTGAACAATCGGATTCTTTTTGTTAGTTATGCTCATTGTCTTGCACTTTTTACAGTTTAGAGTAAGTTGCCACTCAGCGCACCAAGCCAAAATAACATCCAGATCGCGCTGAATTTCTAAGCAATCGGTCAAAGTTCTTACTTCCCTATAAATAACCGCATCATCAGCAAACAATCTAAAAAGGCTTTTCACTTTGTCTCCGAGATCGTTTATAAAAATTAAGAAAAGAAGTGGTCCTATTACACTTCCTTGAGGTACACCCGATGTAACATCTAGATTAGACGAACTTTCTCCTTCAACGACAACATACTGCGACCGACCAGTTAGAAAATCCTTTATCCATTCACAAAGCTGATCCGATATACCGTACGCTCGAAGCTTCGCTAAAAGGCGGTTGTGAGGCACAGAGTCAAAGGCTTTCTGGAAATCTAAAAAAATTGCATCTACTTGTAAACCTGTATCGATAACTTTCATTACGTCGTGTGTAAATAGGGCCAGCTGTGTTTCACATGATCTTTTCTTCCGAAATCCATGTTGATTTGTTGTAAGCAAATTATTATAATCTAGAAAATTCATAATGTTCGAGCATATAATATGCTCCATAACTCTACTACAAACAGATGTTATAGATATGGGACGATAGTTCCCAGGATCACTTCGATCACCTTTTTTGAAAATCGGAGTTACTTGGGCGATTTTCCAGTCTGAAGGTACTTTTGATACTTTTTGTATGTGTTCGTAGCAGTGGCAGTACATACATATAAATTTTTGGGTAGCTGCGATGTTTAGAGTGTTTGGTGCGCGAATGAGTAAAGGCGCATTCCCACGTTCCCTTGTAGGAGAGGCGAGACGAGACAGGACGGGACGGGATGCCATGGGAACAGGGCCGCCTATGCTAGTGGAGACGAGACGCAGCTACCCACACTGAGTCGGTAAACACCACAGGCGTGTGTAGCGGTGCGCTGTTGACATCGATTTGCAGCAGCGGTGCGCACCCATTCTGTTGCTGTAAAGTGCTCTGTGCCAAACGACACTAGGCAACGTGGTGCGGAGGTGGTGGCAAGTTAAGCTAGGACTAACCTGCGGCCGTCCCTACACTTCGGCTAATGAGGTCCCGTCTCGTCTCGCCTCTCCTACAAGGGATCGTGGGAATGCGCCTTAATTCTTACATTAGTGTGTTCAGCGATTTTTTGTGCGACAAAATGTCTGATCGGAGAGTGTATGAAATTTAGTATTAAAAATGTAATTAATTGACGCGAAGCATTCAGAAAGTTAAATAAGACATTAGGCGTCGACGCTATGTCACAACCACGAATTTACGAATGGTACAAACGCTTTCAGCTATGTCAAAAAAAGACATCGAAGACGACACGGGTTCTGGGCATCCTAACCGGACCATACGTAATAAAAACATGCAAAAAATTAAACAGATTGTGCTTACTAATAGAAGAATTGCTATTAGCACGTACAGTCAACAATTCTACAAGTTTTGCGCAGTTTTAGCGAGGCGATCCGGGAGAGCTTAGGAGAGCCAACTCGTGGATTTTGCACCACAACAGCGCGCCTCCGCATACCGCTTTGCTTATCCAACACGACACTGCTGTGATGCCGCGACCACCCTATTCTCCAGATATTTCACCATGCGACTTTTAACTATTTCCCAAACGCAACAATAAATGAGATAAAGGTGAAATAAAGATCAAGACCATAAAGAAACAGACGTTCCAACAGTTTCTCAAACTATAAACTACGTTGGCATAAGTGCATTATATCAAAATGGGACAGTATACAAATTTTAGATTAAATAAATATTTCTGAAAAAAAAATAAAAAATCTTATTTTTTGATCACACGTCGTATGTTAAACCTTTTGGGTTAATATCTGTCGCTGTTTCCTTTGAGTAAGTAAACCGAATAGTTCACTTCGAAGAACGGACCAAATCATTCCATGTAGTAACTATAATAAAATATGGCCCCTTCACAGATCACGAAGTTCAAAAAAACAAAAAATTATTTTAAGATTATGACAACTATCTACATGAGACAATGAACCATTTTCACAGTTACAGCTTACTTTGATGTAATAGTTAATCAAGAAATACAGATAAAAAATAAGGAAACATTAACGAAAGTACACTCATGTCCTTAAGTTAAGAAATATTCGAGAACCACGGAAAAACGGATGCCCTAAAATGGTCCCTAGCAACAATTTGACTCGCGATAGTGTTAATGATACAAGGTACACAGGAAAACCAAACCTGGACAGTGGATGGCATAACCGTATGTGGTGTTCCTCCGCCGCACAATGATTCAAAATGCTTGAAAAGCTGGTTAATAATTGAATTCGGAATTCTGAATTCAAACGCAAGTATCGTAGGATTTGATACATAATACATCTCCGCATATCATTTCAAACGGAAGACATACTGCGCCTCAGTGCTGGATCTAAGGCGAGGCAAATCGGGGCGCTTCCCCGAGCGGCAACTTCAGGAGGGTGGCAAAATTATGTTTGAAGGGGTGGCAAATGGCAAATTCGTATGACGGCAACCATTTCTGTAGCTCTAATGCTACGAGCGGTAAAATCAAATAATAGCTCTATAATGCCCCGGGCAACATTCTCAAGTTGGAGTTTTTTCTGGTCACGTGTCTCGCGCCTCCACCCCGAGAAATACAGTGTGGATTTGTTTTACTGGAGGGTTATTTGCCAGAATAAGAGATGGATCTTGTTCCTGAAATTAAGTAGAATACGCACACCTATAAAATGTCAATTTTTGTTACAAATATACAGTCACAACGGGAGCCGCCTGCGGATACCGGTCCTGAAAAGGTGAATTTTTCTTTAAGTTTCAAAATAGTTGTTATACTCAGAGATCCTGTTATGTGTGATAGTGGAAAATAAAGATTGGAGAAACCTTCCGCCAACTTCTGCTTTTCGTTGCTTTGAACATTTTTGTTATCTTGCGTCGTGGCGGGGACGTTTGCGCTTGCAGTTGCTGTTCCAGACAAAGCAAACAAAATGGTCGCCGCACACCACAGCGACATTTACATGGAATTTTCGTTAACAATAATTATATTAGAATGGTGGCTGGTTTTTGGAAAGGTGATTTTATACTTTACAAATTTTTGTTTTAAAAATATACGAACTTTTGAAGAAATCTAATAATTTATATTGCACATTATATATACTGATAAACAATCAAACATGAAATGAAATAAGAAAACAAAACAAAATTGATGACAGAAATTAGATAATTTCTCATCAGTGAAGCCAGTTTAGCCAATAAACTGGTCAACGCTAATGCTGTTGGTTTTGTTTCACAGTATTGAAGTTTCTTTTTTTTTTTTAAATTGACATGGTTCCTATCACGGTATTGATCTTTATCAGGTCTACAAAAATACTGGTGAGAGTAACGTAACTGATATCAAATAAAATACATGTCAACACGAATTTAATATTTTTTGTACTTATATAAATCATAATATTCTAATCAATAAAATTTCTGTTAATAGTTACTCTTCATATATTATGCAGGGTTAGGTGCTAATCAATATATACTTGGCAGGAGTTTTCGTTCCTGTTTCTTTGGCTATTTTGAATTTTTAACATCGGATTCAAACTAAGCAACCCCCAAAAACCTAGTTTACACATTTTAGAGCGAATTACATTAATGAAGTAATCCCACCATTTTTGATTGGCCATTTTGAATTCCGGATTTTAAGGCCCGATTCGATCACGGCACCAAAAATTTCCGTCTATAAATTTTCGAGTAAGCTGCGTCATTTTTAACAAGTTTGCTTTTGAACTTTTGACACCAGATTCGAACTCTGCGACCCCAAAAATCTCTGTATACACGTTTTGAAATTAATTGTATCACGATTTTTGGTCATTTTTTTCGAGCGGTGGCATACAAAACGCCAATAAGCGGGGTGATGACCTCGCATGGCAATCAATACAGGATGCCCATACTGTGGATCAGGACTCTCAGCACGACTTGCAGTGACTAATTCAAGCACCCGTTGAGATTAACAGTGGTACGCGATGGCTGTGTTTACAGCTGAAATCCTTTGGCCTAGGACCTAGTGTCTCCTGCATGTTCAATTGGACTAAAGTCCGTGGAGTGAAACGGCCACTCCAGACATACGATTTTCTCACGTGGCAGGTAATCGTCCATAAGGACAGTCCCTTGTTGACGCACATTATGATCCATCAGATGGAGCTTGCGTCCATATGAACCACGAAAAATCCACACATTGTGTTGCAGCTTGTTACCATTTATAAATGGTAACCGTCACAGTGCTCCTAGAAAACACATGCAGGGGTTTAAGTGCTCCTAACATAATGACGCCCCAGACTCTCCCATTTAACAATATTGGCAGGATTGTAACGTGTCCCGTGGACAAATTAATACACGGCGAGAGTCGCTCTCCAGGCTAACGACGACTCTTCCGTGAACAGGACACTATCCCATTGTTCCTGGGTCCCATTACGGTGAGCAGGGTAAAACATTCGAAAGCCACACGGTGCAGTTTTGCGAGAAGAATGCATCTGGCGAGTACATAGCTACCTCTCGAAGCCGACGATACACTGTATGACGGGAGATGTGTGAGCCAGAAGATACTCCATCCATTGCAGGTGCTGTACTGGCTGGACGTCTTTGGGTTCTTAAAGGCAAAATAACCAACCTGACACCATCCACAACACGTGGTTGACCTTGCCAGTAACTGCCGGTCGACCTACGCCATACTACCTCCCTCCTGGAATCTTCTCCACAACCGTCAGTTACCGCCACGGGAGACGTGCAACTCCTGACACATCTGGCACAGACTGTGGCCTGCCTCTAAACTTCCGATGATCAGACCACGACTAATGTTATCAAGACATATTCTCTCTGTACAATCCTTCTTCCCAACGACTCTAAGGCCGGGCGCACATTGACGCGCAGTCGACGCAGCGCAGCACAGTTTCTGTGTCTCTATGTTTTGGGGCGGAACAGCGCGTATTGAGACGCAGAGCAGGGCAGCGCAGTGCTGCGCCGCACGTGGCCTGCGCGACGTTGTGATCACGACACAGAAACTGTGCCACGCAGCTCACTCGTGCCGGTTTTTGCCGTAACACTTCTTGCGTTATTTATAATCTTGCTTTACTTATAATCATTTTCAACTATGGAATAAGAAAAATTGATTAATCTGATGCGTAACCAACCTGCGATTCACAATATCAGTCATAAAAATTAAATTTAAACAAGAGATTTGGACAATGAGCCCAACAAGTGGCGAGTAAATTCAGCATTTATTTATCATACAACAGTCCACTTACAATTTTCACTTTTCTTTTCTTTTTTGAATTCATTTTTAATAAAACTTCGAAAGAGATTGATATATATAGGCTATTATCACATTATTTGTTTTCTTATTATTTGTACTACATCATTCAATAGCGTCCCCGAGAAACACTTAATTTGTTGACACTGATTTTTTAGTTTCAAATGTTTATGTTGTGTTATATAGTTTTCTTAAAAATATAATATGAAATAAAAGAGAGAAACATTCTTATAAATGTCATGTACCGTCAAACGCTAAATAATTAAATAAATAACCACGAAAATACAGCGAGATTTTCTTCAGTTCTAATAGATATTTGAGCTTTGTCGAGAAAATAACAGGTTACATTATGCCGTGAATCTCCGCTCGAGTCATCCGGAAATTATCTTTTGAGAATTCTCTTGTCACTGCAAAAGCCAGATGAGAGTTTCTTATTTTAATATACTCACTTTTGCATAGTTATATCTAACTTAGCTTCTGTTAAAGTAATAACAATTTTCCAAGCTCGGCATCCCAATCTGATTCAGAAATCAAAAATCGAGTTTTTGCATCGCCATGTTTTTGGTTACGCTTTATTGTCGGTTTTTCGCACAACACAATGCTTTGTAAACTGCCGCACGAAACTGCGCTCTAATATGCGCGAGTAACTGCCAGTCTGTGCTGCCCTGCTCTGCGTTGCCCTACTGCGCCACGCAGCTCAATGTGCGCCCCGGGTAACACTGTGTTAAATGCACACGACGTGCAGTCAAATCCACTACACCCAAGCCCTCAACCACACGGACTGTTTCCTACACACAATGCAACCTCGTACTGAGCCGCAAGGTTTATCACATGTTTGTGTATTGTACAACCACAGTGCAACCATGACGCACCGATTTCTCGTGGCTCTCTAAGATTTCTGAACATTTGGATATAAGTGTAGATTTGTATCGCAAATCATACTAAAGTTATTCCTTCTAATATTGTATCTTTATATCAATATTAAAACAGAACTCGGCTTTAGTCAAATTTAACGAGTTGTACTTACGATCAGCGGCTGATGTACGCCGTGGACTTCCTGCTGAAGGGCTAGTAATGTACTCACCTGAAACAGAAAGAATGTCAAAGTCAGTAAAATCACGATTACAACAGGAAGTTATTGACACGCTGTGCTTAATGACGCTGAGATACTTCAGTGTCTTAGCACGGACGTATTTTAGACGCCCTTCCCCACATCCCTTCATCTTTACACATACATTATTTCCTGATCAGTGAAAACGTTCAGTGGTTTAGGTGCGCGACAATACTAAAGGGATCCTTTAAGCTGATCTACCCCTCGGTCAAAAAGTTTGCTTGATTCATATGAAGTATGTTAGAATGTTCCGAGTACCACGCAAAACTGAAAAATCTATTTTAAGATTACTTCAAGACACAGAATGCAAGGAAAATGGAAATTCTTTCACTCTGGATGAAATATCCTCCGGCGATTTTTTTCGGAAGGGAAGGTCCTCCAACAGTCATTCAACAAAGCTTTTACTATTGCCTTTAGCGTTATTCCATTGTGAAAAGTGGTCGAAAAAGCTAGACTTCATCCTGATAATTTGGTGAAATCTGCAAAATGTGAACCCATTGCTATATAGAACCTAGTTTATGTGAACTACCGTTATAAAGCACTTGCCTCTCAAAAGGATTATCTACCGTGGATTGGCGACTAACGTTAGAATTTACAGTTCTTAGGGACCGTCCATAAATTACGTAACACCTTGGGGGGGGGGGGGTCAACAAAGTGTGACATCGTGTGACAAGGGGGCACGTGTCAAACTTTCTGATATCACATGCATAATTTGTATCACTATTTGGCTCGTATTGCCCCAGTGTCGAGGCATACTTATTTAAACGGTCATGTGGCATCTGTGGACTATATTTTTCATCATACAAAGCCAGTAACCAACATAAGCAATTACATACGAGGCAACTAGAGGTTTTCCCCATCATGAAGATTCGTCCACAAAGCATTACCGCTAGACGAAACAGGAAAGTTCTTTGCTTATTAAACGATGCTTTATGGTTGGATAAAGATGATGATGACACATCGAATGTTCCCATCATTTTGGAAATGCTGTTTTAATTTATAAATTTGAAATCGCAAAATATGTGACGTCACACCATTGGAGGGGGGGAGGGGTCCCACCAATGTGACAACCTGTGACATGGGAGGGGATAAAATTCATGTGACGTTATTTGTGGATGGCCCGTTACACCAAACGTTAGTGTCACAGTGTTGGAAATAATTTCAGCTTCCCATGATGTTAGGAGCCGACACGTAGCCAGCCGCTGTTTAAACTAAGCGGCGCTCAATCTGACAGTTAGCAAGATTGATGAGCGCCAACGCCCTCTGCCGGACGCTATTAATGGTCTCTGCTCCAGATGTCCCGACCTTGCCACTGGTTACTGCAGATACGCCCACGTCGAAAAGACCGGTGCAACAAACACAGTCTAACACGAACCTATTCTGTTGTACCACCAGGTGTAATCTGGAAGATATGGCACAGCCAATAATTCTATACTGCAATGATAAGTTAATTTACAGAAACTCTTAAGAAACTTCTGTATACAATAATGACCAGCATACTTTAGTGTAATTTCATGTTTCATCTTTTGTTAAAATAGAAAACTTTGCAGAACACTCCCTCATCAGGGAAATTAAGTAACAGTAACAAGATCAGATTAGTATTCACTTAATATATTAACATGACAGGTTAATTTGCATAAATAAAATGATTTGAATGTAAAGCTATTCGGTTTGGAATGAGCAGTAATCTTCAACAATTGTGTAAATCTGCAAGCTTAAAATTATCACAGAATAGCCTAAAACTCAAAAATTCAGAAATAGATTTTATACGATGTTAATTAGTATAAACGGAACGCAAAGGTACTTCCCACAAAGGAAAAGCAGTTCCCACGTAGACCTCTGATCATAAAGAGAAATAGAAAAAAAAGGCCAGTAAGAGTGAGCGTTGCGCACTTAGTAGAAGAAAATTTATTAATAACATGAATGAATAAGTATAATTATCAAAGGATTATGAGAGTAAAAAGATACACTTAGCCTTTCAATTGATGAAAAACAAAGTTAGAAGTTATAAATTAAACCTATCTGGTCTAACTGCAGAATTCACTGAAAATCTGGAGACTAAAATCCAGATATGCCAACCAGGAAGAGATGTGAGCCACCAACCGAACATGTCACTGTTTCTCAACCTTTTGCAACCCGAGGGCCAGTAAAATGTTAAAAATAATTCTAGGAACCACTAACTTACATGGACCGAATTTTTTACCTATGCACAAATTATTAAGCAATTGCTATCGCCAAGCACCACGATCCCTTAAGACTTGGACCAACAATAAGGCTGTCACTAACATAATTATGAACGAAATGCCGCTCTATATGATACTGTAACAATGCAATCAGATCCTGATATCCTGGAAATACCAGATTTCTGCTGGTCCTTAGTTCTTTCTTTTTTTTTTTTTTTTTAAAAATTGGACTGTAGCTTATACTCGCTACAGTACGAGTTAGATATCCATTTTGTGATAACAATTTTTATTGATTTATTTTTGGTTTTCATATTTTGAATTCGATTTTTGATATTCTGCCTGCGGAGCAATTGTCATCTTCGCGAACCACAAGGTTGAGAATCACTGATATATGTAACGTACAGAACTGTTAGTTGGTTGAAATACCGGTCTTCTCGATCTATATTCGCCGGGGTTACATTCATCACGTCTCATCTGTTTTCAGCTGTGTACGTTGACCCGTGTGCAGCTGACGCGGCTGTGTAGTTAAAATGTCAAACGTGGTTTGGCGCTGCGTAGCACAAAAGGCGGAGGGAGGCGCCTTCCTGTCGGTCGACCAGTGGGGTCGATGGCGAAGCTTGTTTAGAGGCGCCGCAGCTAAACGCCAAGCGCGACCGGCGGATTAATACAGCGGAGAGCGCCTACGGCAGCCAAACAACAAAGGACCCGCCGCTGCTAAAAAGGCGAGCGCCAAGTGCGCATCCCAGCTAAACATGCGATAAAGTGCTTCAAACGAAGAGTTCAAATTCAAACCGCCCATATAATAATAAAGCTGGTCCACGCTCCCACGTTTCACTTCGAAATTATTCTGCAGACAAAGTACCTTTTTATTCTTTTGATGTTACATCGTATCAAGCAAATTTAAGACTGGGTGGTACAAACTTTATTAATCATTAACCATTACAGAAAGCTAGACGTGAAATGCAATAGCAAATTGCTAGTTCCACAATAACTTCTCCAGGGCTCAATTTCGAACTGAGGTGGTGTTGGGGCTTCAGGGCGTCGATAATGTGGCCATTAGCTAGAGGCAGTTGAACTGATAAAGCATGTTAGTAAAATTGCATCAAAGAATGAGTTCGTGACTGGTTTCTGTCGTAAATTTAAAACAGGGCCCCATGAAAAGCCCATCTCAGCATCGTTTTGTAACCCAATTCCCTTACTTCTCTAGTACCTTCCCTCATCATTCTCTTCCACAAGTGAAGAATTTTGAAATTTTTCCCACTATAAGTCCAATGTGTCCTGCCCAGTTGAGTTTGTTGTCAAGATATTAACATTTCAATTCGAGCAATTCCTTCTGCACTTTATATTCATAATTAACCTTTAGTTTTCTATCTGACTCTTCCTTGCATTTATCTGCATTCCATATTGACCCACCCAGCTAGTTATCCTGTCCAGATCACCTTGCTTCTGTTTACAGCCTTCTACCGATTTGATCCTATTATATGACATTAGGTCATACGTAAACAATTAACTTTTGATAATAAACCGTCAACACAATCATTCATTAGAATAAAGAGCAATGATCTGAATACGCTACCCTGTGACACCTTCACTTCTTGTCATATTACATTTCCAACTGCAACTTTTTGTTTTCCACCTTTTAAGAATTCTTCTCTCCATCAAATCACCGATTCTTCCACTTCAATAGTTTATACTTTGTTTAGCACTATTTTATGGCTCATTCTGTCAAAAGCCTTTGGAAGATCTACACTATCAATTTGGCCTCTGTCCATTTCATCTGAAATATCTTGCATCCTACTAACAGATTCGCATGAATATCCTTGTCTAAAGCCACGATGCCGACTTGAAAATCACTTACGTTCTTCACAGACAGCTCTAATGTGGTTGCATATCAACTCTCTATTAAATTACTTAATACTGATGTCAAACTGATTGGCCTACAATTTTTGACCCTGCTGTCTTGAATAAAATAAATATTGGCGAGTGAAAATTCACTGTTCCGTTCCAAGTAATAACACTTGGCCGATAAAAGGCTGGGGACACGTAACGGTAAGGAATTAGACCATGGCTTTTCCAAGGCACCATCTCGGCAATTGCCTGGAGTAATTGGGGGCAAGATCTAAATATTGATGATTTAACATGGATTGGAACCAGTGTCGTCCCGAATAGGAGGCCAGAACGTTACCGTTCACCCATCGTGTTCGGTAGCAGCGAAGCAACATCGGAGAGGGAAATTCTGAAGATATTTCTGGCTGAATGGCAACAAAAATGGAGTAACTGAGAAATAGTAGAAGAACAAGCGTTTCCATCAGTAGAGGTGAAGACCTTTAACCTTCTCGAAGATTAGTGTACTATACTATAGGTCATTGGCCATACAGTAAATTCATTCGGAATCTGAATACTGTGGAGTACAGCAGATGCAATGTGGTGAGAACAGCACGCCGGAGCATGCGGTATGGGAATGGGCAATAACAGCCAGTCAGTTGCAAGGGAAGAGAATATTTGACATACTATGTGAAGAGAGCTACTGGCACTTGCTGGACCAAGCAGCTGATTTAGCCTCAAAATTATGGAAGGGGAAACTCGGAGAGGAAACGTGCGAGCGAAATCAGGGGCCTCAGAGAGTAACAGAAGAGAACACAATTACAACTTCTTGTGAAAGAAATTAAATCAATTAAGAAACTATTTGTAGTGAGAACAATTAAGCTGGAGGTCCACCGGATTGTTGAAAGGGCAAAATCAATCATTGGAAAAAAATTTAAATTGCTCCGGAGAGTCGGCGGCAGTCTGACCTAACGCTGGGTCCGTATTGGTATTCCAGGAGGTGAATTCTTGATGTCCGGATCCAGGGGCGTAATCGACAATGCAAATAAACAAATCCTAGTGATGTGCAATAACTACTCTAACAACTGGTGGTGCTAATAGTAATATTAGTAATAATAATATTAGTAACAGAAGCAGAAGTAGAAGTAGAGGAGGTAATATCCATTGACTTAATAGAAATAGTAGCCGTAAATGTAGTTTTGAGTGAAATAGCCATTAAATGAAATTACCCTGCATTATTTCTTCATAGATTTAAATACATACGATGTAATGCATGTAAAATAATCGAAATAACAGCCTAGTTTAAATTTTAGGTGTTAGGCTACGTTATACACAGGAACATAAAAATCCGCAGACGCACATAGTGCCCACACACAATCCTGCATAATCACAAAGTTATGACCTTGAAAACCCGTCATACTTTTATCATGTGTTCATTATATGCATCCGAAATTTCAGACTCTCACAAATAACTATAAAACTTTGATTTGGGAGGAAGCGTGGTCTCAGTGAGCTTCTCCCATGAGCGTATATACCCGTGGTGTCAATATGCAAGACTGTACTGAATACAATGTCTGGAGACACGAACTGGACCCCGCCAACAACTTCATAACTCCGGTCCTTACGTGGCAGGCCAGGTTAAGGTGCACGCTTGTCCAACTGGACCTTCGGACAGACCAACATACCGCTTCTTTTCAAATGCGGAATTCTTGGAGGTATTTGCAAGTGCGTCCTTTTCCATTTCATGCACGCGAATTCGGAATTTATTGTCTGCCAACGTCCATACTCTGAAATTGCTCTATTGCTTTTAAATTATGTCCCGCAAATTCTATGCTATAGCACGTGGAGCGTCCTCCGGCCAGAAATAAAACTTTCGCCCCCATAGTTGTTTGTTTTTTTTTTTTTTTTTGCTTATGGCTTTACGCCTCGACGTAGAGATTATTAGAGGCGGGAAATGACTGGCGACAAGTAACGGGAAACAATTCGGCCATGGCCTTTTGAAGGAAACTTCCCGGCATTCGCCTGGAGTGATTTGGGGAAACCATGAAAAACCCAAATCTGGATGCCCGGACGGGGATTCGAACCCACGCCCTCCAGAATGAGATGCCAGAGCGTTACCACTCACCCACCAAGCTCGGTGTTCCCACTGAACCCTCCCCCCCCGCCCCCTCCTCCTCCCCCTCCAACAGATGCTATAACGTAACCCACACAGTTCTTCTCGGCATTGCCTACAGCTGGAAGGCTGCAATGTATACATTTTATAAATATCAAAAATATTTTTTCAGTTTATCAACAGAGCATAATTGCAATAAAGAAAATAGAAATACTGGAATTTCATTAACATTGATGTGTCCTTTCAGCGTTAACGACGAAACCTTCTACGCCTCCATAAAGAACCAGCATCACCAGGTTTAACATAACATTAGGTAGTTAACAACATTCCCTCCCAAAAAATAAGGTATGATAATAGTTAATGTACAGGGTGAGGCATAATAAAGAGCGATTTTTAAAAGGCTGTTAAGTAAAAACACTTCGTTTAAAAAAAATATTTATATCATAATCATAAAATACATGAAAAAGCATTTTCTGCAATAGTAAAACATCGGTTATTTCTTGAAGATAACTCCGGTAAGATGGCGTCCTTTAAGACGCACACATTCCTCCAGCCAGACTTTGAAGTGACTCACCACATTGCGCAGCATTGCCAGTGGGATTTGAACAACTTCCTGTCGAATCCGCTCTTTCAGGACTTCAATTGTTCTAGGAGGGTTATGTTGGTAAACTTTGCTTTTCAGATAACCCCACGAGAAAAAGTCACATGTTGTGAGGTCCGGTGAACGAGAGGGCCATGCAATATCCCCATTTCGGGAGATCACACGATTTGGAAACAAACGATTGACAATATTCATGCTTAATCGAGCAATGTGAAGTTGCTCCATCCTGCTGGAAAAACGTCTCATCGTTCACTTCGTAATGTGCAAGTTGTGTATTAAAAAAATTTTCCAACATGTCTGCATATCTCTGCGAAGTCACTGTTACAGCATTGCCAAGGCTATCTTCAAAAAAGTATGGCCCTATGATCCCTAAAGAAGACATGGCGCACCACACAGTAACTTTAGCGGGGTGCAATGGTTGCTGATGCTGTTCTCTAGGATTAACGTCACTCCAAAATCGAAAGTTTTGCTTGTTCACATAACCAGAGAGATTAAAGTGAGTTTCATCACTCATCCACAAACGGTTTACAATGTCCTCGTCTTGATTAATCAAGTCCAAAAATTCTAAGCAGAACCGGCTTCGGCTCACATAATCTGTTTGCTTAAGAGCCTGAACCATTTGGATTTTGTAGGAGTGAAAGTGCAAATCTTGGTGTAAAATTCTTCTCACCGTTCTGTTTGAAATCCCAAGTGTAGCGCTGTGCCGGCGAGCTGAGCGGTGAGGGTTCCTCCCAATGGCAACTTTTTTTTTTTTTGTAACAGTTTAACGTCCCTTTTTAACAACGTGGTCTTTAGAGACGGGAAAGGATGGGGCAAGGAATGGGAAGGAATTCGGCCATGGCCTTTTTGAAGGAAGCATCCCGGCATTCACCTGGAGTGATTTGGGGAAACCATGGAAAACCCAAATCTGGATGCCCGGACGGGGATTCGAACCGCCGTCCTCCCGAATGCGAGGCCAGAACGCTATCCGTTACACCACCACGCTCGGTCCAATGGCAACTCTTACACGTTCAATGTTTTCAGGTGTGCGCACACTTTTTGGTCTCCCAGTTTTCTGCTTTGTTGTTGACGCCGTCTCTTCAAAGTTCTCAACCCACTTTTTAATCGCACAGGCAGATGGCACCGGCAGATTCCGATTAATGTTGAGTGGTTGCGGAATACACGAAGTGCTAGCTGGTAAGAACTGCCGTTTTGATAATATGCTTTGACAGCATACGCATGATGCTGTGGGGTCCATCGCTCCATTTTAACTGAATGTTATTTCGTGCCCAACTTAACTGACACTATCCCATCCACCTCTCCAACGCAGCTTGATTCGCGCGCTTTTTAAAATCGCTCGATATTATGCCTCAACCTGTATTTTCTAACAAGTTTTAGGTGGCATTAGATTCGAACTTTTGTAACTTAGCAGTTTATTAACCAAGACTTCTGTCACAAGACTATTCTGTCAATCGGTGAATTTTCGCCTCATTTCAGAATTTTCGCCAATTCATTTCTCTTGCATTATACATTCTCACTTATGAGACAAATTTATTAGGAAATGGAAAAGTCGGAGGTAAGAAATTGTTCAAAAAGCTCGAAAGTAAGGTGAAATTACTTAAAAAGCGGTTTTGAAGTACTTTGAGCGCTTCAGAACACTTGTTGACATGTGAATCAAGATTTTTATCAACACTAACAACAGCAGGTAATTCTCAAGGCATTAAGACCTACGGCCAAAATGTTACTTAGCAAGTACTCCTATGATTCCTTACAAATGTGAAAGCCACGAGCTGTTATGCCTTTTAACAGAGACCTCATAATGAGGAGGCCTCTTAGCTTTAGGGAGAGCAAAGTCATTCAACAGGTTCTTTGCCTTCTTTCAAGACCGTTTCGCAACTGTCAGCAAAAGAGCGACAAACTAACTCGACGAAGAACGTTCAAGGGAAAATGTGACTACAGCGACACCGATTATGCAGGCTGACTCGCGACTATTATACACATATATTGCATATAGCTTTATGCCTCGTCGACGTAGAGGTCTTTAGAAATGGGGAAGGGAGGGAGCCAAGAAACGGTACATTCGGACATGGCCTTTTTTGATCGAATCGTCCCGGCATTCGCCAGGAGTGATTTCGGGAAACCATGGAAAACTGAAATCTGGATGGCCAAACGGAGATTCGAATTCATGTCCTCGCAACTACAAATCGGGAAACCATGGAAAATTGAAATCTAAATACCAGCTTCAACAAAAGGCATTGATCTTGAAACTTTTAATGTTAGCAGCCATTATAGCTACATCTCAACAGCATCCATCGCTCGCTGATTTCACCCAAAGGGCTCTACTATACTATATGCCACACGTCAGTTAGTCATTAATACCACAGTAGTAACGTTTGAAACGGTAGAATTCCATACGAAATACTGCTCGACCCAACATATAGCGATCTGGTGTTTCAGTTGGTGACTGGGGTGTGGAAGGTCGCCGATCCGAATTTAAACTTTTACGTGTCTTAAAAAACTTACCTTAAAACTTACCTGCAACTCTGGAAAAAGCTTTGCTTTATTAATACGAAGACGCTAGGACACCCCGTAGTATGGATTCCACATAAGCCGTAGGTCCCCTATACACGGTAGGATTACCAGTTTAGGAAAGTCGGTTACGATATAGACGCATTGTAAGAAACTATGTCACCAAGTCTGGTAGACCAAATTAATATCAGGAAAACAATAAAACTCATCAAACGAGCCATTCGTTGCGCAAACCCTCTGAATGAATATATCGCTAACATCACAAGCGGAAGTATAAAGCTACTTCCGTTGCATTATCCCACAATCAGGAGCCACGTCCTGCATGCAAACTTTCAAATTAAAATTTAATTATTCACTTAACTAATTACAGTACCAAAGATCAGTCCACCATCCTGTTAAAGTGTATCATAGGTGTGTTAAAATGCAAATTTTACCCAATGATGTAGTCCGGAACTCCATAAGGAGATAT
The DNA here is from genome assembly GCA_031002005.1 of Vandiemenella viatica. NCBI lineage: Eukaryota > Metazoa > Arthropoda > Insecta > Orthoptera > Morabidae > Vandiemenella > Vandiemenella viatica. The sequence goes on along the minus strand of CM061919.1, from coordinate 107,988,538 downwards.
TAAAATTAGAGACATAATTTGTTAAACTGTTTAACGTCCTCACAAAAGATCTGCTTGATGCTGCATGAAATATTTAGGGGATTTGATACTATGATCGAAACTCTAACATTATTTTCAAGATTTTTACTATCTAAATATCAGAAGCATACACATTTTTTACGCGGCACACAACCGCCTTTTAGCGAAGCTTCGAGCTTACGGTATATCGGATCAGCTTTGTGAATGGATAAAGGATTTTCTAACTGGTCGGTCGCAGTATGTTGTCGTTGAAGGAGAAAGTTCTTCTAATCTAGATGTTACATCGGGTGTACCTCGAGGAAGTGTAATAGGACTACTTCTTTTCTTAATTTTTATAAACGATCTCGGAGACAAAGTGAAAAGCCTTTTTAGATTGTTTGCTGATAATGCGGTTATTTATAGGGAAGTAAGAAATTTGGCCGATTGCTTAGAAATTCAGCGCGATCTGGATGTTATTTTGGCTTGGTGCGCTGAGTGGCAACTTACTCTAAACTGTAAAAAGTGCAAGACAATGAGCATAACTAACAAAAAGAATCCGATTGTTCAGAAATACGAGTTAAACAATACAGTTATTGATATGGTCGATTCTATTAAATATTTGGGAGTAACAGTACAAAGGAACATGAAATGGGACATACACATTAATTCTATAGTAGGTAGAGCAAATTCTAGGCTGCGATTCATAGGTAGAATCTTGAAAAATTGTAATGAACAAACAAAGGATATAGCGTACAAATCTCTTGTGCGTCCACATTTGGATTATTGTTGTGCCATTTGGGACCCGTTTCGTAAGGGATTGATCGAAAGTATAGAGAAAGTACAGAGAAGAGCCGCTCGATTCGTGACCGCTTGCTACAGTTCTTATGAAAGCGTCACAGAACTGATTAGTAGATTAGGTTGGGAGTCTCTGGTAGATAGACGACACACGTTTCGTTTAAACTTATTGGAAAACATGCGTACTCCAACTTTCACTCATGAGTGTAGTGAAATACTTCTTCCACCAACCTATTTGAGTCGGAAGGACAGGAAAGATAAAATTAGAGAAATAAGGTGCCGGACTGATTCTTATATGAATTCTTTTTTCCCCTCGTACCATTAGGGATTGGAATGCACAGCAAAGAGATTAGCTTTGGTGCTGAGCACCCTCTGCCACCCACAATTTTGTGAATTGCAGAGTATATATGTAGATGTAGATGTAGATTCTACAGGGTAATACATTTATCGTATTTAGCTCGTCATTTGGCGTAAGATTTTGAAATTTTTTTAACTGATAAGGGTCGCCATTGCTCTGCATTTGGCATTGATTTAGTTTTGGTGATTTGAACTTAATGTAGAATGTTGTACACTAGCAAAACAATTTAGATTTTATTCAATTTCCCGTTTTTTTTTTTTAGCCTAATTTTCCAGCAACAATTATTTTCTTCAATCTGTAGTTCATTTTACGATCCGCTTCTGAAACGCTCACACTTCTTGGTAATTTAGGCACTTTTCGTTTACCACGTCAAAGTGATCCAAGTGTAATTTTTTTCAAAAATTTTACGGAAAAGTTCAATTTTGCATTATATTATAGCTATGATGACTATTTTACCATTTCATTTGTTAGAACTCACCAGAACACTATACAGCCAATGTCTCCGATTAAGTGTTCGACACGTACTGAAGTCGATTTAGACCTTGCTGCGAATGATGTCAGCAGTGACCAAAAGAAGTAGTAAGAACTTTGCTATTTTTGTTAGAAACGGGCATTCTTTATATACAAATTCGTTTACAAATGGATAAATTTGGTCAGATTCTTTACGAATTATACCAATTTAAATGTAAAGTAAATTCTTTAATTGCCGTTTTTCAATAGAATGCAACCCCGTAGACGTTTATAGTATTCACGTCGAAATGATTCAGAGACGAATGTTTGAAGGTTGAAAACTGCAAGTGCGTCGCAGAATTTAAGAAGACACGGTCCCCGATTTCATTTTAACACTGATGAGATTAAACACGTCAAATTGATGAACACTGTATTGGGTCTTGGAAGTATACAGCATTAAAATATGGCAAAATATTTTACCATGTCAATAAAATCTAACAGTTAAGAAAACAGTGATTTTAGCAATAAAACGATGACGAAAGAGTCATTTAATGACGAAACTGAAAACTAAATAATGTTGTGTCGTGTGAGAGATTTCCTGATGTCATTATGGGTTAACTTCATGAATTAACAGACTTTCAACACGAAACTGTAGTTGGGGCTAGACGAAAGGTGCATTCCATTTTGGGATCATTCGTTAATTCAACATTCCTCGATCCACATTTCAACAATTTGTTATGACTAATTTCCCGCATTACCTCCCGCCATGGACAACACAGTGGCTGACCTAGTCTATTCAATGACTGACACCTCTGCGTCGAGATGTCAATGTTGACAGACTTCGTCAAACAGCAACACTCTGTGTGCGACATACAGCAGACGTGTCCAAGAGAATAGTGCAGCGAAATTTGGCGTCGATGGGATATGGCAGGAAAATACTGACGCAAGTGCCACTGCTAACGAAATGCCATCGACCGTAGCACCTTTCCTGGGTTGCACTCTGGATCATTGGAAACTGGTTGCGTGGTCGTATTGAGTCACGATTCCAGTTAGCAAGAGCTGATCGTAGGGTTCAAATGCGACGCAAACCTTTCGAGACCATGGGTTTTCAGGAAGTCACTGTAGTACCAGATTAACCACGTAGCAGGAGATAGCAAATGCTACGGGCCTCGCGTCTTCTAGGGGGCCTCGCGCACCCTAGTGGGGCCCCGCACCTAGGCTAGCCGGCGACCTTTTTTTTTTTTTTTTTTTTTTTTAGCTCTACAATTTTCCCCCGGACGGGAAAAATTAAGTCTTCTTCACATTTGCTACGGGCCTCGCGCTGTCTTAATCCGGCCCTGGCCACTGAGCAAATTTGTAGCTCCATGGGCTGTGTTTATATCGCCAGTACTGGGACCTATATTCGACCAGAACTGACATTTGGCTGGAAATGGTTATACTTAGCTGCTTAAGACTACTTGAAGTCATTCATGGCCTTCATGTTCTCAAACAATGATGGTCCTTTGCAGGTCTAGAATGCGCCATGTCACCGGGGCAAAATTGTTTACTATTATTTTGAACAACTGGACGATTCCAGCGAATGATTTGGTCACCTAGATTGTCAGATATGAATACAGTCGAATATACCTGGGAGAGGTTCCAAAGGATAAATCGTGCATAATGTCCTGCACCGACAACACTTTCGCAATTATGTACGGCTGTAGAGGAAGCATAGGTGAATATTTCTTCAGGGGACTTCAGACTACTTGAGTCAATCGCACGATGGGTTGTTCCACTTCGCCGGGCAAAAAGGGATGTGACTCAATATTAGGAAGTATCACTTCATTTGGAACCTCAGTGTAGATAGGTTTACAAGTGTTAACAAAACTGGAATGAATCGAAGAGCTGTCAAAGCAGGCTTGAAATTTTTGTTTACTACAAGGTACTTAGACTACAATACTTCAATACTGACCCTTGACTTTCAGGAAACGAAGGCCTATTCTAGAAGATGGCTCCTTCAACCTAGGCTAAAAAAAAAATAATAATAATAGAAGTAACTACATATCCTCTGCCAACCAGCCAACTTTGAAGTTGAGAGGCCAGATGTTGCAATATAGCAACATCCGAAAATACCTGGGAATAACAGAAGTCTCTCACTAAAAGAAGGTGCCTTCAGAACTTGCTAGTCACAACCATCTTCTTCAACGGCTGTCTGGAACTTAGGGGGACGTGAGGCAAACACATTAAGGACAGCCTTGAGCTTGGTTTACTCATCATCTGAATACTGATCAAGTGTGTGTCTCAATAGCTCTTACCGACGTTCAACTTCGCCAATCGATGCGAATCATAACCTGCAAGCTCCTTTCAACTTCTGTCGAAGTGGCTGCGATACACAGTAACATTCTATCACCACATATCACAAGGCAAAATGTCCTTAATAAGTATGGTCAAGAAAAATGAGTCAATTTGCATCCATGAGTTTATTATGCAATTAAAAAAAAAAAGCAAGCCTGAATTCTTGGAACCATCCCTGCAAAACTATTGTGAGCTCAATATCAAACTTCTTCAATCCTGCAAATAGCAGAATCCGCATTAAACCGCAGGTAAATTAATAATTCAAACTCAATACTTCCAGGGTTCAACCTGCACCGACCTGTTTGAAGTAGACTCAACAGTATCAGATGTGGTAGGGAAGAATTGCTTAGGGGCATGCACCTGGCATGCGTGGTTTGGCGTCCACGAGGTCCCCAGCTGTGACGGTCTTTTCTTCCTTTTCCTCTTTTGGGACAGTTACTTCCAGTCACCTTTTCTATCGGCTACCCTCAGCCAACTCTTCTTTCTTCGACAACCTTTACAGGTCCTGTCTTTTCCTTCACTTCGGAGGTCGATATGATTTTTTTATTTTAGGTTTTCCGTTTCCTGTATTCTGGGTTGATTAAAAGATGGGAAATTTCTCGTTTGTAATAGCTCCTCGTGCTGATTGGGCACGGCACTGGAGCTTATGTCTCGTTAATTTCCATTCATTAGCGCTGTCTGTGGCCAGACGGTCAAGCCATTTCTCTGGTGTCTGGGCCATATATGGTTGGTATAGATGTTCTCGTTGTTCTTTGTATTAGCTCATCATCGGAACCAACGTCAATGTGATCCTGTAACAACTCCTTGTGTCGATTGGGCCCGGCACGGGAGCCTGTTTTCTTGTCTATAGCCAGACGGTCAAACCAGTGCTTTCGCCGAGCGGCACTTCATTAGGTATTCTTCCTTCTCTGTTGAGCCACCATCAATGCAATGTCAGAGTCCACGTTTCAATAAGGCTTCTTCCTCATGTATGAGTCCATTTGGTAAGGGATAAGAAGTTCGTTCGAATTTTGCAAAGGCTGCATTAGCAATAGGTTACACTTTGAGAGAAGTATGTGGTGCGGAGTTTACATTTTGGGTTGACGTTGTCCCCACACTTTTACATTTTGGGTTGACGTTGTCCCCACACATTTTAGCATTTTGGGTTGACGCTGTCCCCACACATTTTAGCATTTGACATTACGTTTTTGATTTGTGACATGGTGATTTTGGATTTTTGGGTTACGTGAGAGGTTTTTGACATTCCGACTGCGCAAAGTTATGCCAGCGGGTCGATGGGTCTACGGACCACAGCTACGTTTTCTGAATTAAAGTCTTGGATGTTGTATTATCGCGAACGTGAAGTTTTTGACATTCCGACACCGCCATTTGTTGCCGGCATGGGTCGAAGGGTCTGCGGACCAGGACGTACGTCCTGTCTGATTTGGCTGCTCCCATTTAATCATATCGTCGCCTCCGCTATCTATCTTTCCTTCTTCACCTCTTCACTTCACTTCTTCTTCTTCCCACTTCCCCCATATACTCACTATGCATACAGCGGTATATATATATACCTATCAGGTTATTCACCCACATTTTTGAGTAATAATTTTCCAAATTCCTTTCAATTGAAAGATCCGATATAGGTGTGATATGACTAGAAAATACGACATCAAAGTGTTAATCTTAAGTTGAAAGTACAAACTTAATTTGAATAAGAGAGTGGAGATCACCAGTGACTCTATAGTGTCCCCAATAAGATGACCCACCCCATTATGACCTCCAAAGCGAGGATGACCCACCCCATGAGAATTATTACCTCCAACGAGAGGATAGCCCTCCCTATTATTCCCTCCACAGAGAGAGATGACCCTCCCCACTTTACCCCTAAGCATTACCCCAGAGAGGGAATGAACCCCATTATTGACCCCATGAGGACCACACAGGGCGAACACACCCCACACTTAGTGCTTGACTGGCAGAGACCGGCATGACACTCCCTCCCAGTCCTGATATGCATATTTTCTTTTCCCCCCATGGCGCCCTTGTTGTTGGTTACACACCCCCATTTCCCCATTCCCCATATACACATAAGACACAGAGTGGTTAACACACTTGTAGGAGAGGCGAGTGAATACGATCAATTGAAGGACACGTTTCAGAGCAGGACACAGCTGATACTAGTTACTGCACACCTATAAAGGATCGGAATTGATATTATCTCAGCGCCACATTTATTTTGATGCCCCCAGTTATTCCATTGAGATGGTTCTTTCATTATGTTCCCTGACTATATTACCAACTTTACCACATTTCCCTATTATTATTACTATCCCACAATATTTTTAGTTCCCCATTATTATTACTGACTACATTATTACCCTTGGGCCAGGAAGCGAGACTTACCTGCGAATCCCTTCATATTATTTCCCCCAAAAGATTATTATTGCCCCTTGCATATTATCTCCCCACATTATTATGTCCTAGGCATCGACCCAGAGAGGAGATGACCTCACACTTATTCCCTCCCAAGAGAGATAGCCCCCCTATTAGTCCCTACACATATTTGTATTTCGTGCATGAACGTAAAGGAGGTGCAGTAGGATAGTCAGGACTCTGTTCCGGTGTTGATTCAGTTCCGCAGGCTAGCAGAGCTCTAGGATTTCCTGTTAAATGACGTTCTGGTACATCTCAGATATGGGCATGACACATTTCCCCATTCCCCATACTTTGTAAGTGACTGTAGAGGAACAGCACGAGCCCACCACATTTTCCCCCAGGCGCCACTGTCGTCGGTAACCCCATACTATTTGCAACACTACTTCCCAACATTTATTATTATCTCGATATACCCTTATACCTTGTGCAACAGGCTACCCCATATTTATATATATCCCCTCTGACATATATGGTTTTGAATATTGTGACACCTTGCATAGTAAATGAGGACTTTATTAACTTACATTTAAGAGATGTTTACCTATATGTAAAATATGTTGCCCTATATTTTGTCACTATGAACCAGTGTACTGGTTCCTCGCAACTTTGTTGCCACCTCTACCCCGATTTTGTCGCAGCAGTGTACTGCTGGAAGGAAACTGCGTTTCCACTAGTTTCTAAGTTCCTATTTGTATATATTCTATAAATTCTAACAACCAAGTTCCAAGATATTTCTATTGTTTAGTTTTCATACTACCCTGATGCTTGTTTCAATATTTTTCTCTATTATTAAGAATAGTCCCATTTTGTAAAGCCAGGCCTGGGAATAATATAATTTCTCAATATTGTTTCTTTTTGATTTTGTGATTACTTCTTATTATGTACACTCATTGTCTTTCTTACGACCTGCCCATCTTCGGATGTCGGCAATAAACATAATTTTCTAAGTCTATGTAGCCATTTACTACTATTTTTTGTTTAGTTCGTAAGTTCCCTTTTTGTATGTTTAGGTTAAGTTTCAAAATATGATATTGCTCACACACGGTGTTTGTTTTGTTTTGACTTGTTCGCAGACTGACTGACCGAGGTCCTAGGGGCCACTGCTGTGACAGGAACCCAGGACACGAACATTTCTCGGCAGTTGTAGGGACCTTTTGATTTATATAAAGCTTTAGCACTACGATCTGCGACCGTGAAAGGACTTGGGAAATTAAACCATTGTTGAGCAAAGTGAACAGGACTTGGGTTTTAACCCATGCTGAATAAAGAGTGTGAAAGAGTAGAGATAGGACGTTCAAGTAACGAAAGACAGAAATAGGCAAAGCCTAATAATTTTCTGTGAGAAACACATATAATTTTTGTATACACAATTTTGTGCAACATCAGTTTTGTAAAGCATACTATCTTTTTGTAATTTTATGTTTGTGTAGATATAAGGTGTACTATTCTTTTTTCTTGTATATTTGGTTCTTTTAAAGGTTAACGTGATATTGAGTAATTTGGTTTCATGTTTTGAACTTAATTTTTATTCCATACGTGAAATTTTTGGTTTTGAGATATGTGAAAGTTTGATAGTTTTGAGATTTTTATAATAATACAATGTGAATAAGCTTTTTCAATGTTTGATACTGGTAATAATTTCAAGTATGAGTGAGTGAAATTTCAGTATTTTTGTAATAAGTTGGTATGAATGGAGAACAGAGCAACCGCATAGGTTTAGGGAGAGTTTAGGTTTAGGGTAAGTTTAGTTTTGGGATTTTTCCAAATTTTTGGGATATTTTTCAGTAAATTTTGGGATTTTTAACTTTCTTCTTGGGTTTTTTCTTTCTTCTAAGATGTTCAGACAGTTTTTGTTCCAAAAATGACTTCAATCTTCAGGGGGCATGTAAGGTATCCCTCGTTCTATTTTTAATATTTGGTTAGAATCGGGCCGAGTTTTGGGTTAACTTCAGTACACGATACCACACTTTAAACCGAGTTAACAACACTTCGAGCATAGTAAAGTTAATAAGTCACACATACACAGCATAAGTAAACTATAAATTGCCATAAAGACATGATAGTTCAGCAGGAAATAGGTTATTTCACATAGGAGTAAATTTTTAATAACAGATACTAACGTGGGTTGGCGAGATGTTTTGAGCAGATTTAAACGAAGTAAATGTTGAATAATTGCAAATAGTATGCATAAATAAACCTTTTATCATGTCTAATACACATTATTTCAGAGATAAATAAGTAATTTCAGTAAAGGAAAAATCTAACCCATAAATTTTGGCATATTCCAGGTTTAGTATTTCTGAAGAGATTTCAGTACAGTAAAGACAATAAAGAACCTATATTACACAGGCCTAGACTCACTATAACCATAACTTCAGAAATAAATATAGTTTAATAGGATTTTTAAAGAAATAAACTGGATGATAAAATAACAGTCTGAAGCAGAAATGAAAATAATTCATTGTAATAAAACTTGACCATGTTAAGCTCCAAAAGTAGCAATAATAATCCCTGAGACCGCCTAGTAAATAAATTAACAGATTCTGATAGTTTTGAAAGCATTTAATAGTCATAAGAAGTAATTATATTGGATTTTTAATACTTATTTTCTTAAACAATTAGCATAATTAATTTGAGGTCTTTTAAGTAGTTTCAGGATTTAAAAAGTAGAAAAACTAGTAGTAAATAAAATAATCTTTCAATTTTAATAGGTTTTAAATAGTTTCAGTCCGTAGAATATGAAATATCAGTGTATAAATAGACGCCGGTAAATCGATTAATTTGTCCAACTTTTAGGAATTAATTCCAGCACTTTAAAGCCATTTCAAGAGCGCTAAGGACATGTAAATACCAGCTAACACACATAATTGATTTTCTAAACACATTTTAAGACATTTCACTAACCTGTTGAATGTTAATCCGACCACGAAATAATTTGTTACAGACACTGTACATATAAAATGCTTCAGCACTGATTTTAAACACTGCCACACAATATAAAGTAGAGAATAAAATAAAACAGTCCGAAAGTGAAGTAAATTCAATTAAATCTGATAGTTTCCAACACTTTAAGTATTTTTAAACATAATATGAACACGTAAAATTGGACACCCCACTTGAGCATTTTATTATTCAAAAGCCTACTTAGATTCCGGGTTAAAGAGTAGCTTGTTTTAATAATCCATCCTTTTAGCTTCCTACATATTTATCTCAAGCTATTTAAAGCCATAGAACCGATGTTACAGGTTTCCTAAAAACACTCGACATAAAATCCACGTGGAAATCACTAAATAATTTATTGCGTCTCTGATAGAATAGCTACAGAGATAAGATAAACTTTAAAATGCGCAGGTAAATTCAGGCTACACTTTAATAATTTTTCCGGCTCGATAATCCATAAAACTTCAGAGTTATTCCATGAAAACTAAATAGTAGCCACAACCGATTGTTAGGAATTAACGGTTTTACCATAACTCAACTGACTTAAACAAAGTAGATATTTCGGGAGAACCTAAAATCGAGAATAACATTTTAAGCTTACTTTCGCGTTAATAAGAACAACCAATTTTAAAAATAACAAAACTTTGACTAAAGCTGTAAGATTTGGGAAAATCAACCATATCGACAAGTTTTTGGAGAGACAAAATTAACATAATATTCAGTCACTGAACACTTCATCTAGTAACACACATCACTTTTACCATTTCCTTGCTGAGATTAACCTAGTATTAAGAAAGTTATTAGATCAAACAGTAGGGTATGTTTAGGAGCGCGGAGGTACACTGTAGAAATACGTCATCACATGAGCAACTCCTATATAAGAAAGCGGGAAGAGGACACCAAAAAAGCCGATAGATCAGTCTAGATGTTGAAGTGCATGTGAACGCACGTTTGGGTTTCGCGCGGAGTGGTCAGGGCAAGATGGAACATCATGGCGGCGAGTAGTGCGCATGTCTGAGGAAAGGACGCGTTAGTGGCGGACATTTTGAAAATTTGGATGGACATGTGAATTTCGAACTTTTGTTTTGTTTCAACTGGGGGAGAAGCGGTTTAATGCTCTTGGTCTCAACTTGTAATCTTTGGTGACGATAATATCCGATGGCTTTGCTAACTGTAAAATGACATTATTTGTTTGAAGAATTTTGGAAAATATAACTTCGTGATTTTGACTCTTGATTTTCATTTTATACTTTAATACCCTTCTTGTGGTGGGTTTAAAACTACAAGTGGCGACTGTGGTCTTATTTATCAGTTAACATAAAAGGTTTTAACACGGTTACAGAACTTTCTTTTGGACTCAGAATATTTTGGCAGCAGACTGGTTCAGGTGATCATAGTCGATACCTAATCCCCCAGTATTCGACATGTCCCTGACAAGCTCAATATCAAACTTCTTCAATCCTGCAAATAGCAGAATCCGCATTAATCCGCAGGTAAATTAATAATTCAAACTCAATACTTCCAGGGTTCAACCTGCACCGACCTGTTTGAAGTAGACTCAACAGTATCAGATGTGGTAGGGAAGAATTGCTTCTGCTATTCAAATTTGAGGCTAGGCAGACTGGCTTTACTGCGGCTGCGGCGAGATCAGGCAGACAGACACCTTGCACGGGATTTCCACTTCACGCCTTCTCTATAAGCTGTGCTCTCTATGTTAGCCAGTTAATAGTTTTTAACACTATCTCAGATAACATTCTGTCCAAATACTGTCTCTTGCCGATCGGCATTCCAGGCTCGTTGTAACTCCTTTCATCCAATATGTCGGAGCTTCAATGCGCGCGGCAATACTGGCGTTTATCTATCTCATGCCATAAGTTAATTCTTCATTCCTCTGCAGTTACACAAAACAAATACAGTTTGGGATCTGAACTGCTTTGGTTAACTGATTGTAAAATTCATTTTCCTGATTTGTATTCCGACGGACTGGCAATTAGAAGTGAACGCTGAGTCGGCTCCTGGGAGGTGCTAACTAAAGACTGTACAACAGGGGAACCTACCATTTTAGCAGGATCCTACTACAAAGTCTGATGAAAGCAAATAGGACATATTACGGCAAAAGCCAAGCTTTCAACATTCCAGATACACTAGGACTAGACCAAATCAGCGTTGGAAGCGTCCACCTACACTGAGTCGAAGTAGAGTCATCGTGGCGATGTCTGTCTTCCCCGGCAGTTGGTAACGCCCGATGGCCGGGCTGTCGCCCAGATAGCGGTCCGCCGGTCCAGCGCTGTTGTCTGGTTGGCTGACTGGTTGCGTGCTTGAGCGCGTGACCCGGGCCAGCCACGGCTTCAGTTATGTCACCGCCGGCCGGCCAGTAACACAGCAGACGCAGCATCTCGCCACCGACCAACGTAAGTGAAGCCACGGAAACATGCGCACGGGAAATAACCGTACATCGACTTGGTTGGCTGTTACACTAGCTTTAGCTGCGAAGGATGGGTCAACTGGTTGTTTTTCTTGAAATACGTCGGTGTTTAGTTCTGAAAGTAACCGAAGTAGCATGCCTCAAAGGAATAGCTTGCTTTCTCGATAGTTTGCATGGACTAAAGAGAATGCTTAGTAACCAAGTGTTCCACAGAAAATACCTCTTCTGAAATATGCACCATTATTTTTTCTCTCTTTATGATGGCTTGTAATGTCACCATCGGTTCTTGTCATATGGTGACTTTAGCAATGGAATGTAATTTAAGTGGTATGCTCTAGGAAACGCATCTCCTTCAACGTGAACTTTATACGGTTCTAGTGGGATTTGGTAATATTCTTGTCATTATTCAAGAAAAAGAATATCTTTCGGATATTTAATGGATGATATATTAGTCATGTAGTAATTTTGCTGGCTTCATCAACCGACCTCAATTTCTGAAAACTTTTTAGTTACACAAAAATAATCACATACGATACCGTAACACAGAAGCCATATGAGAAAATTGCCCGATTGTTTTTCGGAGAGCGTGATCGTGTGAGTATTCATGAATACAAATCTACCTCACCGGTTCAAAAAAAAAGTGATACATATAAGACCGGAGACTTTCATGGCGTTATAGTTACAATTAAATCTTCAGACCCGTGCAAATTTCATTGCAAAGTGCTATATACTTCAGAAGGTACTTTTGTTGTATACATTACGTTCGCATAATTTATTCTCCGTTATGCGAGCAACTATAGCGAACTGTGTGTCTGGTAATTGTCTTGCAAAGAATGCTGCAGTTACCTTGAAAATTTTCTTTCTTTCGAGAGTAAAATCTCAAAGTTTCAGTAGATTGTAGTCAAGGCCATAATCTGTTTCGCCAGATTATTCGAAACAGTAGCCACTTGTCTAGCAATAAAACCTCTTGAGTAAATGTAATTTCTCCTGGCTTCAGAGATAACCTTCAACGAAACTGAGATAAGCTCCGCGTTTGTTCGTTACTAATGACACCGATCGAACTATACCTGTCAAAATAAAAACGAAAGTCAACTGTATCCCAGTAATTGAATGATAGTAATCTACATTTCAAAAGCTATCGAACCAACAACTGTGTGATCAGGAAAGTAGAAACCAAGCAGCTTGTAGTAGCAACAGCAGTTGCTAGAAAAGCTGGCACATCACGCCACCCAGGCGCGTACTCAATTTGATCCCACGTTCCAGCAACTCCTTCGGGCCAACTAACGTAAGAACGAGGTCACGGCAACGCTCCAATGGGAATCCTCCGGCTTGTGGCAGAATAGAGGTGATAACACGTAGCTGATAAGTTAACTTCACACAATCACAACTTGCACGTTTTCAGAATGGGACATAAATTGATGAAAATTACTAATAAAAAAAATGCTGCCAAGCTAAGCGAAATGTAACTAAGCTACACCATTCTGTTGTCATGCTTTTAAGAGACCAACCGAGAACAAAGCCAAATTACCCCGAATAAGTTTCAGTCACATGCTGAGCATTTGTTTCCAAAGGTTAAAAAACTCAAGGCCTTCGGCTAATTAACTGACAGTATCGTAATATCACTCACTGAAATTTTGAAATAGCCACTTAAGAGATGCTTTACAACAAAATAATTACAGCACTTATCTCGAGAGCCTGATGTCTGATTACTTCACCGACCAGGACTCTTACAAAGTGATAACCTCTCCCAGGGACAGACCTATATCGACGAATGCTGGAATTTGGACTGAAAGCCAACATCTAACGAGTACACTTTGTTGACGTTTTCTAACAGTTGAGTGACACGTAAGTCAATATCGACCTATCCACTTGAAGCTTAGTTAGTACTCTGGATTGTATCGTCAACTTCTTGTTGTGTAAAACGAGTTGCGTCTTTGAGATCCGGAAAAAAAATAACAGTTTTGTTAGGTAATGTTTTCTATAATCTGATAAAACTTGATGGTGTATCCTTAAGGTTGCAATACACAGAGTTCACTAATAAATTACTGAAGCCAGTGTCTTTGTAGAATATTCACAGAATGGAGTGAATAGTGTTCCTTTCGCATATCATTTCTTCCTGCTCACTTGCTTTCTGAAGCGATATATAGTGGCAAGCTCCGATCAATTTCAACAACTATACCGGTGCTCATCCAATCGTAGCACCATTGTCGATACATACTTGAAGTTGCTGTGTCCGAGGTCAGGAAAACAGTGGTTTCCGAAACTTTAATCATTGGGCAACTTCGTCCACTGTTAATATCAGTCTGAAATTCCTCTTAAGATTACTGAGAGACAGTCCTAGCCCCCGGCATGGTATTTATTCACCGACCCAGATTCACGTCTGGGGCTGATTAACCATTGGTATATTGCGATAATCTACTTAAAAGGGTCACCACGTGCTGGCCGTAGTGAGACTAATAGGATTTTCTTCTGACGCATCCATAAATTATTAATGTCAGCTGGACTGCAAAGATGTATGCCACTGCTGAAACTCGTCCTCTTATATTACTACAGACGGACGGAGAAAGATGGAGAGGATTAGTCAAAACCTAGATGTAAGGAACCTATAAATGTGTGTACAACATTTTTTACTTTGATCTCTTGGTACCATTTCAGGTGATAATTGTCATGATACATTTTTAGGAACTATATTATAACATATTATAGCCGATTATACGACACTGAGATTTCACGACACTGTACTGCTGCAATATCTATCCTCAACAATTCGAAGCAACAATGACCTTCTGGTGCAAGATGCTTATCAGTGTTTGATATTCCTTATCGCCCAATTTCCACTATCTTTCTAATGGATATAACCAATGTCCTCATCTACTCACTATAAATTTTTTTTTTTTTTTGATTTTGAGTAACTCAATTTCAAGCAAACTTTATTCACAAACACAACGAAAAACAAATTGGGTTCGTCCTGTAAGTGTAGATGACATTCATGCGGATATGGAACGGTTTCCAGGAATGTGTACATACAATTGAGAGTTACTTTACAGGATAATAAAGAACCACTATTGTGTAATAGTATTATTGCAAACCATTTCGCTGATCAGTCACCTACTTTTGCAGTCTTATTAGCTCTTGTTGACCGATAGCGAATCCGCTTTCTCGTACGTCATTTATCGACTGAGAGCATCTTTAAACAATTTAATTTTCCTGAATAACCTGTCATAAGTGGATGGGGATCCCTCGCAGTCGTTATGCAGCGGTTTTAGTTTTTACAACTCTTCAAAATAATTTTTTTTGAATGTGGAAAATTTTGAGTTCGTGAAACTGTCTTGGCATTCTTGAGGATGTGTGTTTGTTATCAGGTCCAGCCCTACAGATTTCCGTTTTCCATGGTTCCCCGAAATTTTTGCGGACGAATACTGTGATGGTTCTTTCGAAAGGCCATGGCTGGATTTCTTCCTGTTCCTAGTCCCCAACCTCTTTCAACCACATAAGGCTGCAAATACTTAAGGGGGAAAAAGAGGTCGTATACAGCCGTGATTCTGATTTTCGTTGTTACTTGTTTCGTCACTGTCGTGTTCTGTATTTGTAGGTCATTTGCTGGATCAAGAGCGCCTCAAACGACCCATCCTCATCAGACCACGCCCCCACTCTTCCGCGGCCTCCAGACATACAGACGGTCTGGTCATTACGCCTGTTGACCCCGCCCCTACTCTCCGGACACAATTTCCTTATTGACTAAGTTTGAAAAATAGGTTCATACTTTACCTTATTATCTATTTGATTCAAAAAAACTTATTATTTTTCAAAGAATCTAACATTTACATTATGTATTTTGCATTTTTAAAAACGAATTTAAATTTACTTCGAAAACGCTCAAGCCTGTCATGGCGTCTTGAATGACGTCACGCCACCCGAAACAAAACAAAACAGTCGTGTATGTATATGGCAGGTGTCAGTTTTCTTTAATTAAAAATGAATTCCTCGTTTTACAAGTACTGTGTAGTGCCCCAGTGTAAAAGCACAACAATAAAAACGCCAAACAAGTTATTTACATATGTTCCAAACAATGAACAAATAGGGAAAAAGTGGTTAAAACTTGCAAGGAGGGAGGATAGATTCAAGATCTATTTTTGTGAAGATCATTTTGATGTAAGTGTGTGTGCACAATATATTTCTGCAAAATTGATGAATTTTGCAGAACTACTACTTTTCAAGAATTGATAACGTAATAAGTTATGAGTTGAGGTTGTTTTGGTTTTATGATTTAATGTTTAGTATAATAAAAGCACTCTGGCAGCACTATTATTACCATCGTACCACAATCTGATGATAGATTCTTATGCAGCTCGATGAAACAAATAGAAAATAAAGATTTTTTTTTTTTAATCTCTTGGTTCTCGAGGTATCTAACTAAAAGTTGATGTTAGGGTGATATGAAGCTTAGAGCAGACTGGAAATTAGCAGTGCCATAACTTTAAAATTTGCCACACTTGTTTTTGAGGATATACTTTTCTAGAAAAGGTGTATTAAGTTTAGCTATTTATCACTTGCTTATACTTCGCAAATGTAACCTGAAAACCAGTTTCAATCAATTTACAAAAAAACGTCTAAGCAACGGGTTATTGTTTACGAAACTGAAATAATGCTATTTCAGCTTATAATGTATATTTGAAACTTGTGTATACTTACATCGAAGTTTTAATTCTGATAAGCAAAAGTCGATGTTTGACGCGAAAAATCAAGCGTTACGGCGTCAATTTTGGGTAAATTGCTACTGTTTGCTTTGCTAAATCCTGGTTCCATAGCGTATTACTCTTGTCTTTCAGCATGTAACTGAGAAACTGTATTAACGTGACAAAAGTTGGTACAAACGAATAATTTACCTAGTAACCTGTTCTGTTCCACGAAAATGTCAACATCAACTTTGGCGTTTCGGGTGGCGTGACGCAATGCTCTCACATTGGCGTTCGCGGTCACGTGACTGGATGCCTGATTTTTTTCGAATTTATTTTCAAAAATAATAATAATCTTTATCTATTATAAATAAATAATTTTGTTTTGTTATCTCTTTAGCATGATTAATCATTAAAAACTGCTACGCGCCAGATTTATTCTTAGTGGACACAGGCCTATTCAACGTCCGACATATTGGTGCGGAGGCAAGGAACAACCACCGCACATACGAAACTCCAGTTATCTTGCACTGGTCAAAATTTCTAATGGTGAAGTTTTTTCATTGAACAACGAATACTAAGGAATCACACTCCATTTCCAATTCAACCAGGGTCAATATATAATTAAACGAAAGAAGGCGAATATATGTCGTATGACGTTCAAAATGGCTTCAAACTTCTGACAGTAACATAATACAAGAAGCACATAAACCACTATACAATACGTGGCTTTAATTTGCCAGAACTCTACTTCAGATCTAACCGAAAATTATGAAGATTTATCTCTCTTCCGAACAGACACCACCACGTTTCTGCATTGATTAATGGTCAGTATGGTTATATCCACATCGCTGCAAATCTGTGTAAACCTAAAAGATGTGCCAACAAAGACTGAGCAGAACACGAAAGGAAACATACACAAACAGCAGAGTGATTTACGTACAACACCTTCCCTGTATGCTACTATAAACAGCTGAATCATATTCAGACTAAGAATTTGAGTTCGATAGTCGAGATATTAATAGGTTGGGCTCGGAGAAATAATAAAGATTTCAGAAAAAAAATCATCTTCGTACAAGCTGCTCCCGATTACATTCCAGTTAATCTCCCGCCATTATTACCTCGTTCACTACCAAGTTCACTGTCCTGATCGGCACAAAGTAATCTTTTTCTCGGACGGTTTCATGTAATAATCTAGCTCTTACTACACTCAGTTTATACAGCCCGTTCTCAACTCTTCCCATAATGTTGGTCCCTACTTTAACGTTTGTCTTAACTTTAACTGTTCACTATACCAATTACTAATCTTAAATGAGGAATAAAGAGTTGGCGGAATAATCTCATAGAAAGAAGTTCAAGACACAAGGCGTTGATTGATTCCATGGTGAAGGATACAGCTGAACGGAATAATTATAAAGGAAGAAAAACAGATTATATGAAGCAGATGACGGGGGTTAAAGCTTATGATAGGTATGTCGGTACGATTTAAATTCACGCTAGAAAGAGTAACAACCATAAAAACCAATTCTGGGATTAGAGAACTATAATGCAAAAGTATTGTAACTAGTCCATTCAATACAAAACTTACTGAAATAAAGTATGGGAAATAATGAGCCATTTCTAATTTGCAATTACCACAGGTAAAGTGAATATCTAGTAGATATATGCATACTATTGTTTGTGAAAATTGCAACATCATGAAGGAGACATATGACAAGATTTAGGAACAGTAGGGGAGCGTCAAACTACGTGGCTCAGTCCAAGGTGAAGGGGTTGGGTAGAAAGCTAAGCTGGGTTACGAGGGGTGGGGAGTTCCTAGCCAAGCTTTTCATTCATATTATCGTCACAGTTAAAATAAGGTACAGAACACACGACAGCATGTGGATATTTATTTTCGTCATTTCATTATCTCCGTACAGATATGCGCATGCGTGTGATTAGAAGTTATGACATTGGGCTGCACGCGGCTGGCGCATTTGAACTAACCAACACGCGACGGCGCATTACGATTCGATAAACATTAAACATGTCGTTCCTAAACTCAAATTCGTTTACAGATGTTACACTGCAACTTTCCAAGGCAGTGACAGTTCCTATTGTTTTGATAATTCGAAATAAAGACGTTTTGATTAGGGTCGTCCGCGTGTGAACACACCGCTCGTTGATAAAATAATTCTAATTTTGTTCTGTCAAATGAATTTCAGTGAAACAGTAATTATAGTGCTGGCTTAAGTGTCAGTTTTAGTTATAAGTGTAGTGTGAAGTGGCGATGTAAAATAAACTTTACGAGGCTTATCGAAAAAAAATTCAAACGACTTCTTATTGACCAGTGAGTTACAGAAATCTTTTAAGCAGATAAAAGAATCATGCCCCAATAATGTAAAAAAAAGGTGACAAATGCTGCAAAAGAAAACAAAAAATGCAGCTGTTCTTAGTTTTTTTACGCTGCAGGGATAGTTTATTCTATTTTATCAATTAATGAACAATGATGAATCAGATAAGGATAATTTTTTTAGTAACCACACAAGAAGAAAAGGATCCCCGACTGTACCTGAGAGCGGGGTGTCAACATTTCATTCAGAATATTTATAATTATAGAAAAGTACATAAGGGGGACGTCCTTTAATTACGCGAGGTGTTTTTTCGGAAATCTGAAGCACCCTCTCCCCCGTAGTGAGATCTGGTGGGGATTCTGCCCATCCCCCCTCGTATGGTGAAGTGAGATCTTGAGGGATCCCCCCCCCCCTTCCATGCTGACGACAAATTTGGAGACGTTTAAGTTCTATTCTCAAGGGCGGTTAGACCCCTCTAACCTTGGGATCGACGCCCATTGTATACTTTTTTAGCTCTACTGTTCAAGGAATTAAAAAATGACAGATTTCTGTAGATCCGCCCCTCATTTTTTGGTTAGATTTCGCCGGACCACCCCCTCGTATTTCACGTCACGTAATTAATGGACGCCCCGAACGCAAATATCAGTTACGTATATTATACACGAAATAATTTCAACGATAGTCTGTCAAGAGAAAACAGTACAAAATGTCTTCTGGAATTTACAGGAGGAAAAAACTGCAATCCACACGGGTGAGGTGGGGGAAGGGTTTGGGGGAAATTCCACGTCAAGCTACGTGGGGGGGAGGGGGGAGGGTTCAAGGGCGGCCAAAATGGAATCGCCTAGTTCATGGATGCTTCCCAAGTATAGATTTAATGTAGTTGTAGAAATTAAATAGGGACTATTAAACTGAAGAGACGATAAAAGTGGGAGAGAAGGGTAAGTAAACTAATATTTAGAAATATAAATGTTCGCGGGGCTTTTGAGAGTCCATTGTGGCCCAGACAGCTTGCCTGTTCCCACTTTAGTCTACGCTGTGAGGCGCGATAGCAAGATTGTCCGCATTAGCGCATTAGTTTCAGTCGCCCCTGTGGCTAAGTTCTGCGGTTATCGACTTCGACAGATCAGTAGCAGCGCGCCGAACTAAAGAAGTAAACTGTTTTAATTACTCTCAAATCTCTCGGTGTTTCCTTCTCCCGACGAATTTTGTAGGTTCAATGTTAACGTTAAATGTCCACTGGTTCCACACGAGCTGCAATGTCAGAGACGACATACCCGTTCCCCGGAAAACATTCTTCCACTTCCGAATTCACATTCTTGGTCGAGGCCATACCGGCACTTCTTGCACGTTTCCACTGCACTTTTTGTTGACGGGTCTGCACCAGCTGAGCGTGGCGTAGCACTGACCTGTCCGGTTACACTAAAAAGGGCGTCGCTGGGCATCACTCTGGAATCTTAATCACTTATTATGGCTCCATTGTTCTAAACACCCTTCGATTTTGGAATGATTAAGATCATTCCTTCTGGGTGTAGCAATTTTCACAAACAGCAGTGTATTACGCATTAAATTTAGCTACGTTTTCCCGCGTAACCAGGTGGCCACACTTTAAACGAATAAGGACCATCACAGAAATGTCCCCTCTCATTTACTTTCCATTTGTTAGTCGTACAAGAGAGACAAAAATAGCATGATGCCTTAAAGCACGTTATCTTTCTCCAAACGTAAATCTATTTCAGTAGAGGAAACAAGTAGAAAACGGAATATGTCAACAAAATCAGTTCACATATTGATCAAAAACTATTTTTAAAAATAACTGACTAAGATATATAACACGGCATATACATGATAAAAAATTTTGTATGTTCTAAAAATTTTAATTTCACTCTGGCCGAAACTAATTGAAGTTACTACTGACGTGTGTATAATTTTTTTTTCCTTGGGGCTTTCGGTCTCGCCGACATCCAGGTAATTAAACACAGGAAAAGACTGGGGACAAGGGACGGGAAGGAATTTGACCTTGGCCTTTTGAAAGGACAATTCTGGCATTCGCCTTGAGTTATTTCAGAAAAACCATGGAAAACCGAAATCTGGTTGGCCGGACGAAGATTTAACTCTCATCCTACCGAATTCCAGGACCAAGCGTTACCAATCGCCCACCAGG
>CM061919.1:107652117-107966651 GCA_031002005.1 Vandiemenella viatica | reverse complement strand
CCCAGATGTAGTCTTAATAATTTTGATGGACTCTGCACTACTCTTTTCGAGTTTAAAGCAAATTCGTTGCCCAATCACTCCACCAATTTTTACGATAGCAAAATGCAACAGACGTACATAACCCTTTGAAAACAAATGCACACTTATATGAATTAAGGTGTCCTGGCGACAACTGTGGCATCAGTGGAGTTCGTGAAGCTTTTGTTGACATTCATACTGGGCATGTGGTGCTAAAATTGTCAGGAGTGAAGCTATTAAGGAAGATTGTATACTTTTGGGATAGGCCTCATATAACAAGGGGAACAGATGTGTACACAGTGTGTGTCGGTGGGTTCACTTCTGATCCCCTTGTCACATATCTCAACTCTAAACATGATAAAGATTTATATGGAAATATTTTAAAGTGTGTTTGTGTTTATTTGTTCAACACATCCCTCTTGCTTTCATCTCTGGTGAGTGATGTGTTTACTTTCCATATTTCCAGTACTATATATATGTAAAATAAGATTTTGGCATATGTCATAAAATTAACGCAAAATAAATAGAATTTTGATTTAATCTCTACAGCTTTCTGACTGGGACCGCTATGCAGCTGAAGAATATGAATTACTGGTTGCGGAGGAGGGAGGCAGTGAACAACAAGATGAACTGTGAGTATACAAAAGAATTTAATGCATAGTATTAAAATTTTTGCAAGACAACTGATATTTTGCAGTAATGAATTTTTATCTCTTACAACATATAAAAAAATTGTGTTTTTATGAAAAGTTAACACAATTCCATGTTTCTACCTTTAACAAACATATGTTTCTTACTTAAAGAAAATGTTTTAAGCTTATCAATATTTATGAGTTAAAAAATAAATTGAGAAAGGCTTATAAATGGCTGTTTACTGTAATGAAAGAATGAATGGGCAAGATGAAGCCCATGAGGGAGAACTATATTCTTATTTAGATTTGAAAGTTAGGAGTTGAATAGTCATTATTAGTGTTGACAAATTTGTATCTGGCTGGAGCATAGAACGAAACGAGACTAATAACACTAGGAATCAGAGTTTTGCAAATATCTCAGCAAGGGAATGCAGTATTTGGATAGATCCAGTGCTGCACTGCTATCAGCTTGGTCTGACTTTTCAATTTTATTGGAAATATCATGTACGTATCCCACTATGATTTTGCCTTCTTACATCACACAAATTGCTGATTTGGTTGCATATCAAGATCACCATAATGTATCTACCGCTTAAGTCAAACTAATAAGCCTCTTATTTCCAACGTTATTTGTGTCACCTTCTTTACTGAATACTGGTATGTATTTCTATGACAATTTTCTAGTCCTCTGATAGCAACAAATCTCAAGACTAAACCATATTAATATTTGAATGAATCATACAATGTAATGTTTGCCTGTTTTCAATAATGTTTTTATTTTATGCATACCAGCTCCTGGATATTTTCATAACCTTTGTCTTCAGAAACTATTTAATTTTTTTTAAACTGATGATATTCACTTATACAAAGAAGCTCCTACTCTGATGTTTCCCTTTCGCCCATGAATGATAAATCTTAATGGTCTCATTACAAAAGTTTCTCAATATTACTGAGCTTTTATATCCATAATTTTATCAATACCTTTGATTAGCCTCAGTTTTATAACATAACTATTCAGGTTTCTATATAGATCTTTCATTATGTTCCTAGAGCCATAACATTATACATAAAGGTATTTTTAGCTTTCCTCTTTGCTCCTATTATTTTATTGCTTAATTGTTATAAATGTTCCATACTGGCTTATTTTCTTATTATCAATCTCTTTAGGCTACTTACTATAAAAATTTATTTGTATATTAATATTGCAGTTGGACCCTCTTAATAATAAATTTATAATGCCTGTTTGGTATCATCTAGATGAAAGTGCAAGCAGTTTCATCATTCACTTCTTCCCCATAGAGATTGGTCATCAGTTAAAACTAGTCTAACACTGACTTTTCGCTTTGGGAAGAAGAAAGCAACTGGTTGTAAAACTAAACAATTGAAAGTCAATGTTGGTTCACGACTTTTAATAGGAAAACACAGTATTACACGTGAATTTTCCCATGTCTCAAGCAAAGTTCAATCCTTTTTAACTACAGATTGTTTCTAAAGAAACTTTCACCATTCTCAGAATATAGTTATTTCACTGAATCAAGTATTAAAACTATTATGGCATCATACCAAAAGAAAAAGTCCTGTGCATTTTCCACTGTACAGTATATAGGCTCTTTCATTATTTTTATTTGGAATAAACATGCTTTCCTATTTCATATATACTTGAACTGTTTCCACATTCCCTTCGCTGTTCTGCTGCCCTCCTTCAACATACTGAACCTGTTCCCAAAATATCTTTCTAGTTCTTAAATATATGCCCTTTTAAGTTTATACCTATAACCTGCTTCATTTTTGACCACTGGTTTACTGAACTCTCTTATAAGCATCAAAACTGCTTTATGATTCCGTATGCAACCTGAGATGCCACGAACTATCATTTGGCCGAATTAGGATGATATGTTTTGTCCCCTTGTACTCTGCTCTAACACTTGTTCCAGAATGCCCCTCTTCCACTCACCTCTGAATATGTTTTTAACTTTTCCTTATTCTCACCTTAACTAAGTCATTAATTCTTTAAATATGGTATGCATCAATGATCCTTATTTTTTGGTGTATACCATAGTAGGGAGAGGGGAAGAGATGTCATCTGTATTTTCTTAGATATTGGAAAGGCCTATACAGCATACTGTAAGCACCTTATAATTTTGGTAAATTCTAGTTTCTTAGCTTCAAGTATAAGGGAGGAAGTAAATTTACAGTAAACATATAGTTTTCATTGCATACACAGGTTATGGGAGGAACATTTCATGTAGAAGCTGATACCACAACCTAATTTATTAAATAAACCATTTTAAAAGTAGTAAAGACCCACAACATTTAATAAAAGCACTAAATACACTTTTTATAAGAATACAGAAACTTTTAAACCAACCTGGAATAGGATAATCCATTACTGTACCATTTGCAAACAATCGATTTTTGCTATGTGAGCATTTCACTATTTCTGAACTATTTCTGAACTATTTCTAAAAGTAATTTTATAATAATAAGAATTCAAAAGAAAGTTAAATTCACCAAATTTTTGCAGTTTGTGACCGTGTACATAACTTAAATAAATTTTTAAACACTTCGATAAATGCACTTCACTTTTAACATTTTTTATCACATATTCCTAGTAATTTCTTGATCTAAAAAGTAGATTTCCTGAAAGAACCAAAAATCTGGTATAACATATCCAAATTTCAGACCATTCCATGCAGTAGAACAGATTTTATAGACATTTTAAAGATTATTTCGTCACTGAACACACGTGGGTCAATTAAGAATTATTTGTAAATAAACCAGACCATTTCCACAGATAAAATAACTTTTAAAACACGTAATTAAATTCAAAGGAAACTCCGATTATTTTACTTTTTCGATACAAACTATATGTTAATAATTATTAACGAAAAACCATATGACTTCTAAACAGTTAATTTACCAAATCTTGTCTAAACTGTAATTTCATTATCCTGCCACCGATTTTTGTATAATTTACACCATTAAACTTAGGAATTTTTGGAGAACATTTTGGCACTAATTTCATTTAGATTAATTGTAATTCAGCAGGTGACCTTAAAAAGTACGAAAATTTTCTAGAACTGGGGAAATCCCTACTTGCTTCAAAGACGTGTATCACTACTTAAATTAAACCAAAATTTAAACTCGAAATTTCTCACTAAACATCCTTTCGACATCTGGCAGATAAGTCTACACACTGATAAAGTTTGAACACTTTTTATAATCTAGATCGTTTAGTGCAATATACATACTTTTTGCTAAGCGGCAGTGTACAACTGGCATCTATATAAGTGGGGACCTTGTAGTGGGGGATGTCTTTCTTTCGGTTTTGTCTTGTCTTTACTCAGGGAGCGTTATGTGATGTAATCCGCGCTAGTTTATTTTGGAGCGGGAAGGCGGCTGGTGGAAACTTGCACTCAATGTCGGCCATGTTGGGTGTCGTTATAATAGGCAGCTAATGTAATGACTACTAAGAACTTTTAAATTTTCTGAAGGGGTCGTTCGGTATGATTTCTCTCCACAACCTACAATTTTCTGAAAATGAGTGTTCGATCGCCTACTCAACTGTTTAATGCAATATTTCATGAATGTGACTTTGAAAATAAACTTAAAACTTTTTCTTGAAGTGAACTGTTGTGATTTTCGTAGTAAAAACTTTCCTCAGCTTTGGGTCATAAAGCTTTGTGGCGGCCGTAAAGCATTTCAGTTGAGTTTCTAAGTAGGCAACAAGGTCATTTAAAATTATTAAAGTCAGTCAGAACATTTTCGTCAGAGAACTTTTCATTTCAAGTGAACTGCTAGATAAGGCGCTAAAGCGATACTACCACCCCTGGTGTGGCTTAAGGTCCTTACAATACCAAGAGATAAACTTTTGAACATCTGTCCAAACGAAAGATACCAACAAATATGAGAGTTAGAATGCTTTATGAGAACTGCCAAAGCTGCGTCCAAATTGGTGACTGCTATTCAGACTGGTTTGTGACTACGAAAGGTGTTCAGCAAGGTAGCGCATTATCACTGCTGTTGTTTATCATTGTAATGGACGAAATTATGAAGGCAAACTCGACCCTGATGTCATTAAGTTATTTAGTTTCTTCTGTATATATACTTTAAATTTGTTCTATTGCGTTTTGCGAGCATAGATATATACTATGACAGTTTAATGACAATAAATTTTTTATTATTATTATGTATACACTTGACGTCATTGGCTGCGAGCGTGTACCAGTTGGCTTAATTCCCTGCAATACCTATAAAATTAAAAATTTAGTACAACAGTTGGAAAGGCACAATTACCAGCTCTTATTTGTATTTATTTTTTGATGCAATTCATTGTCAGTTTTATTTTTTTTAACATTGGTAGGTATGTTTTTAATGGTACCTTTAATTTTTTAAGACAAAACCATGTTTCCATCAAATGGTGACTCATCATCAACTATACTGAATATTATAGCTACATCAGTTTGAACTGCATCATTATAACTCCAAATATGTAAATCATGATTTAATTTAATGAGCGTACAAATTTCCTTATTTTGATTTTCAACCCTCTGACAATGATCTTTAATTGCAATGAATGATTGAACAAAGGTATCAACGCATTCCAACTCGAGAGATCTCGCACATTATATTGTTATTGCATGTTTGATATACAGTAGTCATTGGACCTATAATTTACTCCACGCTTGTCTGTATCCGAACTAACCATAGCAAATGATGAATTGCAATTATGAAATATCATAATTTTTTTACTTTCTTTTTACCGACGGTTCATTTGAATTTAGTCCCTCATACAATTATTTAAAATATTCTTTTTACTTAAGGCCAGTAATACTGCTTTACCCTTATGCAGTCCTTTCACCTGCAGTGACTTCTGATTCAATTTGTTTTGCTTTGCAAAACCAGCATTGTAAATATATTAATCCACAATCGAAACTATTAAAATTTCTTGGAATACATTTAGCGTGAATTTGAACGTTTCCATCAAAATAATTTATTTTTCGCTATTTAAATTTGGTATATTATAATTTTGAATTTCATGCAAATAGGCATTCTTCTTCCTTTAAATAATAAAAATGTACTAACTTTTTTTTAACTACAAATCCAAGTTCTTTTTCTTTTTTAGAAGCCATTAGACGTGACTATAGTCAATTTAAATTATTGTTAGGATGTCAAATTCACTATAATACACAAAATATTCCTTTCCAAAATGTTTCTTTTATAAGTTCAAAGATTAATCTCTTGTCTGTGCAACTGCTTTGTTCGACCACAGAGTATCTTAATGTTGGGAATACACGTCAGATAGTTGATTCTGAACTGATCCAATTTCACAAACAAACATACACACACACACACGCTCACACACAATCATGTGTGTGAATTTATTTTTATTTAATAATGTATTTGTAGCACATATATTAACTGTGCTTATTGTATTTTTTTCTTTACTCTTTGACCAAAGAGGGCATACATTGGCAAAATCACTAGGAATCGTTTCCATTAAAAAAAATTGAATGTAAAAAATCTATGTTAGATTTAATTTAATGTATTTGTTACACATATTATACATAAGTTTTATCTTTCTGCACTTCTTCTCTTTAAAAACTTTAACTATGCCAAATCTCACACTGCTCCGTGTGCACAATATTCTTAGAAAGGGATCCGAAGTTTTCACTTGACATATTAATATATAGATATATGCAAATTGACTGCAAATTTGTAAGTGTTGTAAGTGACAGGTGGTGTCTTAGCATAGGTTGAGGCCAGGGATATATCTAGGCATTTCCCATCTACTGAGTTCAGAAGAGGTAATAGTATCCAGGAAACAGGTGTTAGATTGTCAAAATTATATGAGCTGGCATAGAATGCTCTGCTTGGTCTGGGTTGGCAGTATAAACAGTTTCCCTGTGGCCATTCATCCTTTAGCACAATTGTTGAGTGGTGAGACTGATGCTGAAAGCAGTGCACTGAAGACAGGAAGGTTGGTAAATTAGGTGAGTGGTAACACAGGTGGCATGTCCAATAATAAAAGAGGATTCCCCTGTGACAGGATTAGAATAGATAGTGGTGGCTGGATGCATGCTGCATTTTCTGCAGAAGGGGTAAGATCCCAGAGGAAATCTAGGGGAGTCAGAAGTTATGTGCTGTCATCAATATGTTGTTCACACTAGTGCTGGGGTGGGTCGGTGGGGACATAAGTCGTGCCCATGGTGAAGCATCTGGGTAATGGATTTCAGGTCAGGAGAGTATGTAGTGTTGAATATTGGTCTGTGGTCAGCTTTAGGAGGTTTTATTTATTTTATTTCTCATGTCCAGGACATAACATTACAAGTTGAAAAAAAAAAACATTAATTAATTAATATTAAACTATAAACACAATTAAATGGAATGTGACCAGAATTCCGCAATCTTGATAGCCTTCTTGTTTGCCCTATAAAGGTCGTCGGTATTGCAGGTTTCAGGGAGATTCCTGCATATCAGAAGATGTTGTGGGTTCTGAAGCTCACCACATTCACATAGATCATTGTCAGTAGTGTACCCCCATTTTTTAATATTATATCTACATCGCACACTTCAGTTCTTAATCTGTTTAGAGCCTTCCATATAGCATATGGCTGATTACACCACGCAGCCGGTGCCTCTTTGATGTTCCTCCACTGTTCTTCATGCAACGAATTTCGCCATAGTTCTAGACGGCGTGCTCCAGTAGAAGATGTTATGGCTGTAGTTGATTGTACGAAGCTCTTCCTTGACTTCAGCCTTGTGGGTTGAGGTTCATGTTCAAACAAAGGGTGTCTGGGGTCTGTTTCTTGTTTCCTCTTCTCCCTCTCTGCAGCTGTTTTCCTGCGAATGTCAGGTGGTGCTATACCCATGATTTGGTATATTTTACTAATAGGAGTGTTTTTAGGCAACCTGTTACAATGCGACCAGTATCATTCAATGCTATATCAACCTGCTTAGCATGTGAAGAGTTTTGCCAAACTGGTGCTGAGTATTCTGCTGCAGAGATACTAAGTGCCAGGGCAGATGTACAAAGCATTTGGATGTGCTCCCCAGGAGGTACTTGTAAGTTTCCGGATGATGTTGTTCGGGCAGATACTTTGAGTTTCAGATCCTCGCAATGGGTTTTGAATGTGAGAGATCGATCAAGCTTTACTCCTAGATATTTTGGAGTATCGCAGTGTAGTAGTTGTTGCCCCTCCAGTTGATGTTCAACTTCCTTCTAGCTTCTCTGTTTCTCAGATGGAATGCACAGACCTGTGTTTTTCCAGTGTTGGGCTTCAAGTGATTAGCATCATAATACTTGGCCATATCTTCAAGAGCTGTTGTCAGCTTCACCTCCACCGCCTCAAAGGTTGTGCCTTGAGCTGCAACTGCTGTGTCATCAGCATAAATGAATGCTCTTGTTCCAGGAATTGGTTGATCATTTGTATATATGTTGTACAAGAGCGGGGCCAGCACACTACCCTAAGGGAGGCCATTCTTCTGAGTTCTCCATCGACTGTTCTTATTGTGGAGGGTGACATAAAACCTTCTGTTTTGTAGTAAACACTGGATGACTTGTGTAAGATGGTAGTCTTTTGTGATGGAATACAGAATGGGAGTTATGGGTGATACCATGAGAGTTTGGTCAGGAGGGAAGCAGTGGGAAATTTGGGCTTGGGATAGATTTTATGAATACATGAAAAGTGATACAGGATCACAACAAATGCGTTTGCCACAGATTGCAAGACTGTATGGATTGTTGTTGTTATTAGGGCTTTAGGGATGTCAACATCTAGGTTATTAGTGGCCTAAGGCTGTATGGAAGGGAATGTTTGGTGTGGAAGGGTTGGCAACTGTGCAAGTGCAGGTACTGTTGTAAATTTGTTGTTTGATGTTCATAGAGGACTGGATGGCACTATGTTCTAGAGTGATGTTCACTTCAAGGAATATTTTGAGGACAGGGTGGATGTGAGGAACTGTTGAGAAATAAGGAGTGGATGATTTTGTGGACCTATAGTTACAGCATACCATTCGCCTACAGAACGAATTTCAGCCTTTTTGGATCAACACCTCCAACCTTTCATATAGAAACTTCCTTCTCACATCAAAGATACCCCACATTTCTGGTGGGCATCTGTCTACAGTCCCACTCATCTAACTCCAGACTCATCCTTGTCTCTGTTGACAAAACTTCTTCATACACTAACATCCCCCACTATCATAGCCTCAGTTCCCTTCAACATTTCTGTGATATATAGTCTTCACAGAATATCCTTTCGCACATGCCTAGCCAACTTCATCCTCTCTAAAAAATATTTCTCCTTTAATTCCCAAATTTATCTCCAGATACGCGGCACTGCCATGGGCACCCCCTTCCCTCCATCTTATGCCAACATCTTCCTGGGTCGTCTAGAGGAACAATTTCAGAGCGAATACTCTTTCAGTCCTCTTGTGTGGTTCAGATACATTGATGATATGTTTATGATCTGGACCCGTATGGAAGATCACCTCATTGATTTCCTCGATTCCCTCAACAACCATCACACCATCAAGTTCATCACCTTCCTTTATGTGGACATTGCCTTATGACAAGGTGTGCTCCACACCTCTGAGCACATCAAACCAACCACGTGTATTTTGACAGTTGCCATCCCTTCCACACCAAATGTTCCCTTCAGTAAAGCCTTGCTATCTATGGCAGATGCATCTGTTCTGAGTGTGAATCACTTTCTAGGTATTCCAAAAAACCATCCTAAACTCTCATTTCACACTGATCTTGTGTAAAAGTAAATCTCTCATGCTATCATTCATAATTCTCCTTTCTCTGGTGATATACCTTTGATATCTATACTATTATAAATCTGTAAGCAAGCTGCGTTTGTAGTGAGGCTTGATCTCTAATAACGCAAAAACTACCGCATCAATTTGCATGGTGTTTCCAAATTTTTAAAGCTAATGTTGCTGATCAACATCTGCAGAAGTAGCTAACGACTAATATGTACCATGGGAAGAAGCAAGTCAGTAAAAAACTTCAGAAATGTGAAACTGTAGACCACAGATAATTATACACATTCAGACGGTCACTCCTTTCATAAAAAGACCTGACAAAATTTAGGATTTCCCTTTTTTTTTTTTTACTTCTGCGATTCATTTTTCTGGACCGCAGTACTTCAAAATAAAAAAAATACGTGAATCAAGTATAATCGGCATTTACTTGAATCGTAACAGGTCTGTTGAATTACTAATATTGAAGACATGTATCGTCTCTGGTGGACTGTTATACAGTTTGTCTCTGGAACAAAATTGCTACGTGAACGCTGTACAATACAGCCACAATAAGCCAATACTTAATACGAAATTCAGTTTTTTCTCGAAGAGCGATGTCTGAAAAACAGCTATTATAAATATCAGCAAGTAATAAAACATACTTCTTTCATAATGACTTGTGCGGAATTGCACATATTTGGAAGTACTTTATTCGATTAATATGTCTCGTGGCTATAACGTGCAAATATAACTAGGTATCCGAAAATTCAGGTACATGCGACTCAAATAATTACATAGAAAATACGGATATATTGAAAGAAACTCAAATAAAAAAAATTTCATATCCTAATGCTACACCGCGTAAATTATAAAGCTAAAAGCATCGTCCCTTTGGCCTATAACAAAGCATATCAGCTGTCATCACTGTCCAGGTTGCATGCGATAATTTTTATCCTAATGCTACACCGCGTAAATTATAAAGCTAAAAGCATCGTCCCTTTGGCCTATAACAAAGCATATCAGCTGTCATCACTGTCCAGGTTGCATTTCAATCGATTTACAACTTGCGATAATTTTGCCACTCAGAAATAATTGCTTGAGTTACATGCACATTAGTACATATACTGTAGCGTGATCCATTTTGACAATTATGAATTAATTATATCTGACTGAAATAATGACAATAATGATACGACTATTTGAAACCAAGATTAACTCCAATTCACGAAAATTTCTATTTTAAAGCAGGAATAATTGATGGTGTATCAACATAAAATAAAAACCAATATCCAAACAGCAAAAAATAAATAAATCAGGAAAAATTGAGATGCTGTGATTATTGGTAACGAATTTTTATTTCAAATATAACTAGGCATCCTAAAATTCTATTCTACACCGCGTAAATTTTAAAACTAAACCCGTTATGCCTGATGCTAAACAAAAAGAGTCAATTGTCATCTGGTCCAGGCTGTTGTTTCGCCAGGTACTTACATGCGACTGAAATAATTACATAGAAAATACGGCTATATTGAAAGAAACTTAAATTAAAAATGTTTCATATCCTAATGCTACACCGCGTAGATTATAAAGCTGCAGGCATCGTCTCTTAGGCCTATAACAAAGCATCATATCAGCTGTCAGGTTGCATTTCAAGCGATTCACAACTTGCCATAATGTTGCCACTCAGAAATAATTGTTTCAGTTACATGCACATTACTACATAAACTGTACCATGATCACATCTCGACATTTTTGGATTAATTATATCTGACTGAAATAATGACAGTAATGATACGACGATTTTAAATCAAGAGTAGCTCCAATTCACGTAAATTTCTATTTTAAAGCAGGAATAATTGATGGTGTATCAACATAAAATAAAACCAATATCCAAACAACAAAAAATAAAAAACAACAAAAAATAAATAAATCAGAAAAATTGAGATGCTGTGATTATTGGTAACGAATTTTTATATTTCAGCACACTTCCAAGTCGTAGATTACTGCTATATTTACATAAATTTATGGCACCGCGCTTATGTTGCAATCCTCGGTATCCACATTTAAAAATAAACTTTTTTTAGTTAAGTATCATGGAAACAATATTTTTCATTATATCCACTTCTGGTGAAATCGTTGCACAAAAACATCATTGAGGCCGTTATTTTAACAGGATGTGGACGAGGAGAAGAAGTATTCCTTCCTCGAATACCATTGGTTCCTTCAAACTTCCCGCTCAAATTTAAGCGCCTACAATTTCCCGTAACGTTATGTTTTGCCATGACAATTAACAAGTCTCAGGGACAGACACTAGGAACCGTAGGCATTGATCTTCGGACACCATGTTTGGTGCTCCAGGGTGAGTGGCAGATCACGCCTGTACATATGTACAATGAACAATCAGACCAGAAACGTGGTCTACACAGAGGCATTACAATGAGTGACCTACGAAGTATGCTGAAGATAGTATATTATTTCTCTTAAGCATTGCTTTATTTACTTATAACGCAAAAATAAAAGCCTTTCTAAACAATAAATGTTTATACTTCGCACAATAATTACAACCACGAATTACTACTGTTAATTTTTCAGGAACCTTTTCTACTATTGAATCAATTGCATCATGTTAAAATATGAATAAAACAACTCTCTGACATCAGTATGAAAACCGAACCTAACGTATTAACCGAAACAAACGAAACTATTCAGAATACATTAACAGTTCATGCCTTTCCACGTTAATGTCTGATAAGAGAATAAAATCGGTAAATAATTTCTACACCTGCCAAGGCACGCGCGCGTGAAGCAGCGGGCAAATGCTAGTATTTAATAAAAGTGCTAAGTGAAATCATGTTTATTTTAATAATCAACCCAAATCAATCGGTTAGTAACGGAATTTTATTTAAGTAATATTAGTTTTCTAATGAAAAATTCGAAAGTTAAAAGTGGTAAGTTTTATTTTAAAAACAAAGGCTTAGCGGTCTTTTCTCCTTTTTTCGTCATAAATTAAGATTGCTTCATTGAAAAATTATTCGCTAGCAATACTGCTAGGTGGAGTTGACAAAAACATGTGAATATTTGTGAACGTTCATTTGCCACCACTTAAGATGATCGTCTTTTAATCGTAGTCTTCTTTTCTTTGTTGTAGTCCTGTATAGGGTTGTAGCGGATGTTGTTTTTTGCGGATGCAGATGTCCAGTGTTTAACATCCGCTGCTGCGGATGTTCTGTAGATGTTGAGGCGTAAAAATAAATTTATAATTATTTAAGTATTAATGTTTTATCAAAAATAAACTTAAAATCAAAATAAGTGTTTTTTATGCCAAATTCTTCAATTTTTCTTAAATAAAGTCTATTTCCATATAATACTTTCATATTGATTTATTTTTTGCCTCATCTTTCGACAACAAAAATCGTGGGATGATTTCACAAGTGAATTATTTACATAACTACGTATGCATCTAAAAAAACAATCTTTGACATGTCAACTTTGGGGTGTTAGCGGCTCGACTAATTCAAGCGCCAAGCCCAAAGCAACGCCACCGCACATCTCAGTGCCCGCCAACCTGCCTTTCCGCCGCTCTTGTGGCCCATTCACAGTTCAACTTGTCGGACCTACGGTGATCCGATAAAGGACTCTTGATGGGCCGCGAAAGGGGTTACAGGACTACATGTAGGACGTGTTGGATATTGTTGGACTCGCAGACAGCCAACACGTGTCCCTGCCGTCCAAAATATATGACGTTGGATCATGATTGGAGGAAACATCCTGCAAGTGTGAAACGTTCTGGTGTGCGGCGAAAAAGTAAGAGCTGAAAGGACTTCTTGGAACATTTTGTTGGATCCCTTCTAGTAGCATTAATGGGTGAGAGCATCCTACGGTAGTTCTACACGGATGTTCTATAAGTTGGATCTTGAATAGGCCGCTTTACTTTACATTTAAGTTTGAACTTGTAAATTCGTTGCTTCGGTAATAACACCGTTCAGTTCATTGCTGCTTTTAGTGCCAGATCGTAATAAAAAAAATAAAAAAACACGTTGTTGTTAGCTTAGAGAAGATGGGCCGCATCTACTATATAATTTCCTAAACTCACACACTCACTCACTCACATCGATAGCTATTGGCTGGAAAACGGTGTCACGTGCCAGACTTCGCACATTAACAGCGACCAGAGATAAAAGAAATTCGAGGTTATATCCACAGTTTAATAGCTAAACAACTGTTACCAAATTAACTGCCATAATACATTAAGTAAGTTTACTTTTCGTAGCATTTCATAGTTAAAAAAAAAAAATCGATAAACTTAACGGCTGTAAAATCGTGGAACTGCTTTTCAGTAAACTTTGCTAATGAAAGCAACATAATAAACATTAAAAAACTATAACAACGAATGTCAATTGTCATTCCGGCCTAAGGCTATATTTCAATTCAATTAAAACTATCGCTAATGTTGTTGCTTGACCAAAGTTTATATATTACGATTTATTTTCTTTTTACGTATTTTACTGACCACTTTCGTTAATGATTTTTGTTTATGTTCGCTATACGTGAGTTATTAGGTTATTTAAAGTGGACATCAGGCCAAATATGTTACCGAATCGAGTATTCCGGAAATTCATTTCTTCGGAGATGCTCAACTGTATTAAATTCTCTGGCCGTTACAGACACTATGACCAAAAATTACATTATAAAAGTTTGCCCAGCTTCAATAACAAACAACGCGATCCTTTCGAAGCAAACAGGAATTCATCAAAGTTTGTATTTCAGCAAGATTGAATCTATAACCTTCGAAACAGTTATACGATAGCACGATCGTGCCTGTCTGTTTAATACATACGTCTATTAATGCTTCCGAGTTCTTCAGGCTCAAGAGATTTTATTCGTCCTAAGGGTGAAACACAGTCAAGTTCTAATTTGGTCAGGTCAGGTAAATCTGTCATAATGTTTGACCATAAAAACTGGAATTATTTATCTAACCCGTGACGATACGCAAAAGACGGTCACGGGCTTACACTAGTCTCGTATAAAGAGAAAGGGAGAATATATATTGCAAAGTAAACAAAACATCTGCTCTACATTGGCATTAAAAATAGCGCATGCGGAGCTCCATTACATCCCTAGTCCGTTACATCCCTAGCCCTGTAACACTTGTTTTACCTTGCCAAGGGATTCTAACTGGTAACATGGATCATCATCTTCAATATCATTTGGATTTAAAATAGTCTAATATCATCAATGAATGTTAAGTTTGTTGTGGAAATATCTTACTTCGCGAAGGCTAAGATCCATGAGAACTTCCAGAATTCTTTTTCGTAGTATCAGAAGAACAACATTCTTCTTGGTCGATCATCTCTTCTTCCTTTTTTAGTCATAATTCGAATTAAGCGAATTTCGACTTCCTGTTTGGTAACCTCATTAAAAAAATTGGTCTTATGTCGTGGATCAAAAAATGTAGAAATTGTGCATTAAAAGTTTCTGCTAAAATCAATAATTCAGGCTCGTTTGTAATTTTCTTTCTATACTCTTTAGAACTGTCAACTTTTACGTCCTCCGTTTGCAAAATACTGACAATAACTTGTTCAAGTGATATAACGGACGAAATAATTCCTTGAAAACTGTTGAACCACTTGGTTATTTGCTTAAAAGGTCTGAGTATTTCTACATACTTTTCAACATTACCCAGTCATCCAAAGTGGCTCAGGTTCAGTACAATTGTCTTTAATTTTCATAAAACGCTCCAGCTTGTAAATGTACTTCTCCACCACAAAAATTAACTACATAAATATTTAAATTACATATTACGTAAAAAAGGATATGAACTGGATTATACATCTATTTCGAAAGTCTTGTACTGGAGGTAGTGCAGGTGGATTTAGTGTTTCAGTTTGTGTTTTTCGAAATTATTCGTGGGTTATTAAAAAACGGTTAAATGAGTTGCAATTGTCTTTATTTTCGATACTAATTGCTCTAACCATTCCTCTGTCAGAGTAATAGTTTTGATGCAGCGCTGCAATCAGTCTTGAATGTCTGACATTGCTTTAATAATATTAGAAACCCGATCACGTAGTACCCAAGAACTACATCAGTTTTCATGCTCCATTCTTGGAAAAACATTTTGGATGAAGTAGCTTCTCCTGTATTACGTCGTTCCATAACTTCTCATTTCAAAATGATTATCATCTACCGGAAATCAGACGTGATCCTGTGAACGATCAGAGCCATTAAAGAAACGCCAGAACTAATCTCTGACCAGATATCGATTGTAAAGGATTTTTTTTTCGATATCTTCTACATATGTTATTCGCTGATTGATTGTACAAATCATCACATACAAATTCCGTGAAAAACTGTCTTCCTATTAATTCTATCGAAGCAAAGCAGCACTAATTTACTCGACGGAGTCCTAAAGAACAATCATTACACCAATCGAAAGATCCATTTCTTTACTTTTTTCATGTGAATTAGTCCCAAAATCCATTTTTTTTTTGGTAAGTGCCTGTTATATAATCAGTTGTTTTTTTTTTTTTTGCTTCAACTGATTGACTAGACTGACATTATTTTTTTCTGGTTTCAACTGAAGAACTGCATTGAATTTTCCAAACTCTTTAAACTCTTCTCACTGTTTATACTTCAATTGACTTTTTTAAAAAACAGTTGTGGTACACCCTTCAAGAGAATTCTTTTTCAAAAATTTTACACTTTGCCACAGATTAAGTTTTTTTTGCGAATGATCTCGAGATCGGACTTGGTTTTTTTTAAATTTTGAGACACGTTATTGTACTTTTTGTAAAATCTACCGTACAACAAAGTACACACTTAAAGGTACTCTACGCAGTATGTGAAACAATCATAAAACAAGAAACTGTCAGCGCACCGACAGACTATTTGCCGCTCACTCGATTGAAGATCGATGAAACAGCACAGCAGCACCCTGTGACACCGATTCCGATTAGTTTGATTTACTGTTAGCTTCCGTTTCACTTACGTTACAAAATATAAAGAAGTGGAAACAGAAGCAAAAGTCCCAAGTCTTGCGGAACTTCGGCACTTGCGGATACAGAAGAGGAGCTCCGTTGCATCCCTAAACAACTGCATTTGAATTATATATCCACTTAAACTTTCTTTTAATAATATAAGTAACTGCGATGTTGAAGAGGTAACTGTACACAAATAGAAATGACAGCGATAAAAAAAAAAAATAATGTGACGCAGAGATATATGCAACGTTCGTTTAAATTTGCAAGTTACTATCAATTCAATTACGACGGTTAAATGCATAAATTCATCTGATGTTTACGAAGTATTCTCTGTAGCAGTTGCTAGAACCAGATCGCAATATACCGTAAGAATTGTTTGACAGAAGTAACATGGAAGTTTGTTAAATAAAGAAATAAATAATTGTTGTTTTTTTATATGATGCTTTCCTTAGAAACTTAATTTAATTGCAATGGAGCACAGGCTCCGGTGGCAATATCCCTACACACCCATCTTTCCCTTATCCTGCACCCACCTACATTTGCCCTCTACAAATTTTATCTTTAAATTCCTTCAAAGTTTTCGGTAAATTATTCATCATTTCTCTTGGTAACTCATTCCAATCCCTGACACCCTTACCTAAAAAAGAGAATCTTCCCACACCCTTGTGCCTGAAATCCAGTGCCAGCTTGTGGTCATGGTCATCTTTTCCCTTCCATGCACTACTTTTCATACCTATTGCAATATCTTTCCATGCCTCATCACCAGTATATGCCCTGTACACTCCCTTGACCCTCCTCATCCTCCTCCTGTCTTGCAATGAATCCCATTCCAGCTCCTTTATCATATCCGTCACTGATTGCATTCTGCGATAATTTCCAGAAACAAATCTAGCAGCCCTTCTCTGCACCCTCTCCAACTCCTGTATTTGATACGTAAAATGAGGGTCCCATACTACACTACCATATTCGAGCAATGGTCTCACCAAAGTTTTGTAACTCAATTCCTTGACTTCTCTCGTACATCCCCTCATCACTCTCTCCAACAAGTGCAGAACTTTGAAACCTTTTCCTACCACCTGTCCTATGTGTCCTGCCCAGTTAAGTTTGTTATCAAAAGTAATTCCAAGATATTTACATTTCAAGTCTTCAGCAAGCAATTCTTACCCCACCTTATATTCATAATTAACCTTTTGTTTTTTATTTGTGTATCTAATAAGCTGATTCTTCTTTGCATTTATCTTAATTCCATGTTTACCAACCCAATTAGATATCCTGTCCAGATCACCCTGCAACTGTTTACAATCCTCTATCGTTTTGATTCTTTTATACAGCATTATGTCATCTGCAAACAATCTAATTTCAGATAGTAAACAATCAACACAATTATTCATTAGAATAATTAATAGCAATGGTCCCAATATGCTACCCTGTGGCACACCCATTTTTACTTCCACTTCTTTTGATACTACATTTCCTACCCTAACTTTCTGTTTTCTACCTTTTAAAAATTCTTCTACCCAGCAAATGACTTTCTTATCCACTCCAATGGTTTTTACCTTATTTACTACCATTTTATGGCTTACTCTGTCAAACGCCTTAGACAGATCTAGTGCTACACTATCAACTTGGCCTCCCTTGTCCATTTCATCTGAAATATCTTGCATATATCCCACCAACTGAGATTCGCATGAATATCCTTGCCTGAAACCATGTTGCCTACTTGAAAACCACTTACGTTCCTCACATGTATTTCTGATGTGGTTGCATATCAATCTTTCCATTAATTTACCTACCACTGATGTCAAACTAATTGGCCTGTAATTCTCAACTCTATTTCTCACCCCTCCCTTATGTACCGGTACTACTATTGCACTTTTCCAGTCCTGTGGTAAGCAGCAAGTGTCTAGACTCAATTTAAATAATATTACAAGATAAGGTACATTGTCACATCCGGCTATCTTTAAGATATATGTAGTAATATTATCTTCACCAGCCCCTTTGTTTTTTCAGCTTTCTTATTTCATTCATGATTTCCTCAGGATGGATATCAAATTTTTTACTATCGTCATTTCTAATTGTGTTGTTAAGCTCGATCTCCGAATTAGACCCTCCTGTTTCTGATTCATTGTCCCTAATGCTTTCACTAAACCAGTTACTTAAAATCTCTGCCTTTTTCAAATCCTCAGTAACTTCTTCTCCATCCTTATCTATAAGTGTCTCTACACCCTCCCTTCCCCTCAGTTTCCTGAAATAGCCATAGAAATTTTTAGATGCATCAGTCAGTGGTCTCCCTGCACTGACAATACTCTTCATAAACCCATCTTTAGCCATTTTCTTTGCTGTTATTAAGTCCTTGTTTAGTTGTTTTAAATATTCCCTACTACCCTGCTGTCTCTTAACTCTGTTATGTTCTTTTCTTACCAACCTCTTTAACCTCCTCACTTCCCTATTATAGTACATAGGTTCTCTACTTCTCTTTATTTTTTGCTTTGGAATAAATTTTTCTTCCCCCTTTCTTATTATCTCCTTGAACTCTTCCCACCTTGACTCTACTGTACCTGAGCCTTCCTTCCATTTACTGAATTGTTCTCTGAAATATCTCCTCAAATTTGAAACCTGTGCCTTTTTATAATTGTACCTATTTCCCCCTTCAATTTTGGCTGCTGGTTTACTGAATCCTCTAATATCCATCAGAACTGCTTCATGATCACTTATTCCTTCAGTTACTCGATACCTCAAAAGGTTTTCATCGGGCTTAATTAGAAATATATCCAAAATATTTTGTCCCCTAGTGTTTTGCTCAACCACTTTGGTAAATCCTCCTTCCCTTATTAAGATGTTTGCAAATCTTTATTCCGTTGTGTTATTTATCTTATTCCCTTCCCAGTTTACACCTGGTAAATTTAAATCCCCGCCGATGATGATCATTCTATTTTCACCTCTGAAATCTGAGTATGAATTTAATTTCTCCCCAAGAGCCTCATCCTCTTCTGTCATTCTTCCACTGCGGTAAACAGCCAACACTCTGATTTTTTCTTTTTTATTACCCCAGAAATCTACCCCAAGTAACTCATGGTCTTGATCTATGAACGCCAGTGAACTGTGGTAGTTTTTGCTAACTAGTATGAAGACTCCTCCACCAATTGCTCCTCTATCTCTGCGGTACACTCTGTAACCATCAGGAAAAACCTCACTGTCTAGTACTTCTTCTTTTAACCAACTCTCTACCCCAATTATTACTTGTGGTTCGTGCATCTCTATTAAGTTTGCAAATTCAATTACTTTGTTCATTATACTTCTACAGTTTACCATTAACACCCTTACTACTGGCTTTACATTTTCAGAATTTATCTCCTCTTTCCCACTTTTACCGCATTCAGTTATTGTTTCAGCCATTTCATCTATTTCTTTAATATCTGTGACT
This sequence comes from Vandiemenella viatica, assembly GCA_031002005.1. Lineage (NCBI taxonomy): Eukaryota > Metazoa > Arthropoda > Insecta > Orthoptera > Morabidae > Vandiemenella > Vandiemenella viatica. Next base: position 107,946,849 of record CM061919.1, on the reverse strand, counting down.
TTCCCCATCGCGAATCTGCAATCAGTATCACTTTGATAATCTATTTCTGTCCCTTCACCTGCAGCCCCTAACCTAAGAAAGGCACAGTCCTGACCCCATCATCACTGGAAACGGGCTCCCTCACTGCTTTAGCTAACAACTCAGAAAGTACTCCCTTCCCCCTTCTATTTAGGTGTAGGCCATGCCTAGTGAAACCCCACCTACCAATGGTGTTCACAGGCACAACCCCCAACACAGAACTAATGCCTTTCCCAAGTAGCACTTCCGTTTCCACATTAACCCGCCTCACAGCATAGTTCAATTGTGGCCGGTCATGGCGACTTAGGACCTGCATGATCTCCACCCTGGTATGCTGTGCCTCCTTCACCACCTTCCTCAGGTCACTCTCTATACTATAACTCGCGTTTCTATCAATACTATTTCCCGCACCCCCCACTATCACTACTCTATCATCCTTAGTGAAACTCCTACAAAGGGAACCTATATCCTCTATTACCTGGCCTAATGTTACACTAGGTTTGAAAAAGCTTGTGACCTGATATCCTGTACCTATAAACTGATCCTGCAGAAGAGGGCCTACACCTCTCCCATGGCTACTACCTAGCAGAAGAACCCTTTTTTTCCTATCCTTGCCCTGCACGCCCTTATTCCTAAAGGTCTGCTGCATCTTACCTACTCCTGCTCCATCTACATGAGGCTCTTCTCCTCCTGACTCTGGCAACAGGTCAAATCTATTTTTTCCCACAATTATTGAAGTGTCTGGGTTGTTCATCCTGTTAACCATGATTCTCCTACCACCTGTTACCAGCTCCCACCCATCCTTATCAACTTCCTCCAACCCACTATCTCTACTTTCTGCCTCTACAGCTTGAGCCTCGACAAGCTCAGCCCCCACAGGCTGTGCCTGTGCAGTGTGAGCCTCCACAGGCTGAACCTCCACAGGCTGAACCTCCACAGGCGAGGCCATCACAGACCACGCCTGCAGAGGCTGAGCCTCCACAGGACGAGCCTCAAGAACCCTGATCCTTTCACGCAACTCCTTAATCGTTTCGCCCATCTCCCACATCCTATCATCCCTAAGGCACAGTGAACAAAACCATGGGAGAGCCTCATTTATTTCCCCCGTTTCCTCTTCCCCACATGCCCAGTGAAACTACTTCTTACACCAACTACAACCCATCCCCTTCGCAACGTACCTACGACAGGCGCCACAGTTTCCAGTAATGATTTTCCCAAATACTTCAACCTTCTTCTAAACAAACCTTAAATTTATTTGATAAAGTAGTCTTATAAAGTTTATACTATATTTTTTAACGTTTTTACTAAATATGATAGGCGCTATACTCGACTAACTGTTGAATTGTTATATATATTTAATGTGATTGAAGTTTTATGAAAAACGACTAGGTAATTAAACTACTTAAGAACCAATGAATAAAACTTAAGCTAATGATTTTCGAAACAAACTTAAGATGGTAGGTCGATACTGTTTAGTGCTAATGTGGATAACAACTATTTTGTTACTTATGAAAGTTAAAAAAAAGAAAGGTGGAATTTTTTTAAATAAATCTATATATATATATATAAAAATAGACGTGTTTTTTACTATATTTCACTTTTCAGCCAATACTACCTAGCACAGATCACTGATGTTTGTGGGTGGAAGTAGCATGGAGTTTCCTGTCGTGCACAACGTTGGCCGAATGCCGATTGCTGTGGGGATGTGGGAGATATAATGATTAAAGTTGGTAAGTGCAGGGCCGTTTTCATATTTCGACCAAAAATTCGTATCTCCATATACTTCTCTTTCCTGCCACAACTACATAACATAGACCTTTGGTGTTTGTGTGTGGTAGTAGAATCGTCTTTCCTGTCGTGCACTATGGTTGTTAGATGTCAGTAGCTATGGGGGTGTGGGAGAAATGGGGGTTGAAAGTGGTCGATCTGTGGCAATTTCATACTTCTGCCAAAGACAAAAGTGTCATGGTGTATCACTTTTCAGCGAAAACTATAGATCACAGATAACTGGCGTTTGTGTGTAGTAGTAGCACAGAGTCACCTTTCGATCACAACAGCGGCCAATTTTCAGAAACTGTGGTACTGTCTTAGATATGGTGGTTGTAAGTGGCCGACCAAGGATATTTTCGTATTTCGACTGTCTCCGCATATGTCACTTTTCTGCCACAACTACATAGCATAGACCATTGGTGTTTGTGTTTGGTAGTAGAATCGTATCTCATGTAGTGCACTATGGTTGTTAGATGTCGGTAGCTATGGGGGTGTGGGAGATATGGGGGTTAAAATTGATCGACCTGTGGCAATTTCATACTTCTGCCAAAGACAAAAGTGTCATGGTGTATCACTTTTCAGCGAAAACTATAGATCACAGATAACTGGCGTTTGTGTGTAGTAGTAACACAGAGTCACCTTTCGATCACAACAGCGGCCGAATTTTCAGAAACTGTGGTACTGTGGTAGATATGGTGGTTGTAAGTGACCGACCAAGGATATTTTCGTATTTGGACTGTCTCCGCATATGTCAATTTTCTGCCACAACTACATAGCATAGAGCATTGGTGTTTGTGTTTGGTAGTAGAATCGTATCTCATGTAGTATACTCTGGTTGTTAGATGTCGGTAGCTATTGGGGGTGTGGGAGAAATGGGGGTTGAAAGTGGTCGATCTGTGGCAATTTCATACTTCTGCCAAAGACAAAAGTGTCATGGTGTATCACTTTTCAGCGAAAACTATAGATCACAGATAACTGGCGTTTGTGTTTAGTAGTAGCACATAGTCACCTTTCGATCACAACAGCGGCCGATTTCAGAAACTGTGGTACTGTGGTAGATATGGTGGTTGTAAGTGGCCGACCAAGGATATTTTCGTATTTCGACGAAAGGCATGTGTCTCCGCAGATTTCTGTTTTCTGCCACGACTACATAGCATAGAGCATTGGTGTTTATGTGTGGTGGTAGAATCGTGTCTGTTGTCGTGCACTATGGTTGTTAGATGTCTGTAGCTTTGGGGGTGTGGAAGATATGGGGGATGAAAATGGTCGACCTGCGGCAATTTCATATTTCTGCCAAAGACGCATGTGTCACGGTGTATCACTTTTGAGTGAAAACTATCAATCGCAGATTACCGGCGTTTTTGTGTGGTAGTAACACAGAGTCACCCATCGATCACAACGTTGGCCGAAATTCTGTAACTGTGGGAGTGTGTGAGATATGGTGTTTGAAATTGGTCGATCATGAATATTTTCGTATTTCATCCAAAGACTTGTGTGTATCTGTAAATTTTACTTTGCTGCCGGAACTACATAGCGCAGAAGACTGGTATTTGTGTGTGGTAATAGTATCCAGTCTCCCATCGTGCACTATGATGGTTAGATGTCTACAGCTGTGAATATGAATACATTACAATCACGATCGAAGTTGTGGATACCAGCTACTATATTATAATTGTGGAAGTAAGTTTCTGTCTTTTTGTTACGTTTTGACGACTAAATGGCTATATCAATATTGATGGAATTTAACAATGAAATAATGTAGGAAGGACACAGGACATTTTTTCGATATGAATAACAGTTTTAGTCACGAAATTTTAAGAACTTATCGAATGATGTAAGACAGACAGATTCGTGTGTTAGTCTGTAATGTTACGTTGGTTGCTCAGTAGCGCAGTCTGTTAGTGTTTGATTTGTTAATAAATTTCGATAAGAAACAAAACTTATTATTTAGTATAGAAGTCAATTTGCTCTGCACTGTACTATTCATTTGTGTCTGTATAAAAGTTTCTGGCACCAATTTGTCTTCCTTTTTGACATGCCATACGGACGTAAACCTGGCCTAAGGTGCAGGTCTAGAAGACAATGTGCTGCTATTAGATTATAAGATTCAGATGCTCATGTTGAATAAAGAAGAAAAAACCAAGCTGAAATAAAGCTGCCATCAGTTAACCCCCCCCCCCCCCCCACACACACACACATCCCCCCACCTTCGCTTACTTTTCTGTTTTTAAATATGTTGTAAATTGATTCTCTTCATGAGACAGATTAGATGATAGGATGATATAATGATGGCTTTCCATCATATTATGTCGACTCGGTGTTGTTTGGGACAAATCTTACGTTACTAACAGTTTTCTATATCCAATTCTGGCAATGAAACTCCAAGTCCACGCGTACGAAGTCGCGGGTAACAGCTAGTATATATATATATATATATATATATATATATATTAGATGGCAATTAAACACTATTAAATTTCAGACAGAATACGTTATATTATTAGAACGTACGTTTTTGTTATCGTAAACTTGATTTCGATATCGATAGTCGATCTTAACGATGATGTAACCTATGGTAATCTATGTGAGTAACTAAATGCTATATATGAATACTTATGTTTATTATTATTTCCAGTTGATTTTATTACTATTCCGGAACTAATTAAGACACTGTGTTATTTTAAACCTAATACATGTCAATAAAAATTTCCATTATTTTTGACAGATTTAATTGAAGTAATTGCAATTATTACAAAAATTGAGGCCAGATTTGGAAAGAAGCTTTATAATGCCAGGCAGATATGCGATGTTCGTTTTGTCAATGCGAGTCTATTTTAATCATTGCGTATTCTGTATAGAAGTAGCGAAAAAACGAAAGGTAGAGAGGGATTTTACTATGTAGAAAGGATTTTTATCACTACTTACACAGCGAATATCTGTATGCACTTTGAAAAAAAAAAATCAATAGCCATGCACAGTGCTCGCCAGCTCGTGTAACTGTCTCTACCCTAGTTGCGAACATATTGCCTACATGTCCATTTCGAATTAGTCATTAAACTCTCATTGGGTTCTTGTTGGAGACATGTTCAGTAATCACCTGCACACAAAAAAAGGAGTCAGAAATTTTTTGTGCGTGAAATGTGTCCAGACACTAAATTATCTTACGTTAGTGAGATGCTTTAATCTAACTGGATGGAATCGCAGACAAAATACTATAACAGCTAGTTTCTTCGTTTGTTTTAAAAAAATTACGATCTGCTTTCTTGTCATGGATAAATAGAATTAAGAAGGACATTTCGGTCCAGTCAATACTTAATTGTAATAATTGATAGCAATTGTATTACTGTTTGCAAACTCTACCTTTTTTGAAAAACAGAGATTTTAAACTGAACGCAAGGCAACTTTTCACTGCGCGCGACTAGGATTGCCAACTTATTTGGAAAGAAATAACGTATACATAGCTTCAACCGTGTGCATTCAGTTTCGTTTTGTAATAAGCACTAATATGAAGTTGAAAATTAAAATCGTACAAGAGCATTCCATTCCATAAATGGTAAATTTTCTCGAAGTAAAGTAATTCCGTATACTTCGTGCATCTAGGTTAAAGTATATCCATGAAAAATTAAATATGATGCTTTCATTGTAAAGTAAGGTTGGCAATCATTGGCGTGACGTCACGGAGTTGATCTACTCTATACTGATTTATATTATATATTGTCTCTGCTGATTTATTTGAACTGTGTCGATGGAAGGGGGTTGTATGTCGCAATCTGTGTCTTTAAAAGTTTGAAAGGTAAGTTACTTTTACAAAAATTAAGTTTTACCAAGCATTTCGTTGTACTTTTTAAGTTTTGATTGTTTAGTGTTACGAAACTTGATTTATCCATTGTCGTGTGGCAGCTGGCATGGTTTTATATAAATAACCGAAATAAATTCTTTGTTCTAATGATGTTAGTTACATTAGTTAAAATAACTGATTCAGATTAATTCTGCTGTTGAAGTGATACAATACATTAAAAAACGGAACTTTTCAAGCATTTAAAACCGGTTCAAATTGTAGATGCGTTTTTTTAATACTATATGATCTTTTGTTAAAAACGTTTGTTGTTCAAATTTTTAAAGACCGAAATATGTGACTGTCGCAAGAAAATATTTAGTTTCTATTTCAATTCAGCGCGTTTGGTACAAATTGGATTTTCAAGCAGCCATGTTAAATAAGGTTAGGTTGAAATCCAGAATAACGGATGCCCCGCGTTACAGCAAAGGCAAAACAATTTTTAAAATTTTAAACTAGTTGACCCCATAGACGTTGTCCTGTCCAAATTTCAATAAAATTGTTTGTGATCGTTTTGTGAATTGGTGAAAATCTGTTGAAAATGTGTAAACAATGAAAAAATGATAAAAATGCGTATTGTATTTATTAACGAATGTGTCCATGATTATTCAATTTGAGTAATAGTACATTCAGAAGTATCCCAATGGAAAATTTTATATTAGAGATGAATTCTATCGGCAGTACACCACTGACACTCTGGAAATGTGTGATGTGCCTGGAATGTTATTAAATTATTGTGACCGAGCGTAGCGGTAACAGTCGCGAGGCAGCGGTATCCCCATCTAGAATTAAACCGAATGTTATTAGCTGGAACCATGCGGTTTTGTTCCAAAATTTAAGTCAGAATTTCATGTTACCCAAATGAATTATTTTTTTTACATTTAATTTGAAATTTCAATGGATCTCAATGTGTTCTAATCACATTTAAATGATCGCACCACCTAATTGGTTTTGATTGTTTCGTAGACCTTCAGTCTAATGCGTCCAAAGACTGTTTATGTGCCATAGAACATTTATCTCAAACGATCAATTTGCAATGCTGCAGAACTTTGGCAACCGCACAGTTCTTTGAAAGGTTGCTTGTTGGAGTTTCATTCATTTGCACGGCATCGTCTGTTATGTCCCATTTAATTACATTGGACCATGCGTCGACTCGACCGCCGCGCGGCAAAAACCGCATTGTCACGAGGCATAGAGTCGTCGCATAGACCATAGCTGATCACGTAAAGATTTATTAGCAGCAGCCAAAGTATGGAAATGCTCGACGAGTTTTCGTTAATTACGTCACAGATTAAAAAAAACACTAGCGGAAACGCTGAGAATTTTGCTGTTGAAGACCGTTGAGCGGAATTATTTCAATACTTCCGTGCTAAGTGCGTTAAGTGTCTGCTGAGAAGTAACGCACCTGTCGATAGTTTTTTGTCTGATAAATAAAATATAGACAAGAGACAAAACACAGTTAAGTGTCGCAGTATTGAAAGCCATTTTGACTACCGAAACTAACATCAACAAATCATGTAATTGTACTTAAGAACTAGACCCGTTATTTTGAAACTGATTTGTTCTGACGATAAATAGAAAACAACTGGCTAGTTAGATGTCAGACACTAAAGTTAAGTAGCTCAGCTAACATGTAAAACTTTCTATTTATTATAAGTATTCTTCCTTTTTAAATAAAAACTAGTAAAATAGTAAAATTAATTTACACAAATTCTTAGGCGTCCCGCCCTGACGAAAGAGATAAATGGTCACGTTAGTAATAACTCATATCATCAAGCACATGTCCTCAATTAATATCAGTGGAATAGAAATAAAATAACTATATTTTTTGGGCGGGTTGCGAAACAACACACAAATAAAAACAAAAGTAATTTTATCTAATTTAGGATGAAATGCGTTTTCTCCAGATCTTGCAGTCTTTCTTTTCTACAATAGAAAACATTTCCATCCCGGGAGCATAAAGAACAAAACAAAAATATTACGCAAATCCATCGTTCGACTCAATAGTTATGCTCCTGAATTCATACGAAAATTCAGTAGAAAAAAAAGCACTATCATTTTTCCCGAGTTTTTCAATTTTCCCGGCAACTTTTACAAATTTTCTTTCTCTAAATGCCTTATTCAGACTATTACAAATATTTTTTTAAAAATAATAGGCCAATTCCTCCTTAGAAAAAAAAAATACTTTCAATTTTTTCTTAAGTACCAACTTTCCCGGTAACTTTTTCAATTTTCCTTTCCTTAAATTCCTTATTCGAATTATTACAAACATCTTTTTAAAAAATAGCTAAATTCGTCCATAGAAAAAAACACGGTTAATCGTTAATACATCGGAACCTTCAAAAATTGTTCTATAGGTCTGAAATTTGATACACACATTCCTTAGGCGATAATGTTTGACTAAAAGTGTATAACGTAAACTTAGGATATTTGGAAATAAAGTAAAATCACTCGAAATGTGGGTAGAAACATACATGTTATTACGCAAGAAACACACGCTGTTACATATTGATATTTAATCTGCGTGTTTCTTACTCTTAATGCTAACCACAACTGTTATAAGATAAAAATTAAACAAACTTAAATGCTCTGTATGAAACATTTGTTGTGATGGCAGGCTGCCATGCAATATATCTTCTCATTGAAATCAAAATGTCAGCTACGCACAGAGGAGTTGTAAATGTTTGATTTTGTACATATTAAGTATCTGCAATTTGTATGCCGAAAGCAGTTTTTATCCAATAATGAAGACTTAAAAACACTAGGAATAAATATCAACAGCTATTAACGTGCATTTATTGGGTAATAACATGTATGCACCTAACATTTCGAATGATTTTACTTCACTTCCACGTAGGTATTTGAAGCTTACGTTATACACTTTCAGTCAAATATTATCGCCTAAGGAATATTTGTATCAAATTTCAGACCGATAGTACATTTTTTGTAGCTTTCGACGTATTAAAGTGGAGCCAAAAACATTGTTTTACAGAATTCCAATTTTCCGGACATTTTCCAATTTTCTTCCTCCAAAAAACTTATTCGGGCTATTACGAACATTAAAAAAAAAATTATCTAAATCGGTCAATATAAAAAAATTTCAGTTTTACAGAATTTCCAGACAACTTTTCGAAATTTTCTTTCTCTAAACACCTTATTCGAACAATTACGAATATTTTTTTTTTTTTAAATTAGGTAAATCGGTACTTAGAAGAAAGTACTTTCAGATTTTCCGGGCAACTTTTCCAATTTTCTTCTCTAAAAACCTTATTCGTACCATTACGAAGATTAAAAAAAAAATGCAAAATCGGTCCATCCGTTCTCGAGTAGTGCGATTACCAACGAACATCATTTCATTTTTGTTTATATAGATGTACATTGATTTCGTGAGCCCCATGTTCCTTATGTTAGTAATAGTAGGTAAGAGAGGTTTCACAAGTATCGTGATTGAGGCAGCAAGGAGCAGATCAAATATTGTATTGGGATTTCAGTATACTTTGTTTTCATTGGCGCCATATTATTGCGTTATAGATTATTAATTAATGAAATTTAGCATGTAAGTAGTTCCATCTGTATCCGTATAATTTCCGATTTTTGCTTTATCTTGTCAGTATTTATCAAGGTAAGACTTCTGGTATAGTTCACGCAGTTGGAGTACAATATGTACAGGCGAATTATGGATGAAGTCTGGCAGTGCTGGAAAGTATTCATTAGGACGAGAATGCTATAGTGTTTTATTTTTAATTTGTGGTGGATCATAAGCCCCAGAAGCAATTTGCTTAAACACCTATTTTTCCCAGTTTTTGTTTTTAATCTTTTATTATTTTAGTCTAATTTCTCAAACCAACTCCTTTTCCACTTTGCGTATTTAATTATTAATTCTTTGAGTGTATTTGGTAAATTGTTCGTGACTATATAAATTATACCAATTCCTGACTGCCTCACATACAAAAGAAAATTTTCTTACTCCCTTATGACTGAAATCGAGTGCAAGCTTATGGTCATGATCAACGTTTGCCTTCCCTGTACTACTACTAATTCTTCTACATAATCATATCCATCCAAGCCTTATCACCAATATATGCCATGTACAGACCCTAGCAGTCTCTTCACCCTCCTGCCTTCGAAAGCATCTTCTGCATCATATCAACGTACTGATTATATTCTACTTGTAATTTCATCAAAAGTAGTTGCTCTCCTTTGCACCATCACCAATTAACTGTATGTAGGTACCCAAAATGAGAGTCAGTTACTACACCACTATATTCAAGCAGTGGTATGACGAAGGTTTTGTAACCTTGTTCCCTCACGTCACTGGGACGACTTCCCCTCCCCCCCCCCTCCTTAATCGCCATCACAAATAAATGAACTAATTTTTAAACCTTTCCGTACCTACCTACTTAATGTATTCAGTCCAATTGAAGTTTACTATCACAGTGTTATGCCTAGATGTCTTGTCCAGGGTCTCCTGCAGTTGTCCTCAGCACTTTATTATATTTCTCATCATTTTATGGATCTCACTCTGTTAAATACCTTTGAAAGTTCTAGTGATACACTATAAACTTGTCCGTTTCATCCTAATATCTTGCTTATGGCCTACTGAGATTCATATGAATAGCCTTGCCTAAAACCGTTTCCGATTTTCAAACCTAGATTCATTCCTCACATATTTCGGATGTGTTATTAGTGGTATGTAAATGATGGAGAGACTGATATTACAAACTAATCGGCCTGTAATTTTCTTTCATTTTATTCGTCCCCCTTTTAGGACCGGTACTACTATTGTTGTTTTCCAGACCCCCTGAAGCAGCAAGCAGAGTAAAATCTATATAATGTTACAGGTACTATATCTGCAGTAATATAATTCCATGATCCCCATTATGTGTTTTTAGGCTCCTTCATCGTCCAGTAGATTTTAATTTTCAAGCAACAACCGCGGTACCCATAATTTTTAACAGAAAGCTCTACTGCCCCGGCGGTGACAATGGAGCGGGGAAGAGCTGTTTCGAAGGAGGCAGTAGGCCCCGTCGGGCCGGGGACCCTACAGCAGGTGGGGGCCCGTGGGATTTTGCCCATCCTGCCAGCTTATTGTTATGCCATTGGATGTCAGCCGACTTCGTTTCTCGGTCAATAATTGTCCATCTTTCGAAGATATCCTTCAGATACAGATATTTCTGGAATGCTTAATCTTGTTAGCACAGATTTGGAAATATTATTTCTTTCATCCCACCACTCAAGAGTGTCCTAGTTTCTAAGCAGAAGAGGTTCGGCTAAATATTTATCCACTTCTATAATATCCGAAGCATTGACATCTAGATGTCCCTGAAGTCGGCTGGAAAACTCGTCGAACTCGTTTCAAATAGAACAACTTGGTGGTGGTTCAGGTAAATGAGCTTCTTCTTCAAGCTCCTGAAAGTCAAGGTCTGGCTGAGCCCTTGAACGTGATAACATAATTAGTCCCTTTATAGTTGTAATAATTGTTTTATAAGATTTCTTGAAACGACTGACCTCCCAAAATCCTTGTATCTTGAACTTTGGGTCCAAGAAAATTGATACTATATTACAAACCACTCAAAACTACATACACGATTTGAATGCATTTTTTGCGGTTTCAGAGCTTATATTCGTAGTTTAAAATGTATTAGCAATAATGGCTACACAAGAATTATTCACGTAGCTTTGTGAATAATTAGTAACTTAGTTTCTTACAGTTCATAAATTACATTGAAGAGCCAAAGAAACTGGTACACCTGTCTAATATCGTGTAGGGCCCCTGCGAGCACGCAGAAGTGCCGCAACACGACTGTGGCATTGACTCGACTGTCTGAAGTAGTGCTGGAGGGAATTGACACCATGCATCCTGCAGCGCTATCCATAAATCCGTAAGAATACGAGGGTGTGGAGATCTCTTCCGAACGGCACGTTGCGAGGCATCCCAGATATGCTCAATAATGTTCATGTCTGGCGAGTTTGGTGGCCAGCCGAGGTATTTAAATTTAGAAGTGTGTTCCTGGAGCTACTCTGTAGCAATACTTGACGTGTGGGGCGTCGCATTGTCCTGCTGGAATTGTCCCGGTCTGTCGTAATGCACAATGAACATGAATGGTTGCAGGTGATCAGCCAGGATACGTACGTACGTGTCACCTGGCAGTCGTTTCTAGACGTATCAGGGGCCCCATGTCACTCCCTCCAATTGCACAAGCCATACACAATTACAGTCTCCACCAGCTTGAATAATCCCCCGCTGACATGCAGGATTCCATGTATTCATAAGGTTGTCTCCATACCCGTACACTGTCCTACCGCCCGATACAATTGGAAATGATCCTCGTCAGACCAGGCAACATGTTTTCAATCATAAACAGTCCAATATCTGTTTTGACGGGCCCTAGGCGAGGCGTAAAGCTTTGTGTCGTGCACTCAGCAAGGGTACACGAGTGGGCTTTCGGCTCCGAACGCCTAGTATCGAAGATGTTTTGTTGAATGTTTCGCACGCTGATAATCTAAATAAAATAAACTTTCGGACTCCACAATGAAAATTGAACCAAAGGTAATATCTGAAAGAAATAAAAATGCTTAGATCACATTACATTTGCCTCTTCACGATAGTATTTGGTGGTAAAAAATGGGGGAGTTAAGCAATTCTACAAACACCGAGGACCGCGCGCGAGAAGCGGTGAGAAAATGTTAGTAATAAATGAATTTTCAGAACTGACGATGTGGTGTATTGAGTGAACATCACCAAATTTTCACTGAATTTCAAGTCTCGTAGTTACTCATCAGTCATCAGCATCTGTGATCGAGAAGTTGAACTTGTGTAAAGTCTTAAGTGGATATGTTAATTTATGGGATGCCTTACAAGAAACCATAATATGGTTCCATTTAAACAAGTTCTCATAGAACAATGTTGCGATGCAATTTGCCCAAAACAGTTTTCACTTTATGGTGATAAATATCACTTTTTTGCTGGAGTGTAACATCATTTCGGAAAAGCAGAAATTGTCATCAGCCAATTCCAAGTACAATTCCATTAACATCTTTTAATCACGAAAAGAAAATCACAGTTGGAGTGAGATTCGTCTTCATGAGTAAGTTTTCAGTTCAGGCAGGTGGTTTCGTGGAAGCTTGGTAAACTGAAGTGTGAATTTCCGGACTGAAAATAGTTTCCTCCCGCAACTTACTGGGGCGGTATGTAATGCGGGATTTTAACGTGCGGTTTCTTTATTGCACTTTGCCTTATAGCCATTCATCCAGCAACAGCTGTGTAGTATTTTGATTCGTTCGATTTTACGTGATATATACATTTTCCACAAAGTACAGGTAACACAAAAAGGACACAATTGTTAATTAAAACATCTCGTATAGTAGTACGTATTCGAACGCGCAGCAAGCGTGTTACTCCTATGTTGCCGGGGTCGACTTTGAGACACACCAAATATCTAATCATGACGCACTGCTAAAAGATGACAAACTAGTCTGCCAGTTGACAATGATGCATTCAGTTATAACTAGTATTTTTCTTCAGTTTATTTTCTTCTAGTATACAGTTATCGCACAAAAATTGCATTTATGCTGTGTAAAACACATAATTCTAACGACAAAATCACCACCATCCGGCTGGACACCCGAGAAGATTTTGTTGCATCAGTACGCCGGGAAAGTCTCCACTCACACATAATTCTAAGACTGAAAAAACGTTAGACCTCAAGCGTTTAAGACATAATAGGTGATGAAGACATTAGGGCAGATTGAAGGACTTCAGATATTTTTTTTTCTTTTTTTCCGGAGCAAATGGATGGACGCTTACAAGTTGAATACTGTCAACTTTCCTGTAGCTGTTGATCGGAAATTTGAGCAATTCCAGACAAAACAATTAGTACAAACAGTGGCTAAGGGTGGTTACAAATTAGGCGAACGCATGCATACATTCACTCGGAGTGTACGTAAAAACTAAGGCGAATGAACGCTTCTGACCGCATCCGTTTGCCTGCTCTTGAGTTCGCTCAGGACGCGGTACATCAAAGCAAAATGCGGACCACACGTTTTCGCCTTACTGTACGTCAAGAGGAATGCTTTTGTTTTGTAAGGAACAGGAGTGGTCTAACTCGCGATTCCTTAAAATTAATAGTGTTATGTAAACAACACGAGTGTTTATGGAACCCTTTTGATCTATTCATAATGAACTAAAATAAAGAAATATGATGCTTAAAACGAAATTAGTGATATTATGAACTGGTGGAAATGACACGAAAAAGAAATCTCAATTGGGATCCTTCAGAAATGAACATCCAAAAACGGGAAAATTGATTTAAAACTGATGTCATATTTAAATTGACATGGTGCAATTTGAAAGACGCGTTAGTATGCTGGATAAATTTGCACCATGGGATAGAGAAAATATTTGGACCAATCTGCCGCAATAACGTTTCAAAGTCGGTTGATTTCATTCTGCGGAAACTTTAAAAAATCCTTATCCAATTTCAGCTGTAAGATCGTCTATCAATTTTTAACTGCTTAATGTCTCTTAACAGCGAGGCCTTTAGAGACGGGAAAGGATAAGGGGGCAAGGAATGGGAACGAATTCGGCCATGGCCTTTTGAAGGAAGCATCCCGGCATTCACCTGGAGTGATTTGGGGAAACCATGGAAAAACCAAATCTGGATGCCCGGACGGGGATTCGAACCGCCGTCCTCCCGAATGCGATGCCAGAGCGTTAACCGCTCGGTCGTCGTCTATCAAGTCTGTCCGTCTATACACATTTCGAACAAAGAAGTCATATACCTCCATCATTGGGATGTCGTGCGTCTTCGTGTTTAATTACTTGTCTTGCTAATAAATAATAATTTACGACACACTAGCAATGATTAAGTCATATTCTACCGCCATTTTTACGGTATGTAAAAACATATTTTTACTGCTTAAAACAGCGAACATGACAGCGCATTCCTTCGTTGCAATATGGACAACAAGCAAATTTTTAACAAACGCCGCACAGATTCGGCCACATCCATTCGGTCGCAAACGTTCGCCTAGTGTGTTCATGCAGTGAGAAAATAGCAAAAATATTCCTGTGTTTTGAAAGTTAGAATAATACGCTAACACAAACTCTGACACCAAGGGGTCAGCATTGACATGCAAACCGGATTTCAAAACTATCACATTTGTTCAATTGAACCTGAAAAACGTTATCATTCGCTTATCATCTTGTATACATGAAACATAGCGACACGTCGAATTTCACGTGTTAAGGCTCAGTCAAACAAATTTATTAATTAAATCGTATTTCCAATACGCTAATTTGGTGGGTACTACAGAACAATGCAACAAGAGGTCATCACATGTTATCCTACTGGTAAATTCAAGATTGTGATTAATAGGTCGAATTTTAAAAAACAAACTAACATGTGTGAACAGAAGAGAGATCCAGTCGTGACGTTAAGAGATTTTGAGGGTCATTTCCGAAACTCTACGATTACGTGACATGTAAAGGTATCTACAGTCGTTTACGCGAAACGATATTATTTCGTGGAAGTTCTTGAAAACTAACTAACCAAATTTAATACGGCTTACAGCATGTTGATGAGGAAAATTGTACGCGTTAATACAGCTGTCGGTATGGTACAACTCAAATTTGATTTCATTGTCTACCGGCGGCTCGAACCAAAGTCCTGATTGAGAGGCCATTACGTTAGTTTCCTGTCATGTTTGATATTAAAAAAAAGAAATTATTGCTCCAAGATTGGCATAAATCCTGTTATCCACTGGAAAACATGTTTGTTTCACCGCCACCATTCAAATCCGTGTTACGTTAATAAAATATTATAATCCGTGTATTTATTTGGAGTTGACGGATTAGATGTCTGATACGTTATTATTTTATCCTATGAAAGAATTTAATATCTGACTATGTTACCAGAGGATTCAATCACCGGAATTTCAGGTTAGCTTCTGGCGTAAGCGTGTGATTATATATGTCACAGCCGACCAGGTGTAAGCGATTAATCATCCTTACCGAGCGAGGTGGGTGAGCCTCGCATTCGGGAACTGACTTGTTCAAATCCCCGTCCAGACCTCCAGATTTGAGTTTCTCCAAATCACTCTAGTCGAATGCCAGGCTAGTTCCTTTAAAAAGTCATGACCAAATTCCTTCATATTCCTTACCCCTATTCCTTTCGTTCCTCAAATGTAAAACTTTAAGCAGAAAAAAAGTTATAGATATTGGTTGATAGTTCCTAGTATCTCTTCGATCTCCTTTCTTGAACGTCCGAGCAGTGTAACTTTTTTACGCGTCTGTAAGCTCGAAAGTATATCAGTAGACAACGCCGTGAAACCCTTTGTAGCTTACAAAATTACTCCTGATGTTTTTCATGACTGGTGCCATACAGGTTACGTATACCAGCATCGTGATAAACGTTTGCCTCAGTGATTTTTTACCGTCTTAGAGACCCGTGTTTGAACATTTTACTATTTGTCAGTGTGAATTGAAATATTGATACATTTTATTTATTTTGTCTTTTTAGGACATCACAAACATTTTTTAGGCACTACTTCCGAAATAATGCGATCACGGTTTTGATTTCAAGGCAAGCCATATTAATGAATGCTTGTTTGGTGGTAAATGTTTCTGCTGTTTGTAATCTGGCAGTGAAAATTTCTGTGAAGGACTAAAGTATAAACATTTGTCACATAGCGGTGGAAGAGGAGGATGGAAATTAGGACTATTTGAGTTAAAAGTTCATAGACTCTGGAAAATGCGAAGAAAGTAGTTTATGCAAGAATCCTACAAAAAACTAATTATGATCGGTGACATTGAGTTATGGGAAGCTAGTCAGTTTAAAAGAGGGTACTTCTGAAGGGAAATCTATTTATAAAGAAAAATATTACGTTATTTGTTGAATATATGTGGTAATGAAGAAAGTAGGAAGCACGTAGTTTACAACGGTCGAGTTTAGTGTGCTCTGAATTTTTGTGGGTAAGTTTTTTAAAAATATTTGTTATTTTGTAATCGTGTCAACGTTATAATGTCCTGTGGTCTTGTAAATACCATCCTCAATGTTCCATATACAGTTAAATTATTCAAGCAATGTATGCCGCAGGAAAGTTTACAGCAGAATGATTGTGAGTTTGGCTTGGATATGAAACAGCTGGTTTCATAAAATTCCATGAACTCTGAATCATGTCACATACTATGGAGTAACTTACAAAATTAAATCGGTCTGGAACTTTATTCCTCACAATTCTCGTTTATTTCATGAAAGCTTTCATCTGTAGAATCGGAATTTGTGGATGGAGTTGCAACCGATAGATGGCTCCTATGTTACCACTGACTGCTTGCTGTTGTAATGTCATTAGTTGGGAAAGAGAATTTTTGTTTCTTTAAGTAATTCCAAGTCAAATCCACCTTGCCTTAGAACACAATGTGAATTTCCACGTTTCTTTCAGTCAGTCATGTGATTTGATGGGTACAGGCTTGGTGATCGCAGTTGGCGGGAAAATTGTGTGTGTTGTGTGGTGGGGAGGTCACGGGGCCATCCGGCGCTGTGGAGGGGGGTTGGGCGCGCGAGTTGTGGGTCGATAGCTGCGACCGCTGCTGGAGTTTGGTCTAGTGCCTGTGGGCGACTGGTTGTGGTAGTCGACGAGTACTCGCTAGTTTGTGGAGTAGTACCGAACTCTGCTTCGAACGATGCAGTCCGAATCTCTCACAGCGCCCGAGCAGCTCGTGGCAGACACGGTGAACACATTACTCCGGAATGGAGCTTCTTCAAAACCGGCAACTCCGCCTGTTGTCTCCAGTTCTGATAACAGTCATAAGTACCTGTGGAGCACACTTGACCCACGTAAGTTCTCTTTCGTATTATTTACATCGTATGAGTTTAATTTATTTTCCAGTATTTGTTGTTTAACGCAACCAACAGTGTTACTCGTTTGCGCAACGGCTTCCCGGCGTTGCATTTTGGCGGGCAAGGTCGTTTTCCAAACGGTGAAGACACTGCGTGTTCGTTACTTTCCGTTAACTTTCCTATTACATAGTTCTTAGACCGTAGAGTCAATATAGGTTATCGATAATGATACGTTCATTAGTGTGAGTGTAGGAATGGTTGCGTTGGTGGTGTGTCAACGTGGGCCTTAGTTTTGTGAAATATCTGCTGCAAGTTCGTTGCACTGCAAAATTCATGGAACTTGTGCTTATCGTAAAATTTTATATTGATTAAATGGTTGATTTAATTCTGTGCTGCACACTTTGCTCCCATTCTGCCTTGAGCTTTTATGTAACAAATAAAAGAAACTTCAGTTTTTATCTGGGCAAAAGGTGGTTTATATAATTTTAAACTGTTCAGGGAAAGACAGTAAAAGCTGAAATCTATCCTTAGTGTGACGTCACAGTCATGCGCAGTTGTTGCGCTCAATATGCAATTGCCACCGAAGTTTGGTAGTAAACTGTCTCTCTCAACTAATTTTACATCCCTCCTTCGAATATAGACTGAGCAACTCCCAGGATTTATATTCTCAGCGGGCGTAAAAGCCAATAATTTTACTCTCCCTTCTATTTTTAGCATCTAACATTGTGGAAAGAAGTATTTTGGGATCTAAGTACATTAAAATGCATCAAGCTTAAACAATTTTTTTTTAAATTGGATGTATTTAAAAATGGTTGTTTGAATTATGTTTCGATGATTAACTAAAAAATGATCGAGTGTCGGACGCAACGGGGGCATATGATTGGCGATGCAGCTGGAAGTCCCAGCTTATCTTAAGTATTCATAATCGCATGGTTCTTGTCATCCTCGTTTGCAGTAGATGCTGGTTGCTTCGTTGTGTTAGATTTAATTACACATGAAACCAAAACCCTGCATCAAGGTTGTTTACATGAAACAAGTTTTGCAACTTCTGCGCGGATACGTTTTCTTCTGTTAGTGGACCCTTTGGGTGGATGGAAAGTTTTGGAAACTACTCTTTGACCTATTTGTTGGCAATAGATTAAGATTAGATCTGATAGCACACTTGCCTGATGCTGTTTGTTGGAATGCTGTTATCTCAGTTCTTCATTGGAGCTTTTAATTTTATTCAGTATTGATAACCGTTCCCCATCTAAAACACAAAGTAAAATCTCAGTTCACACACATCCTTAGAATTCTCGCATTACGGCAGGAGTAAAATCCTCTTTTTTTCTTGACTAAAATTATTGGCGAAGGGAATTCAGTACTGGCTTCGACGTGAAGAATGGGTCAACTTTATCGCTTAATAGTACTTAATATTTTTGAGATAAACTGTGATGTTGTTGCATGCCATTTTTACGCTTTAAACTTTTGAGTTTATATTGTGATTGAGTTAGTAGTGGCCGCGTGTAGTATTTAAACTAACTGGCTTAAGAGGGAGAGAGAAGTGCCATTGACTTCTGAAAAACAAAAGCTTTGAAGCGTCCCTAGTCAGCTGCAGGGGAGGAGCGTATATTACTGCGAGAGAGCTCTTGCACAAGGGTGCAAGTGTGTGTACGCAACACGTGTGGTTGTTAATTGAGCTCTGGGTAAGCAACCACATGCTCTTAGCTGCCCGTTTTTTGTCTCTAGAATTAAACCTCCAGAGTATTCATTTGGTGTATCTTTAATTTTACATGGATAGTTTTGAAAATGTCTGTTTTGTATGTATGTTTTAGTGGATGTAAAAGTCAGTGCAGTCGGTGGCTTTGATCGAGAATCAAAAGGTCTCCGGTTCTAGTCTTGATCTTGGCTGCTATATTGACAGTCTTTAAAATCTGCCAAAACTTTTTTTGTGTGTGAAATATTCTAGAACGATTCGTGGTTCGGATTTAATGCTGAATTGTAGGTCTCCTTTATCCTGTAAGGGCGTTGTCAGATACATAGGTAAAATCAAACCTATTTACTGCCGACCACTCTCCTTTCACAGCTAATGCAGTAAATTTTCAACCCTGTGATAGAAAGATGTGATTTGAGAGTTTCATTGACTAAATTTTAGTTACGGAGGAGGCATTGCCGTGGCAAAGGAACAAAATGTAATGGCTATTGCCATTCTGTATTACTAATAATATACAACTTACGTATTTTCTGTTAGTAAAAGAACCTTCACGCCTTTTGTTCTAATCTTTCGTTGAATTATTCAGCTGCCCAATAAGCAGGGACGTACTTTTTACCAGCTAAATTTACGTTACTGCGTCCTGCGAAAATTCACTCTTTATTAAGATCGGAAACAAAGAAGGAAAATGTTGCGATCGTGATGTGATAAAATATAAAACTGAAGTAAAAGTAATTTTCTTTTCCAGCATTAGAAACATGTTTGGACAAGAGTGCATAAGGAAACACCTTTTGCATTTGTCCGGTATCTGTTGCCGGTTTGGCTGCTTATGAAGGTTCGAATCGATTGCATTGCATCTATGGCCGTCACTGGCTCCAGTTTGTATGGAAACGCTCCTACATTGCAGGGTTAGAAGAAGAGAGGGTCATCAAAGCCGAATTGTGCGGCTATTTGAAAGATCCGTTGTTATTGCTTTTCGAAATAGGTCACTACAAGCGGGATAGTATACAACAGGCATTGAGGGCGAATTCCGCTACGGCATCAGTCTGTAGTGATTTTTTGAAACCATACAAAAAAAACTATATTTGATGGTCGGACTCCAAGTATAGAACCCGTTTCACCCGCGCTTTATCGCTTACTTACCACGCTCTACCCAGGAAACCGAACTGTTATGGAAATATTTCGCACTGAATGATAAAAATTATTCCCTGGTGTTCTGCCGGCAGAAGACGCGGGAAGAATTATCATTTAGTGAAGCAATTCTCATTGTCCACTGAATTCTGGTTTACGGTACTAGCCAATGCCCCTAAGTAAGCTTGTGTTATAAAGTATATGCAGCTCAATAGGTTATCGGCTCAACGTCCATGTTGAGTAGTTTGTCTGCTGCTTTGTTGTAAACTGGCGACAAGCTTTGATAAATTACAGTTGCAGTCGGTAATGGCATTACTCACCGATTCCGACTACGTGGTTAATAAGCAGAGTCGAGACCTTTTAAGAATTCCTTCCATCGGGAGAGACCTTACGAATGCCACAGTCACGTGGACTATGAGTCGTCTGCTGTGACTTGGCAGCGTGCAAGGTCGTTACGTCACGTATCTCCAGTGTCTGAATCAGGACTATGTGCCGTGTCGAGGAGTGCCTCTTGTTTCCCAACCGGCCCGTTGTCCGAAGTTCAAAATTACTCCGGGAAATGTAATACATAGAATAAGTATCCAAGAAAGAAACTAAAAATTTTTCCTCCTGAATTAATAACTGGTAAGAAGTCAATAATTTCAAATGCATCAAAAGTAAGATTTGATACGCAGGCTGAGTTGTTAGCATCCACTTAACGACTGCGGTGACGGATAATATTAGGTATTATGAGTCTTTAGGGGTTCCAGTGGACAGAGGAGAGGCTGACAAAGTTGAAAATTATTGTGCTATCAGAATATAACCGCTTTGACATTATTGAAAAGTATAGAATAGACAGAAATAACCGAACAACAGACAGGGGTGTACAAGAAAAGCGTTTCTGACGTTTGTGTATCGGAGAAAATATTGGTATATTCGTGATATTGGTTGAATTAAATATAAATATTATAGGTAATGATTTAATTTGGAACAGTCTATAATTGAATTAGATAATAAGTTGATAAAGGAAAAATCCATCAGATGTACTTACTTCTATGTAAATAAAGCAAAGAGCTGAAAGAAAATTTTAAGTGAAATGTCTATTCTAAAGCAAATCTAAGATATTGTGATACAAGGAGATAAAATGAAGGTTGGAATAACATGAACCATGATTACGGATAGAAGTCAAAGAGGTACAGGTGAAATACTTCGAAGAAATATTAAAATTGTCATTTAGTAAGAAGATTTGATATCTAAGGCAATTTATTAATGTCAAAAATATCCTATTTATAAACAAACGTTTTTTGTATTAAAAATTAAAAGCTGCCCGAAATTGCATATGAAAACTACCAATTTATGGAAGGAAGATTGTGTCGAGTAGAAAGTAAGATAAGTGGGTGTGATGTGTATTGAATGTTATTGAAAATTTCAAGAATAAAATTTAACTGAGACGAAGCGCGCGCTCCGGTGGCACTTTCCCTACACACCACTTTGCTCCTCCACCTGCTTTTGCCCTCTGCTAATTTGGACTTTAAACTCTTTCAGTGTTTTTGATAAATTTTTCATCATTTTTCTTGGTAATTTATTCCAATGCCTGACCCCCTTCTCAACAAAATAAAATCTTCCCACACCCTTATGCCTGAAATAGAGTGGTTATGGTCATATTTTTTCTTCCGCGCACCCCTTTTAATTCTCCCACCAATATCTTTCCATGCCTAATCATCGATATGAGCCTTGTACACTCCCATGACTCTCCACCCTCCTGTCTTCCAGTGAATCCCATTCCAGATCCTTTATCATATTAGTTACTAATCGTGTTCTGTTGTATTTTCCAAAGAAAAATCTGGCAGCCCTTCTTTCCACCCCCTCCAACTCCTGTATTAGATACCCAAAATGTGGATCTCATACTACGCCACCATATTCAAGCAATGGTCTGACCAAGGTTTGCAATTCAATTTTCTTACTTCTCTAGTAGCTCCTCATAGCTTTTTCCAACAAGGATTTTGAACACTTTTCCTACTACCTATCCAATGTGCCTCAGTTAAGTTTGTTATGAAAACGTTATGCCGAGGTATTTACATTTCTTCAATAAGCTGTTCCTTCCTCACTTTATCATTATGATCGACTTTTAGCTTTTTATGTGTATCTAATAAGATGACTCCTGTTTGCATTTATCTTCATCCCATGTTCACTCACCCAACTAGATATTCTGTCTAGATCACCTAGCAGATTTTTATTTTCCTATCATTATGATAATTATATAACATTCTCATCAAAACAGTCCAACTTTTAATAGTATATTAACACAATCATTCATTAGTATAACGAATAGCAATGGTCCCAATACACTACCCCGTGGGATTCCGATGTTCAGTTCCAGTTCTTTTGATGCTGCATTTCATACCCTTTCTTTTGCTTTCTACATTTAAGAATTCTTCCACCCAACAAATTACTTATTCATCCAATCCAATAATTTTTACTTTATTTAGCACCATTTGGGGCTCACTCTATAAAATGCCTTTGGAAGATCTAGTATTACTCTATCAACTTGACCTCCCTTGTCCACTTTATCCAAAATATCTTGCATATAGACTACTAATTGAAATTCGCGTGACTATCCTTGCCTAAAGTCATGTTGCCAACCAGAATACCAATGTTCCTCACAGACACCTGATGTGGTTGAGTATCAATCTCAACATTAATTTACCTACTGCTGATGTCAAACTGATTGGCCTGTAGTTTTGGATCCTATTTGTCACCCCTCTTTTATGGACTGATACTACTGTCGCAATTTTCCAGTCATCTGGTAAACAAGTATCCAGACTCTATTTAAATGTTTCAAGATAAGGTACAATGTCACATCCTGTTATCTTTAAGACATCCATACTAATATTATCTACACCAGTGCTTTAATGCTTTTTTTTTTTTTTAGATTTCTTAGTTCCTTTATACTGAATTTCAAATTTTTTAGTCTTCACATTTCTAACTATGCGGATAAGCTCGTTCTCCGATTTACGTGCTCCCATTCCTGAATCATAGTTCCTAATGGTCTCATTATACCAGTTATTTAATAACTTTGTATTTTTCAAATCCTCACTTAACTTCATCTCCATCCATATTTATAAGTGTCTTAAAGACCTCTCTTCTTACTTTTCTAATATAGCCATAGAAATTTCTAGATGCATCAGTCAGTTGTCCCCCTTGCATCAATAATATTCTTCATAAACCCATCTTTAGCCAGTTTCTTTGGTATTATTAATTCCTTATTTACTCGCTTCAAGTATTCCCTACTTACAGGCTTAGCTAACAGCTGAGGAAGTATTCCCTTGCCCCCTTCTATTTAGTGAAACACCACAGGGACCACACCCAAGACAGACCTCTTGCCGTTCAGAAGTAGCACCTCCGTTTTGTCGTTAACCTGCCTCACAGCGTGGTACAACTGTGGCAGGTCATGGTAACTTAGGACCAGCATGAGCTCCATCCTAGTGAACTCGTCTTATAAACTACGGATGAAGAAAGTATGCCGTGAAGGATTCTTAAAAGATGTTGTTTTTTTGTTTTTTTACACTTTGGTACTTGGGACGGTGCTTTATTAATAGAGGGAAGAGCGGAGAGTATAAATTGTAGAGTAAAACAGTAGTTGAAGCAGTTAATTGGGGATACAGTTTATAATGAAGCGAGTTACTTTATTACGATTTAATGAGATGAAGGCATTAGACAGAACAAGTTAACAGTGACTAATGGCAGGCGATATTTGTGACTACCCTTCTCATTGCCTGACGGATGGATGCAAGCAAGTGGGGTCTGACCCCTTTCGTTTGCCTGTGACCAGCCGCTAGGGAAAGCTCTCAAATACTCGTGTTTGTCAGGCTCGTGTATTGCTGAAAAAGTTATTCCACTACATAACTCTGGTCGACAGGCAAATTTTACTGATTATATGGCGGGTCACTTCATCTTTATTGAATTAGTCTTTAAGAAAATTTAAGAGCATGTTATGTGATATATACAGCAGCTCGCCAAATTTGGAAGTATTAACGCTAGTGATTATTTGAACATTTTGGTATGTTTATTAATACCTACTTAGAGAATCTCGTCTTTGGTCACGTAGGTGACTATTGAAGTTTACCTTGATTTATATCCTAAAAGCATCGGCTGATGAGATATTCTGTATCAGTTTGAATATTCTTAATTTCAGTATGAAATAGTGTTTAGCTTAGGAGTAAACTGATGTATACTGTCGCAAGTTATGATTTTATGGAGAGGTGTTTTTGGAAACTGCCATATGGAGTTTTTAAAGGCTACAGGTAATGTGAGAATGCAGCTTTGTTACCCACCGCCGTTTCACCCCTCCTGTGACCTTCAGCTTACGGAAGGTCAACCGCGTGTTCTGACATTTTCTCCTCCTGCCTCAATTCAGAATAAAGGTGCACAAATTCCGTCTTCACATATGAGAACTGTAGAAATGTTCACATGTATGTAATCGTCGTAATTAAAAAATGCCTTTTAAAATTTATATTGGTTTTTATGGCAAAGGCAAATATCTTGGTACCTGAAATCTGTATCTCTATTATAATTCGATTGAAATTTTAATCAGCTTCCTTAATATTTTAAATACAATTCTATTTTGTCTTCTGCAAATGACTGACGATGTCAGATTTCTTAACGGTTTGTTCAAAGTAGTAGTATTTTTCTTGACAGTAGGTTCAAAAATATTAGACATAGCCCAGGATGGATGTGTTTTTATAACTGCCAGATATGTAGTAAATGTGCTCTCTAAAACTGCGCTCGTAGACAGACTTGAGATGTTTGGAGACAACATTCATACCCGTAGTATTTGCTGGTTCTCAAGCAGTTAATGGATTGTATTAAATGTTTTACTGGAGAAGAAAGTTATATTATATGGCCATATTGTTCTGATAGTCTCCCTCTAAATTTGTGGATTATTGGATACCATTTGTTTTCTGTTCGGCGGGTATTTATAAGCTTGCAATAGTCTTTCGTGTTTGGCACGAGTTTCCTTATCCACGTACTTATTCGTCCTTCATGCTCCCTATATGATCACGGAACAGTTGTTGATACTCTGTACGCTTTTTATTTTGTATTGAAGTCTGTTTCTTCCTTTCTAGAATTCTATAGGTGTAATAACAAATGGTGTTTCTTTTTTTGCTTCTGTTGAAAGCAGTTTGAATTGTCTTTTTATCTTAATTTAGTGTAACCAAGAATTCACATATTAGGAGATCACGTGCTTTTGAGGACAGACGTTAACCACATGAAGCGAATAGTCAATAATTATTTCAGAAATTAGAGTTTATCATATTGGTTATGGAATATGGACTAGATATTAAAAACATTTTCCAGGTCAGCTACCGGTTATATTAAACCAGAATTTATCTATGGTAGCCAATATAATAGTGCATCAATTACCTTTCTGATGTATGTATGTAAAGTGAAACGAGCCACCTACTGAATTTGCCAGATACCTATCTCAAGCTGTAGTCGTGATATATGGACCATTATGAAGAAAGATTTGAGCAGGATTCAGGTAACAGATATGTTCACTAAAAATAGACCTGCGCACGGTGCGGAATAACACGGTAAGTTACTTGTTGAAAGTTGCATACTGCAGAATAGTGTTTTTAGTAAAATGTTTCTCTTAGAAACTCCTGATGTCTTGCGTACGTAACCAGTTGCATAGTAGGGATCGGCATGGTGATTCATGTCTTATTTCCTAAATCGGGTTCATAAATTATCTGATTTAGTTAAATTTAATATTTCTGTCTGTTTTGAAATTGTCAAAAATAATCTAAAAAACAAATATTAATATTAATGGAGTCATTACTTATTAAATTCTACAAATAACAGAAGTAACATTCTGGACCCCAACTGTTCTATATTTCTTAGAGACAACTTATTTTTCTTCTCAGATAACTTATATTTTACGTCTTGTTATGGATCATTTGATTTTCTGGTAATTTCTATGCTGCGAATTGGTCAGTCATATGTTAGATTGCGCAAGTAGTATTTTGAAATAATTTTTCCTTTTTCGTTACTGGAAACTGGCCAGTATGTTAGACTTTGCGATTCTGTTGCTTGGAAGCTACCTTTGGGGCGTATCTCGGGCATTGCGAACCGTGCGCTCTGGCCGGTCGGTTGAAGGAAGAACAAATTTGGTACCATCATGCAATCAGCCCCTTTGTTCTGCCTCTATTGTCAGCCCTGCAGAGTCCTCGTAGGAGAAAGCAAGCGCTTCTAAAAGGAATAAATCTGAGCAGTTGGCACGACTTCAAAAATGCTGAATATGTGGCGGAAACAATGATGTTTAGATTTTGTTAATGCTCGTATACATTCGTATTCTCAAATTTTGTAAAGTTATCAAACTTTTTGCTAGTATAGTTCTTTTCCCTATTTTACCATTCCAAGTTTTGTGGTTGCAGTCTTTACCTTCGCTTTTATTGAAACTTCTTTCATTCTCTGAATATTATACAAGACTACTTATACAGTAAATTTTAGCGACCAAATTGGCTTAAATATTTACCTTCTACAAATTTTGATCAGCATATTATAGCAGCTAGATCGCAAAATTTTAAAATTAGTTTGCTTAGCATTAATATTGTCATTGCCGAAATGAACAAATACAGACGCGAACATAATGATCAAAATATTTCTGAGGCTTGAAGACTTCAGAATGCGAATGTATAAAGCAGTTTGTTGTCAAGATAAATGCCAAGTGAGCTATTGCTGTACAATCTGTTTACCGCTTGGTGGAATTCTACAGTGACTTCATAGAGTGCCGAAAATCATTTAGCTTAAACTTTGATCTGAAATATGGTAATGTCAGTCGGGATAATTTTAAAATGCATTTCTATAACTTCATTGATAAGTGTTTCTGTTAAGTGTTGTATAGGAAATTCAGACAGTCAGTCACTATCATATTCTACCGCTTATTTCCTCGATTTTTCTACCAATGCAATAGCTTAAAAGCTCAGCATTCACTATTTGTATCTCTTCCGGTTTACGTATGGCCTTGATATGATTTGGTAAGATAACGCAACCAACATTTTCGGGTTATCTGGAAATGTAGTTACCAGAAATCTTGTATTGTTAATTTCATGTGCTTAGGGGAACAAGCCGGGATCAAATGTAGGGGGAATCTGTAAAGTTTTTTTTATAAGTCTGTTTCAACTACCTCTTGTTTTAATTGCGGGAAATGCAGCGTATCCGTCACTAATTTAGAATGGAGTTGCAAATAATTTAAAACAATGCTCAACTTCGAATTCGGGCCGCCCTTGTATGTTTTTGACGTGCAGAAGTGTAAAATTGCCCTAAGTAAAAGTATATGGTGAAGCACTCTCTTCATTATCAAAGTACGGAGACAATTCCATATTTAATTCCGTTTTTAAGAGGTAATTATTGTTAATTAAACACTTTTACCTAGAAAAGTAGGCTGTCTTGCTTTCGTATTAGTCATACCTGAGATAATGCAGCCGATATTTGCGGTTTTAGTGGAAACTTTGTTGAAGATAATCTTGTACGTGCTTGGATGATGCGTGTATCAGCTGTCAAATGAGTGTAAGATATGGATTGATAGGCATTGTTAGATATTGCGCAGTATGGTGAGAAGTGTCCTATATACGACCATATTTGAGTTACATTCTGCTTTTATTAAACTCGCGCACTAATCTAAAATTGTATTAACAGCCAGAGAACGGTACTGGTGAAATGCATTGGAACGTATAAGAAAATATATAATTTAATTTTGTGGCACTGTTTCATTACTGTTCTATAATCAGTAATTTTATATAGACGACATTAAGAAGTTGTTGGTTGTACTACAATTTGATGATTCTTTCAATTTTCAAACGTTACCGCAATTAATTAAGCATTTCGATAGAGTCCTCTTGTAGGTTTTCGCAGTTGTCAGGATGATGTCTGCATATCTCCGGATCGAACGGTGACATTAGCCAATTTGTGGTGGATGCGTGTGGTGGCGTATCTTGGTCGTATTCTGCTGCCTGTGAGGTAGTGCTGAGGTTGCACAAGCGTGACGTCATGCTGCCGATAATGAGGGCCGTCCTTTGTACGTCCTTGCCCAGCGGGCGGCGGCTACCAGTAGCCTTCCTTTGGGTACATATATGGTAGCATTCTTAATCTTTTTTCGTTGTAATGTATTCAAAAAGCGGAACTCTTCTTTATTTCGTGTTCAAAAGAAGCATCTTAACCGCATCTTGTTACCATTTTAACCAATCTTTTCAAACTCTTTATTTTGGTGCGATCTTTGTTAATTTCGTGTCATTCACCGAGTGTGGTGGGTGAGTGGTTAACGCTCTGGCCTCGAATTCGGGGGGACGTTGGTTCGAATCCCCGTCCGGGCATCCAGATTTGGGTTTTTCATTGTTTCTCCAAATCACTCCAGGCGAATGCCGGGATGCCTCTAATGACGTCGACGAGGGATAAAGCAATAAGCAAAATTCGTGTCATTCATGCCAGTTTTATGTTCAAACAACGTTCGGCCATAAGCTATGATGTTCTCCTTGACCACAAAGATTTCGACACCTCATTTAGCGTCCTCACTCGTAACGTGATCTTGCTTGTTTAACATTTTTCTCCGCTGGCTACAGTTTTAGTTAATCTTTAGATAAATGTCGGAAATATTGTAAAAGTTGTGAAATGGTACATATCATGCATTGCCCTAACCTGTTTACCAGTGTATAAATTGTAAATAAGGTTACCTTGCTTGTATGCTCTGCTTAAGATTCCGTCTTTCGGTACTTCGTCGATACCCAGATTTTAGTAAATGTCTTGGGTTGAATTTTGTGAAATTGAATTCTGTTGGAGAGAGATGGCATACCAAACTGTTGTGCGTCCTCGTGAAGAGTACCATGCCCCCCTTGCCCCGTGTTACTGTCTGGTAAACGGCTAGTGTATGCCAAATGCAGCCCTAATAACTTTTTCCTCTTTGCGAGAAGTGTCGCCAAGATCTTACGGAGAACCTTGATTCTATAAATTCCGTTCGGTTGTGATTAATGCTGACTACGAACAGTGCCGCATTGACAGTGAAATTCTGTGTCCAGTTGTCCCTACAGTCCGCAGTTAATTCTGGCACTGTAAACTCACCGATGCCAGCACAGAATTTTTCGTTTCGCAATACTATCATAGTTTAACTGGGTGGTCTCCGAATCACTTGGAAACAAAAGGAATCATTTTGCTGAGAAGTATCCACACTTAGGGGAACGAAGGAATTGATTGCCGGACTTAAGACTAGCAGATAAATTAATGAATATGGAATTATGGTCAGTTTTTAGAGGTGCAGAGTGGGAGTTGCTGTTTGTTGTAGAGTGAATGATTTTTTTTCTTTTACAATTAAACATTTTAACTTTTTAATTTACTCATACATCCCGATCTTACTATGGTTATAATTATTACAAGAAGAGCTTCAGTAATTGCATGATATGTACGACCTTAAGTGGATACGACCCATAAAAGTCGCAAGACTCTTTGGAGGTTCATTGAAACGAAAATAAGAATTCGTCGATAGTTTAATAATCTGATAATTTTGAATATTTAGATGAAATTGTTACGAAAATAACCTTCCAGTAATTTATGTGCAAGGAATATTGTAATAAGGTAGAAAAGTATGATGAGTGATTGCTAATTGGCGTTACTACTTCCATGTTGAATGTTATATTGTGCGTAGTTCTCATTCGCGCTTGTAACGAGTTGGATCAGTTTGTCGTTACGTCACCACCTGTTTAACTGCATTCGTCTGTCGCCTTTTGTGCAGTTTGACCTTGACCGCACTAGCTGATTCTGTCGTGATCATTGCGTGAGCATTGATCGATGTAGCTAACACCTATTGTATTTAGGAATGAGTGGTTATCTTTTGTTTGTTTCGATATTGAACGGACAGTCTAGAAGTCGGCATGTAGTTATCGATGACAATCGTGAATTTGCAAGTAATTCTACTGAGTTCATTGGTTATCGTAGTACTTTAACGGTCTCATCTCGTACATCGGATTAAAATACATTTTTCGAATTACACCGCTGTTTCATCTGGTGGAAAGAGCCTTAATGCTTACAGGTGAAGTGCAGGCTGACATATAAAGAAAAGAATTATCTTACGCAAGTTAAAGACCTGCATATCTGGTTTCGGACTAGAAGATATTTTATCTTTGCTGGATGCAAATATCGTGAGGCACCTATAGGTTGCCAGTCAGTTCAGTATGAGCATTGCGCAGTTACAGGCAGTTGAGCCATTACTGGCTTGTTTTTGTACAACTATTCTCGTAAATTTCCTTTAGTTACTTGTTATTTTTACCTAGACAGCTTCGTTCGTCCTTTGAATTAAATTTGTTGAATCAGGCCGTTTGTTTTTATGTTTGATTGGCTCCTTTTCAAATAAGATATTTACCGTTGTTTGTTTTGTTTTTTTTAATCCATATGGTGACCGACTTTCTTACAATCGGTCATATAAGCACGAAATTTTCGATTTTTCTTGTTAGGGCATTAGTAACCATTCCGTTACCGCCCTCTAAAGTCACGGTAACAATACTACTTTACCCCAATTTAAGTACTCTAAACCGAACGTGATGGGTGAACGGAACGCTATGACCTCCCATTTCGGAGGACGCGGTTTCAAATCCTCGTCCAGTCATCCGGGTTTTGATTTAACCTGGTTTCTCGAAATCATTCCAGGCGAATTACGGACGGTATGGCTGCTTCAATAGGGCGTGGCCTAACTCGTTCCCGTTCCTTGTCCTCCTCTCCTGTCCTTTCCTCCTGTAATAAACTTGACGCCGACAAAGCGTAAAGCCTTAAACAAAACAGTACTTGGATGGAAATGAGCCCATTAATTACATTACCGTGTGCTAAATTCCTTAAGACGAAAAATATTCGTTTTGTAACAGCTCTTAACCCTCTTTGCTATATTTAACTTGCATCTTCTATTCACTGAGAAAAAGGGTGGGAGACGCTTGTAACTGCAAGCATTATCGAAATTGCTAGAAGCAAATCATTAACGCTATTTAATCGTAGCCGATTTTACGAGACTTTTGTGGGAGAATGTCTCGAGCCACTGATAAATAGGTTAATATAAAATGAATCATCAGTTAGTACAGTTAGACGTGTTACCGTCAGGGTTTGTGGTTAATAGTTTCGGTTATTTATTTAGTTCTGGTTCCCAATTGTGCTAATTGTTTCATCTAATCAGTTTTGATCGTTTGATTTTTTCCAACATCCCTGGGTAAAGGTGGAATAAAAACGGACTAGTCCCCAATGAGAGACGCTTGATCGGTCGCCGTGGATCCGTAGAGGTGCACATCACTCTCGATAGATCTCAGACCCTGTGATTTTGCCCCTCCCTCCTCTCTCCCCCTTTGGGAACACATGAAACTTTTTTTACCTTTGCCCAGACGTCTTAAAGAAATGAAAGGAGGAGTAAACTCTCACCGAGGATATCCTGCACCGTGTGATGAGCCTTGTTATTAGTATTATACATTAAATTAATATGCATGTGATCATTATGGATATAAGAAAGGAAGGCATATTTGGCAGACGTTTACATTGGGAATGTCGACCTCGCCTGTATGCCCTGGAGTAGGAAAACCTCGCTTGTGTCTACAGGTGGGCAAATTTACTCACTAAAAAGAGCTGTGCTAATTTGATCATTCGGTGAAAAGAACTGACCTGAACGATAATATCCGTTAAGTTTTATTTACAGTTAGACTGATTTCGTACGTTAGTTTCACAGGAGGTTAATTTATTTTTGTATTTATTCTGAAACAATTTTTTTCTTTAATACTACCGGATTATTTTCGCGCAGAAAAGGCCATAAAATTTCTTATTTTACCAATGCAACCTAGAGAGAAGCGGAACGGTACGTCAGTCAGACGAGCGAACTCTCTCTCAACCACTGAAACTGCACCGTGATTGCTAAACGCAGCAACGTAGAACTAAAAACGAATGAACTAGTTCGTCTCCATCTTTCATGATCACTAGATTTTTTGCAGGGTGGGACGGATAAACAATGAACAGTGAAACAGAGAACGAACACGGATGGAAGGGAGGCATTCGGGCGATGAGTGGTGAACAGTAGAAAAGCCAAAAATTTTGGAGCACACTCGATTTAAATCAAGCGAGACTGCGTGCAGCTAGACACTTGGCGGACTCCCCATCGCCATTGCGGCGGTTTACTTTTAGTGAGCAACAGTTCACTCGATCTTCAAAAGAACTGGCTCACTCTAAGATGACACGTCTCTACTTGTAACACTTTTGAGTAACAACTTAAGGATCGGCAACAGTTAAGCTATCTGAACGATAAAGAAAACCACGATTTAGGGTAAATTTTAGGTCCCGTTAAGTTTGTAACAAAGACGGTGGTATTCTGTTTGCTGCAGTGTAAGTGTTCACGTTAAACCTGGGCCTTGTTGCTGGATGATGTTACAACACTTTGGAGCAGTCGCTGATGGTAAAACGCCTGCCAATACTTAAAAAATGCCGAAGTCTGTTATATTATCTCACTTTAGTGGATAAAATAATATTTCACCTGCAATATCATTTGTAAACGCTGTTAATGTTAATATGTGCTATGCTAGGAAATTACATAACAATGGATAGCTGGTATAAGAAAATTCCACAGAAACAATTCTTACAAGAATAGCCAAAGTCTCTTGGTTGTTATGATAAAAAGTTATGAGATCTTGCTCTGAGCAAAGTCTCCACTCTGCAGTGTGTATTCACTTTCTGAAAGATCAAAGATTTCTCTCGGTGCTAGGGGTCATTGATTTAAAATAAAACATTCTGGTGACTTGGCCATTACACATGATTTAGTAAACTTCTACCGATATACACACCTTAAATGCGTTGTTTTTATCAATCTTCCAAATACCGAAAAAGCCAAGATTCCTTTTCACATCATTCGCTTTTTACATGTTTGTGAATAAATCAGATTTATTATATCTTGTATTTCAGTAGAAGTTATGGATGCATTTAAATTTTAATAATTTTAAATAAACTATCCATAACACCCGAAGAAATCATTCAGTTTCAGGAAGTGAAGTTAATACAGACTAGAGATTAAATTTGGCTCACAAGATATCCTTTTTTTTTTTTTATCACAACCACGAGTATGTACCAATTTTTGTGGTAGCTCATTTCTTTTTGTAAGCTGATCCCTTATTCTGAGTGGCCGCTGAGAGGTAATGGTTCCATTTGAAAATCCGTAGATAAGATAATTTTAGAATTTCTTATCAATACACGAGCATCCGATAGCAAAAATGCCCACGTTCTTTGCGAACAATGGAAGTGTGTCCTGGGCAAGTAATGCAGATTGCCATAGACCCCAACTGCCACCATAATTCCAACTAATTTCCAAACTAAGCGTAGGAACAAAGTGAATGTGTTAAGCTTGTTGATCTCTTTGCATGAAAGGTAGTTGAGTCATACAGCCGCATCAAGAGAAAAGCAATTAACTGCCAAATGTGCGTCGAAGCGTTTCACGTTTGAAGTTACCATTGATAAATACAAAGAAAGTCACCAATATTAGAATCTTATTTTGATTTAGGGATGAAACCGTATGTGTTTACCAAATTGCCTTTTTCTAGGGTCACGGGGTGTACAGTGGAATTATGATTGATGAGTGAATTTCACTAACTTCAAAAGTAAGAAGAGGAACGAAATAAAATTTAACCCATTAAATTTAATAAGCTCCGTGTATAATGGAAATCTGAATCATATAAAGATGTTATGCTAGAAAGCGATTTCAGTTAGGGGAAGAGCAGTGATAGGTACACGGAAATTTAACATGTTTAGACTTTAGTTAAAATTTGGGAGTAAAGCTTTATGTACCTAATTTCAGCTTTCTGCTGCTACGCTAAGTACATTAAGAGTTCTGATGATCAATAGTCAGTCTATGAGCGAGTGACAAATCTTCAAAACTAGCATATGAATAGCTTCCAAACATAAATATGAGCAATACTAAGTTTGTGTTTGCTAAGATTGCTGATATCTATGTACAATAGAAATTGAGGCATGTAGCGTCACTCAGACCGTTGAAATTGAGGTAAAAAATGGCGCGATTAGCCTTGCTCTTAATTTAATTGCTTAATATTCAAGATACGATCTGTCTAAAAATGAACTTGGACGATCTTTGCTAACGAGTGCAATATTATATTAACAATACTCATTGAGACTTAGGGCAAGCTACTGTTGGTGGTTCGGAAAGTTAAAAATATGAGCGATTAAAATTTAAAAAAAAAACTTCCAACAGGGTTTGGGATGAATTTGCTTATCACATTGACGTCTGTGGTAAGATATTAACAACTTTATTAATTCGATACATCTTTTTGGGATACCGTACACCTCATTTGAAATAACTGAACACACTTTGCGTAATTTTGCAGCTCTCAAGGAGTAAGCACTAGTATCAAACGTTGGGAGGAAGGCGATTGATACATAACATTTTACATTACATTTTTATTTTTTATCTGCTTAACGTCTCTCTAACAGCGAGGTCTTTAGAGACGGGAAAGGATGGGGGGGGGGGGGCAAGGAATGGGAAGGAATTCGGCCATGGCCTTTTGAAGGAAGCATCCCGGCATTCACCTGGAGTGATTTGGGGAAACCATGGAAAACCCAAAACTGGATGCCCGGACGGGGATTCGAACCGCCGTCCTCCCGAATGCGAGGCCATTGACATTACATTGAACCGTGGGTTAACATTGGAAACTTGGAAGAATTTGTTTCGAAGATTTGCAGTCGTTGGTTAAATGTTCTAAGAACAACAATTGCATAGAGGAAAATTAATTAGTGGCAATTTCTTTATTTTACAGGTAGGTGCTTTGCAAGTTTTTTGTACATAGGTTTTACCAGTTCTAAAAACTAATGAAGTCATGCGTTGTGGAAATAGTTTAGCCTTTATCCTAATGGAATTGTTTTGGGGCGTTTCTGACAATGAATGCTTTTCGCCTCGAAACTTTTAAGTACTGTAATGTGGTGTATATTCGTGTACCACTTCTCGCCATGTGGCAGGTAAACTGTAAATACTTTGTATTTGTGAATAAATTGTGTTCGGTGCTGTATAAAGTCAATTGATTGAAGATTGGTTGGAAGCGCTCAGAAACCCTGCCGGAGAACAACGCCCAGATCGATCGGGATAACCCAGTGACTGGCGCAACTTGAACGTTAGCTGTAGTACGCTCTTCCTGTGCGACTGAGATAATCTTCGATGTAACCCATTGACGTTATGCGTAGATTTTTGTACAGCACTTTACCTATGCATTGGACTTGGTTGTTGCTTTTAATGCTCCCTTGGTGGTTTCTGACAACTTCCGGGTCGTATTTCGAGGCTAGATCTCAGATCTTGACTATTCAGTTAATTATGCCGTTGCAGAGTACATGTGTTACGTAATTATTGGTTATGCGTGTGAATATTTAACGGCAGGCTAGTTTAGATTACTATGACACTGTCATAAACTTGGCCTGGCTGGTGGCATTAGAATTTTCCATTCCACCTTGTGATGTTCGATTATGGTTGAAACCTAAATATGAGCGATTTTTTGTCTAAATCGTGAGGATACAAATTTCAGCCATGTGTGATTCAAATATTGGATACTGATAGTTCGGCCTAAAAGTCTCCAGCCAAATACATCCTACTTACGCAGTCAAATATACTATTAAGACTACTTAGCTGCTTTCATCTGCTCAACTTTTCCATATGCCACTATGTGAAAGTCTTAGTTTTGTTCCGTTACGTTAGTTTATTCGCTATGGATGATTTTTTGGAACTTAATACATTAAGGGGGCGTCCATTAATTACGTGTGGTGAAATAGGGGGGAGGGGTCAACGGAAATCTCACGTGAGCTTTTGAAATTCTTTTTTAAGTTTACAAATCACGCGAAAGTCCAAAAGTGGGGGTATAACCGCCCTTGGAAGCCCATGCCTTCCCAAAAATCGCTCCAGTTTAATGTCAGCATGGTTACTTTAAAGAGCCACGGCCGAATTCGTTTCCGTTCCTTATCCCAAATCCTTTACTGCTTCTAACGACATCTACGTTTTTGAGACGGGCAGCTCAAAAACCGGTAGTTACCGTTGAAGGAATATTGTTTCATCATTAGTCGCTATATATGAGAGTGGGTTTGAATTCTGCACAAAACTTTTCTATTGCTGTAGCTGTGTTGTGAAAATTCTGGATAAATTTGGTCAGTACTACTTCATATATTTCATGCATCTTTGTTAAAATAATACAATCATGTTCCGCTGTTCTGTGCACTACTGCTAATAGAAGAAATGTTTTCCCTAAATATTATTTTCTGACTTTCGACACCAAATCGAGAGATTTTAAATTATACAGCTTAAAATTTGTTTCTCTGTAAATCTGTTTTTGCGTTTAACCATGTTTGTTGGCGATAAAATCAACTAGTCATGAATATTTCCCATAGTTCTCTGACTTTCATTTTGTACTACTATGGTTTATTTTTATCTCTCTTAACTATTTTACAATCTGTTTATTTTCTCATATAGCTGACAGCACGTTCGTTAAATTGCTTTATTCATTTCCACCTATGACACATAGTTCCCAACATGCTTATTTTTTAGCTCTTGTCGGATACCAGATTTTTTTTATGTTTGTGGAAGTAACTAAATTTATTTTCCTAATTACTGTAATGTATACACTGTACACATTTTCGAGGAAAGTTAGTTGCACTGTTGAATTTCCTTGTGAAATGTAAAATATGTAAATACTGTATATATTTGGATGTGTGAATGTTCCTTGTTTGTCTTTTCTCTTGACAAATTATCTTATGAACTGTCAAGGCGAATACCTCGACTGAGATATACCTAGCAATAGCACACTTCTTTAATTGCTGTAGACCTTGTGTCATTAGTTTTTGTGTTAGTAAAATTAGCTATTTTCGAAAATTCTTGAAAACTCGGTCGAAGTATTCTCTTCTTCCTAATCTGTTTTCTTAGCTTGCCTCTAATATCTAACAACTATCTTTCGTTCTCTTACAGATGCATGGTTTAAACCAGACAGACTTCATCCGAAAGGTAAGATGCTGTAACACTTCAGTGACCTTTGTTATTTAGTTCCTTCCGTTTCTTTATTAACAGTATTTAGTCTAACACTTTTACTTACATTGAATGCTTGTGACATCACCAAGTTTTATGTTGTTAGTTTTGGTTGTAGAATTCTATCCTATAATGTTACCTGCCTTGTGGGTCAAATTTATCACACGAGATGGCTTTGTAGTTTTGCTTGCAAATATAACTAAACTTGTTTGGAGTTAAAGATTTTTTGATATTGATAAAAATCCAGTTGTGCTTAGCATTATATTGTATTTGTGATACGGCGGTTCATAAATATACGAGTTAAAGGTAAGCTGCCAGTATACGGAATAAAATGACATGTTTGCATATGGATTGACTTGTGTAAAATCTTTTACTCTTTGGTAACTGAAAGATAAATGTGTATTAGACGCGATGATCAAATGGAAACTAAGTTAGCTGATTTAAATCGCCATCGCCTTCAGAATAGTCCCTTTGGGAAGTTATATATGGATCCTCGCAGTTTTGCAATTTTTGGAATGCCTCCTGGCAGTCTAGTTCTTGAAGACCATATGAAGCACCTACTGTTTGAAAGGTCATCGTCTTACCAAGATGGAGTTCGACGCAGCTTCTGTTTCATCTCCGGAAACGGAACGAAGTTGTAGGGGAATCAGATTCGGTGGATATGGGTTGAATCGGTGAGGGGTTGGAATGAAGACTGTATACTTACGGGCCTCCATTAATTGCGTGAGGTGTTTTGCCGGAATTCCGTAACCCCCCCTCACTGATGAGATCAGGTTAGATCTGGTCGGACCCCCTCCCCTAAGATGAAGTGAGATTTTGACGGGATTTTCTCCCCCCCCCCCCTTTGCTTATCGACCTCGTAGTTTTTGAGACTTAAGCTCTCCTGAGTGGGGTATGCACTTATCTGTCTATAGTTGCTATAGTTTTCAAAGAATCTCCTCGGTGAGACATCTCAAAATGAAATGATAGAGGTCAAATTTTTTTTCCCACATTTTCGGGCGTGTTGCACGCGAGGTTTCCCTGGTCTCTCTCCTTCCTCTAGCGATGTTCTGCCATTTTTAGAAATGGAAATCCACTCTAAAACATATCGCTTGACTCATTGCTTTATACGGGTAAGCTTGCATGAGAACTTCGTGGGTTCCCGTTACAGATTTCTTCAGTTTTACACAGAAGTTGATTTCTCTCCGCATCGGTTTTGTGATTTCGCAATTACATGGATACACGTGGTGTCATAAACGTGTGTAACATACCTGTAGGAGTGAATAAAGATGGCGCGTTGAGATATTGCGGCGGGACTCTTCAAGGCTGTTACACGTCACTACTGCACGTGATCTGTTCCCACTCAGCAGAAACAGTCTCTGAATTTAATGATCGCGTTTTATTAAATATAAACAATTAAAATAAATTTAAAGGAACAAAGGTCAATTTAAAAAAAAAAACTTCGTGCAGAATAGTGCTTAAAAATATATTGTTCACCATAAGCGAGAGTTATTAGCTGCCAGGGGAAAAAAAAAAAAAAAAAAAAAACGTATTACACTAGCAACAGTACGAGTTAGAAAGTTAAGAGCCACAAGAAAAATGAGCAAAGTGGAAGTCAGTGTGAAGGCCCGAAAAAAATTCCAGGCCAGACATATTCTAACCCGGTAACCTGTGGTCCTCAATGACCTTAACCAACTGAGCGACCAGTCCGTTCAGTATTAGGGCAAGTGTATATAAAAAAAAAAAAAAAAAAAAAAAAAAAATCGGCTAGTGGGAAATGTTAAATTCATACAATCAGGCTGCAAATGAAATGCCCATATTTCGTACTCCAAACTTCTGGCATCCACATTTCAATTTTACAATACATAACACTATCAGTATGAGCAAATTGGAAAGCACTTTTTATAAAAAATGAATTTATATGCATATCACTCCATTTAATTATTGAGGTTCATATCCTAAATGGAACAGAGCAATGTGACTTTCGGCAATGATACAGTGAAGCTTCGCTCCAGAGACACAACTATGATTGATTACACGCTTTGGTTGATGACCACATTCTTAGAAACTGAATTTAATTCAAGAATGTCGGTTCCAGAAACGGCAGAAACACTTATTGTCAACAATTCAGCAGTTGAAGTTCGGTAATTAGCACTTTTTTACTCCATAAAAATGATGGAACGCTTCGTATAATTGATTTGTCATAAAAGTGTATCACATATGGTAATTGTCAGAAGTTTTGGACAGTGACAAAACATTGGCTGCTGCACACAGTATGGTGCCTTACAGCAAACTCTTTTTCCAAAGAATTGTGCATTACTCATCCATATAAAAATGTTTGGTTTTAAATGCTGGAAAAACTTTTTAAAATACTATACATGGCCGAATAACTTCCCGTTCTTTGCTCTAATTAAAAAACAGGCGTCTGCTAGACACAAAATAGTTGGAGCTAGCTGCTTAGATCATTAGAGGTCACGCCTTGTTAGTGTGAGTTACGTACCGAACGTTTCGTTAGCTTTATGGTTGTCACTTTGAACTACTTCGCAGTGGATCATTAAGTTGGTTTATTGTAACTAACGTGAGTCGAGGAGCGGTGGCGCAGTTCATGCTACATTGAATATTTACAAATGAGAGTCTTACGTACTAACGTAGATTATCTAAATAGATGAGGTTTCTAATTTGGGACTGTCTTCGTTTAGGCAGTACAGATAATTTTTAACCAGGCATCATTAGCGGCTATGAGACTTCATATACACTGAATTGATAACACCGTGTCTGAGGCGGGACTCCAACCGGTGATCGTAGGCACTGCTCAAGCTATTTTGTTGTCGAAACAATTTTTTTTTTCTCCCTTCATTTAAGGCTTTCAAGTAAACTTATGGCTTCTGGAATTCCGTTTAAAGGTTATAGACCGAACGTGGTGGCTGAGAGGTAATGCTTTGCCTTCATATTCTGATAGATGCGGGTTCGAATCCCCGTTCAGGCATCCAGATTTGGATTTTCTATGGTTTCCCAAAATAACTCCAGGCGAACGCCGGGATTCTTCTTTCAGAACGCCATGGCTTAATTGCTTCCCGTTCCTCCTTGCCCACAATCCTTTCCCGTCTCTAATGGCCTCTACGTCGACGAGCCATAAAGCCATAACAAAAAAAAAAAAAAAAGGCAGGTTATAGAAGTAACGTTGAAAGTATCCATCTGTTATGATTCCATAGCACGTTTAAAGCTGGGAGCTGTTCATCAGATTCTAGTGTTTTCATTAGTCTGTCACCGTAATTAAGGTTATGTTTTTATTTGCACTGTTCAGAGAATATTTAGAGGTAGCGCAGTTGACGACTTACATTCAGCTTATCGATTAATGCGGCCTGGAACGCCGTAATGCAGCTGCATTAGCGTCGCCTTCATTTGGCCTCATTAGAATGTAGCGTAATCCTCTCGGGCCTTACATTCCAGGAACTTATAAAAATGAAATCTGGATGAATCTACACAAGTTTTCAGAAATCCTCTCCTTGGACATTCTTCCTATTCTCATTCTCGTGGCATGTCTGTACCATTTGATCCTTGCCTATTTCGAAATGTTTCCTCTTCTATTGCGTCCCTTATCATTCCTTAACGTGTTCATTTTTGTTACCTTCTATCCCTGTTTCTGAGATATTTCATGTCGCTTACCTATATCTTGATTCTTCACTATGTAGGTTTCGGTGGCGTAACTGAGGATAGGAACACAATTTAACTGATAAGTCACTGCCGCACTGGGACATCTTTGATCTTTGTTCCATATTGATCGCAATTTCTGTATTGCTTGTGGTCATAAGATGCAGTGGTCCAACTTTTTCGGAGATGATAGTTTTTTATATAATATGCTGCGAGTAAGAATAAAATAGTTTATAACAAGACAGTCTGAAAATCCAAAATACGACATTATAAAATCTTTTTCCAGTCTGACTCTGCAATGTCATTACTAACCTGATAATACAAGGTTCTCACGGCAATTGTGGAATATCTTAATGTTTTAAAACCCGGCCTGAAATGGTTTCATAGTGGCGATTTTACTTCCTGTTCCTTCGTGATAGAACATCCCATCTTCTTTATCGTAATGACAACTCTAACAACTTCAAAGTAATTTAGTTATTTTGAGGTAATTTAATGTATCAGATTTTGCCAACGTTTATCAAAATATTTTATGAGATGATCTTCGAATATTCGGAATGGAAAGAGATCTGGTTTAAGCAGTGAATGTGAATTACCAGTGATCGATACCGTTGGTTTATCAGGTTTCAAAGTAGAATAAATCGGCCATATCTTCTGGAACTGCCATTCCATTACTGTGAGCTGAAGGGCTGTAGGTGAATTCGGTGTAAGAACGTTGGAGGATGTTGAAATGTACGGCATTTATTTCCTGCTTCTTTCCTGCCCGTGGTATTACGCCCCAAGGTGGTGAGGAAGGGGGGGGGGGGGAATGCCTTGTCTCAATCTTAGCCGAAAACCTTATAGGCTATTTCGATTGAAATTCTTTACTGATTTATATTACCGTTATTTAAGAAATTTCGTGGTATCGTGAAAGGGTGCAGTAAGTTTAGTGCCGATGTATGGCAGAAACATTTGCAGTAGTAAGTTTAGTCACTGTTGGTCCAGTAGCTTTTATTTTAAGCAGTTAAGTTTTCAAGCAATTTTGAGTTCAATAATTTTGTAAGGGAGGGAACTGAAGGCAGATGTCATTATTAAATGTAAGATTTGGCGTAGCTGCCGTAGAAGTGATTTCTCAAAACTGCGTCTGGGAATTCGATGGCTCAGTTTTCGGCTAACGCCTGCCGTTACCTTTATCGGCTACCATCACGGCATATTACGTAAAGATGAAGCAGCTGCGTTGGAGGCCTTTGTACTGTGGAACTATACCACTGGCCAAAGAAGTTAATGTTTAGCGGATGCTGAAACAAGTAGTCCACATAATTAAAAGTCAGACCACACACGTGGTGAAACGTAAGTTAGCCTAAAATCTGGTTGTTCCATGATAAGGTTTTTTTTTCGGTTTGTTGTAAGTTTATCAGATATTAATTTGTGAGCTTATTTGTGCTATTTTCCATCTTCACCCCGTAAATTTGCACTAATATCTTTTACGACATTATAAAACATACAGTAGTGTGCCAGAAAACCCTTTAGACCAGTGTTTCCCAACGTGGGGCCCACGCCCCACAGGGGGGGCAATTTGGTTTTTTTACGGGGGCAATTTAGAAATTGACTTCATACGATTTAACCGCTTTCTTTTCGGGTTATTTAAATGCAATGCTAGATATAGGTACAATGGCATGGCTTTGTGAAGAAACTAAAATCAAATACCCAAATGCAACAAAATGTGCAAGAAAACTTCTATTACCTTTTCCATCTTCATATTTAGCCGAATCTGGATATAGTGCAGTAAATGATTTACTGATAAAAAAAAAAAGAAATCGACTGGATATAACACAACGTGGAGACTTGATATTAAAGCTTACTAAATTGGAGCCTAATATAAAATCTCTATGAAGCAAGCATCAAGCGCAAGGATCACACTAAATTGCCATAGTAAATCTTTATTAAAAATCTTTTGAATTTGAATTTTATTATTTCGTTATGTTTTTTGATTTTACTTACTGTGTTTTATGACAATATCAAAGTGTTTTTCTTTCAAAAACCATCCTATATGAGTTTATTTAATAACAAATAATTTGTTTAATTTAAAATTATGTATGGGGGGCAAAAAAAAAAAAAAAAAAGTGTTAAAAGTGGGACATGACCCAAAAAAGGTTGGGAAACACTGCTTTAGACGCTGTATAAAGGGAGGCTCCGGAAAGTAAATGTATCGCCTCGGGCGCAGGTGAAGTTCCACGACCTCGTCAGGTGGGGACTGCGCACATAGCATTCCAGCTTTGCCGCAGCGTAACCTAATGCTAATCGTTGTCGAACATTTGTTAAACATTTTAAAATCTGAACAAAGACTAAATTAATTTTTAACTGTTTGTGTTAATTCATTCAGCTGCATACAGCGTGATTCAGGAGGAATGGTAAATGTTGAAGGAGGTGGTAGTATGAACAATATGGAGTGATAAAGTTCATAATCCAAACATGCGTTAAGATTTCCATTCGTTTTGGAGATACAGGTGCTGGAATGTTATGCTTAAAATAAATCTCAGAAAATGTTCAAGAGCACACAACTTATTGAATTACTTTATTCATGCAAAATATCACGCAATTAGTTTAAATTAAATGTTCGAAAATCCCCCCATCGATTTATACGAACCATTTTACTTAATATTGTTCATAATACCACCTCCTTCAATATTTACCATTCCTCCTGTACGAGCTCAGCTACTTGTTGGTTTGCTGGAAGACTTTACTTTAGTTACTAAGTTACAAAATTACGATTTAGTATGCCGCCAGACAGCCTTGACATACGTAGCCATCTTGATATTAAATGACTTAAGATGAATGTCTCGAAAGAGTTATAATTAACACTTATATTCAGGTGTCTCCAGCTCCTAGGTTCCCGAGAATTTATTAAATTACTTCTTTTCGCCTCTCCACGTGCAGATTCCCTGATTGTACCTTGCAAAACACCGAGGACCGCAAATTGTGTATTCACATTAATGGGCAGATGCCTTTTATTCAACTCTACCTTCTCGAAACAATGACCCCGCAGGGGCCTGGTACGCAAGTGCCAGGTACGGGTTTGGCGAACCCGCGGTGCCCGAGCTGGAAACTTGTGAGCGCCGCAAGTTTCCCACACCGTAAACTCCTACCATGCTTCAACGACCACCGTAGGGCGTAACGGTGGAACGTTGTGTGCCTAGGAGAACGGGGATCTTGGCTTCATCGCCCGGATCGCGAGGACGGAACAAACCTCTATAAAAAAACCCCTCAACCTCAAGGTCGGACACGTGCTGAGGAGGTGGATGAGTGGTGAGGCGAACCACCCGCTAACGTGCAACCTCAGGGGCACCTGCGCACCCCTGTTGTAAAAGCACTTCCTTTTTAAAATGGTTTTTTCTCGTGGGATCCAAAATTCCTTCCACCAAAAAACCTAAAAACCCCTGCGGCCCGGGTGTGTCGCAGGTTAATAAAAACACACCCAGTTCCTACAAACGGGCTAGGGTTGAAAGCCCTCCCCCGGATGTAAACAACAGTAACGGCAAGGGTTGTATTATTGACAATGCCTTCGTTATTATGACAAGGGTGGAGGGATCTTTTGAGAAGGTCTCTCCATTCTATGTTCAAAAAGGTTTAGAGGGTATTGCGGGTACCCTCAAATCTGTAAAAAAGC
Source organism: Vandiemenella viatica (assembly GCA_031002005.1). Taxonomy (NCBI): domain Eukaryota; kingdom Metazoa; phylum Arthropoda; class Insecta; order Orthoptera; family Morabidae; genus Vandiemenella; species Vandiemenella viatica. The sequence continues at coordinate 107,902,248 of CM061919.1, read as the reverse complement.
TGAGGAATGGAACACTGCTTATGGAAACATCCACCCAGAGGCAGGCTGTCCAACTCCTTAAGTGCGAGAAGCTCGGGGAGTTCGCAGTGAAGTGCGAACTCCATAAAACTCTAAATTCAAGTAAAGGAGTCATTACCAGCAGGGACCTTATGGATTTAGAGACCGAGGAACTCCTTAAGGAGTGGTCTACAGAACATGTGGTCGAGGTTCGTCAGATTAAACGAAGGGTTAACGGCAGTCTTGAGAAGACAGCCACCTTCGTCCTGACGTTCGACACTCCAACGTTGCCCAAAAACATCAAGGCAGGATATTTGAATCTGAATATTCGCCCGTATGTACCGGACCCAATGCGCTGCTTTAAGTGCCAGCGGTTCGGTCATACGACGGCGACCTGCAAGGGCAACCCCACCTGTGGGAAGTGCGGAAAGGCGGCTCATGAGCCAGGCACTAGCTGCACGCTCCCACAGGTGTGTGTGAACTGCTCCGGGGCACATCCAGCCTGGAGCAGAGAGTGTCGTTTGTATCTGGAGGAAAAAAAGATACAGGAGTTGAAAACGAAAGAGCGGATTTCTTATGGCGAAGCCAAAAGAAATATAAGGCTCTGGCTCCACCAGTCTTCGCTACCAGCTTCGCGAAGACGTTATCAACTCCCGTCAGGAAAGAAAGTATTGCTACCCAGACGTCCGTTGCGGACATGGGCACAAGTCCAATGTGCTCATGTCAGTGCAGATGTGGTGCCACACCCATCAAGGTCATTACACCTAGGACCTCGCACGTCGGTAGCAATACTCTGACAACATCGACCACATCGACAGCAGGTTCCGTAAGTCCACCAGCAAAGACACTGCCATCCGCTACAGCTGTGGGCCCCTCTGCAACAGCAGAAGCGGCCCCTAAAGCAGAAACAGCTTCTGCAAAAGAAGTGAAAACGGCAACGCCATCTGCCGGTAGTGGATGGCAAACAGTGCAAAAGGTAAGGGGTCCGAAATTTAAGCTGACGGACCCCGCTATGTTTGTGAAATCCCCTCCGACTTCTCCTCCCAGATCCCCTTCTGGAAAGGAGAAGAGGAGGGACAGGCCTCGGCGGATGAAAAATCCGCAAGACCCCGAGGCCTCACAACGAAAATCGTCTTCGGACACCGAAGACGATATCATGCTGGTGGACGTACCTTGTTCCGTTCCTCAGCTATCAGAGAAGGAAGACCCACCCGATCCGGGGGGGTGGTGGTTTTAAATAGGTAGAATGGCTCCCATACTTCAGTGGAACGTAAACGGTTTCCAGGCTCACAAAGAGGAAGTCCAGCTCTTAGCACGGTCTAATCCATTGTGTCTCTGTCTCCAGGAGACACACTTTAGACCACAACATCAGCCTGTGCTAAGAGGTTATGACATATTCCGAAAGGACGATACCGAGGGTGATCGAGCGAGGGGCGGAGTGGCCGTGTTTGTTCGGAACACTGTCCACTCCGAACCCGTCGCTCTCACCTCTCATCTACAAGCAGTAGCGGTGAAAATACACGGTCCAATACAACTGACCGTATGCTCTGTCTATCTGCCACCCAGTTTGTCCGTCGACTACGACGACCTGGTTGGCATTACACGACAACTCACTCGGCCCTTTCTCCTTTTGGGAGATTTCAACGCCCACAGTGCGTTGTGGGGTTCCACCACCGATTACCCCCGGGGCCGAGTGATTGGTAGATTGATGGAGCAGGAGGAAATTTGTATCCTGAATACAGGGCAAATGACTCATTTCACCACTGCTACCGGTACGTCTTCTGCCATTGACCTTTCCTTGTGTTCTCCCTCAATCGCAGACTCCGTGCTATGGGAGGTGGATCGCGACCTACATGGAAGCGACCACTTCCCTATTTGGTTGCACGTCGAGTGCGATCGTGGGGGAGGAAATAACCGGCGCAAATGGAACGTCAGTTGTGCAGATTGGCAACTCTATTGCCGCTCTGTACAACCGCAACTTGTAGGCAGTATACAAGAGAAGGTGAATCACTTCACGGAAGTGATTCACCGTGCAGCTGACGTTTCCATGCCGACAAGCTCCGGAACGCTGCGAAGGACGCCCATCCCCTGGTGGAACGACGAATGTCGTTCCGCTATTCAGGGTCGCAGACGGGCGTTGCGGCGTTTTAGGTTGTATCCTACATCCGACAACCTGGCAGCGTTCCGTATAGCAAGAGCTAAGGCGCGCCGTGTTATTAAGGAGAGTAAGAAGAGGTCATGGCAGAAACTTTGTGAGCACTATCAATCGTTCCACACCTTCGTCGAAAGTATGGGAGTCCATTCGCCGTATATCTGGAAGGTACTCCCGCGCACCAGTATCTGGGTTACTGGATCATGGACGTATTATTACTGACGAACGAAGCATAGCGCAGCTGATGGCGGAGAACTTCGCCGCCATCACTTCGTCCGATAACTTTGACCCCTCGGTTTTCAGCGACGTAGAGTCGCTGCCGAGAGGCGCCCGCTGTGCTTCGATTCGTCGAATTCAGAGGCCTACAACTGCCCATTCACATCTTGGGAGCTGGAGAGTGCGTTGAACAGCGCAAATGACACTGCTCCAGGGCCTGATTTGATCCAGTACCAGATGCTGAGGCATCTCAGCATGGATGCTAAAAAGTACCTTCTAGATATTTTTTAACGACATTTGGACACTTCCCCGACTCGTGGAAAGAAGCAACATTAATTCCCATTTTAAAACCTGGCAAGGACAAATTGTTGCCAGGTAGTTATCGTAGTATTGCCTTGACTAGCTGCGTGGGGAAGACACTGGAGAGGATGGTGAATCGCCGCCTCGTCTGGTGTCTTGAATCCCGTAATCTCCTGAGCCGCTTTCAGTGTGGATTCAGGAAGTTCCGTTCCACCTTGGACAACCTGATCCTCCTGGAGGCGGCAATACAGGATGCGTTCATACGCAGCCAACACCTCGTGGGTGTTTTTTTCGATCTTGAAAAGGCTTACGATACTACCTGGCGGCATGTTATTTTAAAACAGTTACATGAATGGGGTTTTAGGGGTAACCTACCCCGTTTTTTAAAATCATTTTTATCTGGTCGTTGCTTCCGGTACCGAGTCGGTGGTGAAGTGTCTGATCTTTTTATTCAGGAAAACGGTGTCCCTCAGGGGTCAGTTTTAAGCGTGACCCTATTTGCTATCGCAATTAACAGTATATCTTTGGTTATAAGGAGTCCCATTCGGTTCTCCTTATATGTGGACGATTTTTTAATTTTTATTGCATCGTCCAGCCTGAGAAGCGCAGAGCGGCAGCTGCAACTCGCGCTGAACAGGCTGGATGATTGGTCAGTGCACACCGGTTTTCGATTCTCTGCCGAGAAAACCCGGTGTGTACTTTTTACTCGTAGCAGAAGTCTTTTAGCTGAGCCTCACCTTACCTTGAGGAACACCGTTTTAAGTTTTACTGAAACAGTTAGATTCCTGGGCCTCATTTTTGACACCAGGCTTAACTGGCTTCCACATCTTAAAGATGTGAAAGCCAGGGCCTTAAAAGCTCTTAATATTTTAAAATGTCTGTGCGGCAGGTCGTGGGGCGCTGATCGCTCCTGCCTGCTACAGTTTTATCGAGCCTTTGTACGGTCGCGTCTCGAGTATGGTTGTATCGTATATGGTTCGGCACGGGACAGTTATCTTCGGATACTGGATAGTGTCCACCATGCAGGAATTCGGCTCGCCACTGGTGCATATCGCACCAGCCCTATTGTCAGCATTTGTGCTGACTCGGGCGAGCCACCACTTACCATCCGCCGGCAACTCCTCATGGTGCGACACTATACGCATATTGCCATAACACCTGGCAGTCCCGTGTACGACATAGTTCTACATCCCAGCTACGAGCGGCTCTATGCCAACCGGCATAGAGCCACTAAACCGTTCAGCTACCGTACGAAGGCTATTTTAGAACATTACGGATTTGAGCTTCCCTCTTTTTATCGCCAGGGTTGGAGTAAATCCCCTCCCTGGCTTTTAAAGAGGCCCAGATTAATTTTAGAACTGTCACGGCACAACAAACTGCTAACCGCTGACAGTGTTTTTATTAATATTTTTACTGACATTTTAAATCAATATCACACTTTCACCCCGGTGTATACGGATGGGTCTAAGCAGGCTAACAGTGTAGGCTGTTCAGTAGTGTTCCCTCGAGCGACTTACAAATACAAGATGGATAGCAGGTGCAGTGTTTATACTGCGGAGTGCTGTGCCCTGCTAAAATCGCTCCAGCATATGAAGGTACGCCGCGACAAGAAGTACCTCATATGCTGTGATTCCCTTAGTTGCATTCAGGCATTAGCAACTATGTACCCAGCAGAACGTCTAGTTCAGGACATCCAGGACGCCCTCCTTTCCCTCCAATCTTGTGGGAAGGAGGTGGTATTCTGCTGGGTACCAGGCCATGTGGGAATCAGGGGGAACGAGGCAGCTGATGAAGCTGCCAAGTTAGCCTGCGACAAGGTCAGAATCGACTTTGAACCGGTCCCAAAGTCAGACCTTGCCTCGGCGGCGAAGAGATTTGTTTTTGATGTTTGGCAGAGGCAGTGGCTGGAAGTTGAGCATAATAAGCTCCGGCAGGTCAAACCGACCGTGCAGCCGTGGAGCAGCTCCTTCCAGCGGGCGAGGAGGGATGAGGTTCTCCTTACTCGCCTCCGTATAGGGCACTGTCCTCTCACACATGGTTTCCTTCTCCGCCGAGAGGACCCACCGGAGTGTGATGCATGTGGCGTACCTTTGACGGTACGCCACATTTTAAGTGATTGTATCTTATTTTTAGACTTAAGGGCAGACGTTGGCTTAGGCAACGATCTGTCCCTTATTTTAAACAATGATTGTGACAATGTGGCCAAGGTTTTAAAGTTTTGTAGCTTGGCCGGTCTTGTCCCAAAAATTTTGGGCAGACCGGCCTAGGTTTTAGATTGGATTGATGGCCTTTTACAGCCACCAATCCAAGTACTGTTTTTAGTTGTGACCTTGTTTACCTGGCTGGCCCCTTTACAGCCAGCCAGTTAGTCCGATGTTTCAAACTGGTTGGCCCTTTTACAGCCAACCAGTTAATATATGTATTATTATATTTTATTGCCTATTTTTAGTTTTATGTTCTACGTTGCTGTCTGCGTGGTCGATCTCTTTACAGTCGGCCACGCAGACGGTATTTTAATTAGTATGCTAGTATTTTATTGTGCTGTCTCTGTGGCCGACCCCTTTACAGTCGGCCACACAGACGGCAATTTTGCCACGTTGTCACGCCTGGTTGTTGTTAGGGCGCTAATGACCCCGTCGTCGACGCGCCCTAAAACCCCAATAACAACAACAACAACAACAACTCGAAACAATGAATGCTGAATATTGACTGTCCCAGGGTTGCTTACTGATTCTAGTTTTGACAATCTTCCTCGACCCCACGAAGACATACTGCTGTGTCTTCCTCTGAATCTGTCACATTTGCGGCTGGACTGATTTCTCTCTCAAGTATCACTTCCAGCTGAAAATCAAGAATTTGTAGTCTCCCCCGACTGCGCTTCGATACAGATGATACAGCATCGAGAGTGTGTGTTTGGTATCAATATATTTATACTTAACCAAAATAAAATCCAAAAATTATGCATATCCTTTAAGGCTGTTCCATTCTAACAATTGACCGTTTTAAATTTGCCGAGTGAAAGTAAATCAAGACGAACTCTAATTTATAGATACAAAAATCTGAAGTTAGCTGTTGATGAACTCTTCAGTGTTGTTTAGAATCTCAAGCAGCGTGTCATTAGTCATTCCCATTATCATGGAGATGTGAGGAACTATTGTTTACATTTTTGAGACACTTGCTAAATACAGTTACTGTCTGCTTGTTAATTTCTTGCAGTGCTTATTGTCTTGGATGTAATTCTCCGCATAAGATTGTATGAGACTGCTTGACGACAATATTTCTTTTTATTTTCCCAGAGCACCTTGGTTTTGATCTATAATCTCTTTTGTGGTGGTATTATAAATGTGACCTTTCGAGGTGCAAAGTTCGTGTTATTTCTATACATGGAGTCGAGAAGACGTTTATAAAGCATTGTAGTGGTTAATTGTGAAGAAGAAAGATTCATTGTGACAGAGTTGGCAGAATTAGTGGGCTTCCTGGCAGCGATTAGCTGGCAGCTGAATGGGATGGGTCTCTGCTATTGCCTGCCTAGAAAAGTAACGAGTTAAACCACAAGTGGCATTGTTCCACATTCCTTACCTGTATAGACTATTAGTTTTCTTCTAGGTAAATTTGGACATCTTTCGCTCATCGTGCATCGCCTGTTACGAGGGCTGTCTGAGAAGTTCTCGGCCTCGACCATAGATGGCAGCACTACTCAAGTGATTTTTTTCCGTATAATTTGGTGTATGTGCCAGACCCGCCTGCAAGATATTGCAAGTAATTCTACATTGTAGTTTGGTCTGTACAGTTGTTTTTTGAAGCAGGCGCGGTGCGTAGTTGTACCAGAGATGAAAAAAATCGAATATCGTGCAGTTATAAAATTCTTTGTAAAAGACGAGTTAACGCCATCCGCGATCCACGGAAGATTTTTAAAAGTGTATGGGTACTCTTCTCCCTCATATTCGACAGTTAAGAAAGAAATGGGCTGCTGAGTTCAAACATGGCCGTAGCAGTCTCGAAGACGATGAACGCGAAGGACGTCCGAAAAGTGCAACAACTTCAGAAATCGCCCAAAAAGTGCATGATATGGTTTTGGATGATCAACGAATAAAAGTGTGTGAGATTGCTGAGACCGTAGGGATATCAAGAGAACGTGTGGGATACATTTTGCATGAAGTATTGCATATGAAAAAGCTTTGTGCAAGATGGGTGCCGCATTTGCTCACTGTTGATCAAAAGCGCATCCGCATGAGACTTTCTGAACAGTGTTTGGAGCGTTTCAGCAAAGATAAAACTGATTTTGTGCGTCGATTCATAACTATGAATGAGACTTGGGCTCACCACTACACGGCAGAATCAAAACTGCAGTCAAAGCAGTGGACAGAAGCTGGTTGATCAGGTCAAAAGAAGGCCAAGTCGGTTCCATCAGCAGGGAAGGTGATGGCATCAGTTTTTTGGGATGCTAAAGGTATTTTGTTCATTGATTACCTTGAAAAGGGTAAAACAATAACTGGACAATACTATTCCGATCTTTTAGACACCCTGGATGAAAAAGTTCGTGAAAAAAGGCCCAGTTTGAGGAAGAAGAAAATCATCTTTTATCAGGACAATGCACCTGCCCACAAGAGATTTTTGGCAATGGGAAAATTAAGAGATCTGCACTATGACTTGTTGGAACATCCACCTCACTCCCCAGATTTAGCTCCCTCCGACTTCTATCTGTTCCCAAAAATCAAAAACTTACTTGCTGGTCATCGTTTTTCTTCAAATGAAGAGGTGATTGCAGCTGTAGATGGATATTTTGCAGGCCTTCCAGAAACCCACTTCAGGGATGGTATAATGAACTTGGAACATCGTTGGACTAAGTGTATCAGTGTTCAGGAAGACTATATTGAGAAATAAAAATGATTTTGTAAATAGCAAATTGGTTTTATATTTTTAGGCTTAGAATTTTCCAGACCGCCCTCGTATTCCTTCTGTAGTCAGTTCGGTTGGATACAACGTTTCAAAAGTTAACAAAAGCGATAGTCTACCTCGATTTATAGTCATGCGGTATGCAGTATGAGAACGAGTGATCCTGTGTAATCGAAATTCTGTAGCATTTTTTTTCGTTTGTATGAGCATTCCCGCATATTTAATTTCCTCATTTAGGACAAATTGCCCTTTCCTCCAGTCAACCCTACAATAATTCGTCAGTGGAAATAAAGGATGAAAAGTGACTCAGAAAAATATTTCTCGTGCAAGATTCCAGCATGTCCAATCGTTTTAAACAAGTTCTCAAAAACAACATTCTTCTGATGAAAGTGAGCTAATCCGCCAGTAGTGTCCATACCAAAGTTTTCAACCATTGCGCGGAGGGGGATTCCAATTCAGTTTTCGTGCAGATTGCATAATTTGCGCCCGCAGAGGTTGCACGTCGCTAACCTTACACCTTAGGGAGCTATTTAGTAACATTACTTCCAACATTCCACGCTGTAATTGCTTTCTCGGGGCCAGCGCGTTGATGCCCGGTGACGACGTATGCTCCATACAACAAATAAAGCAGTACTCACGTCACTAACGTCAATTTCCCTGTTATCATTCCGTACTCAGGTTACTGGCTCGATGAGCGGTAACTAAATTCCAAGGCTTCTGGAACATTTACACACTTTACGAAGCTGTATCCTGAATATCATTAACTACCCATTCTTCGTTATAGCAGCGTGCTGCGTTGTGGCGGAATTTCGATGACTTTTTGACCCGCCATATAACAAAGATGCATTTGGAACATCAGTACCAAAAGTTTTACCTTGTGAGAATATAGTTTGTGTCACCTCTTCGGTACCCGATCACTAAATTTCAATAAATTTTTGACATTATGACCTAAAACGCCCAATACTTTAATCACAAAAGCTATCTCACATGGTTGTCAGAGTCGCCGATTTGATGTCTGTTGGAGGCAGTACTACTGAATTTTACACCAACATATCTGAGTTACCCCGATTAGGATCTTAAAAGTTCAAAATTGGCATACAATTGTGTTACTTCGCACGTCCGAACAAACAACGGTTAGGTTTAAATCGCCGTTTGTGCTTTGCGCATAAACCTTGCGGCACAAAAAAAAAAGACTGTATATGTATTTTGGTTATTCTTTACTCTGGAGAGCTGGGGTTTGATACTTAGTCTAGTTAACATTTCGTCATTTACACTTTTAAGACTGCTGGATATTGGCTTCAGAACCAAATGAGCTTCGAGGACACATCTGAAAGATTAAAAAATGTAATTTTCTCAGTAATTGGTTATTAAGTTGAGTCTTCTTTTAGTTCGTTATACTATCACACACCTGTTATTGTTCGCAAATCAGAATGCTGATCAGATCAGCTGGATTATCGTCGTTAAATTGGAATAAATATTCAACCTATTTCTGGATACAATTGTCGAATAGGTCTGCTGATTGTTCAGAGATTCAGCACGATACCTATACGAATCAAATAATCAGAAATTAACTATGTATACAAAGGTCCTGTTTTTACATTTCACATATCTTTCTATGGTATAAAGATAACGCCAAACTAAAGATTTCTGATATTACGGTTCTGATTGGATTGGAAATTGACTGACAGTCTAATAATGACCGCATGATCAAGCACATCTGTTGTGCTTGATCTGATTTGTTTTTCTTGCGGTTACTATAGTTCACGTACTGTATGTCTAGGATAGGTGAGCAGCGCATACGGAAGCAAGCGTAGTGTGCACATGAGAAAAAGACGGAATCCCATTTGCGCAAATCACTGTGGTCACATTGATAACGGTAGGAGGTATACTGAAACTGCTTTAGACACGTAATTTGTAAAGCAAAACTTCTCCCAGACACATTCTAATTTTTTTCCTAGCTTATTTTTTTTTCTTTTTAATGTTATTTACCTGCTCTACGGAAATCCCTGCCGCGAGCAGACAGTCGCCCCCTATCGGGGGGAAGACTGCGGTTGGTTTTAATAATGCCTGTTCCCCCTCGTCCAGCGATATTGGGTTCGCCTCGGCGTCGCGCGAGTGTGCTGCCGCTGCCGGTGGTGTGCGGCAAGTTATTGATCGACAGCGTCACTCTGCCTCATCGCCGATCTCCCGGATACTACTTGACCGCATCCCCTCTTTCGCCTTCCCCTCCTTTCAAAACGAGGAGAAACAGTGCCCTCTCGTCAGGTTCAGCTTCTGCTAGTGTCGTCCGGTCAACCTCTTTTTAAATTTAGCAAAAGCGGCGCCGCAGTTGTCAGCGGGAACGTCGCCAGGTAGCAGGTTCTCGCAGCGACCGCCGTGCGGCGCTGCCGTCGTCCTGCCGCCAGGCCGCCCGTGCTCTCCCATTGCCCTGGTCCTGTGAGCTAGCGAGCCTACCGTCGGCCCGTATCCTGCGTTTAGTGCGGTAGAGGGAGTGTGCGTGTGCGCGTGAAAGCGAGGCTGGGAAACAAACCATTCCGAACGAGTTGAACTGGAACACACGCCGGCATGGCGATTACGAGGGAGGATCGTAAGTAGCGTTTGCCCCAGCTCCTTGCCTCAGTCCTGTGGGGCACGTTATCTTCAGTCTCAAAATAAACCGACCTCGACCTTGAAGTCCCTTAATTGCAAATATTGGCTCCTAGGAAGAGAATACCTGATACTGCCAGACAATATCAGTACAGACTGTAAGTTTTATCTCACTTGGTATTCGGTCACTTGCTTTTTGCCCCTTTTGTTTGTACTGTATACCCACTGTTTAAAATTGACAACTAATAGGCCATAAATTCTGCTTATGACTTCTTCGTAACATACGTCACGATTAAATCTGAAAGGTGTTAAAGGAAGAGACATCTGTCGGAATGACTAAAGACCTATAGTTATTCTTTGCTCGATTTTTCTCTTTTGCCTGCGAAAAAGCTCTGAAATAACGGTAGTGTACATTCATTATTGTTTTCGATACGTATTATGTTATTCGACATACCTTCTATGTTGTTATATCAGTAATGATGGGGATCTACGCTTAAAGAAAACCTGTACAGTGCTTTTGCAGCCGCGTTTGCATTAGATTAGTCGTGTTACTGCAGAGAAAACAACACATCTAGTGCATGACATATTCCATGTTTGGCGTGTAGTTAATTCTTTTGCTTATTACTTATATGTATATATTTGAGTCGAAGTTCGATGAACTTACCTCGCAGTGTCGTTAAATCGATGACTGCGTTGCCAGGAGGTGTAGCATCATTGCTAATCATTCCACCTGCCCTTTGTGGATTAAACAGTCTGAAGGCTGAATGGGGCACCTTTGTTTTTCTGTTTTAAGCGCCCCCTCCCTTCCTCGCCGCGAGGCAGCGCGTTTTAATTCGCTCCTCCCCACCAGCATGACTGTTTACGTCATTGTGTAGCGGCACAGAAACGACACGTAAATCCAAATTTAATCGCGAGTCGTATTTTTTACAAACATAAAAAATTTATACATATTTAAATGTTACAGAATATCTTAATATTGTAAATGAGAAAGTTTGGGTGGATGGATATTCAGATGTTTTGACTATTTGCCTCAATCATGTCCCAATAGATTTAAATGAGATTTAGCCTGGAATTAGTATACAGTTTCAATAATGACGTAGGATGGTTTTTATCTTGTAGAAACAAATACATTTCGAAATTATCATCAGTTCGCATTTCGCCAACACCTAAGTTTCCTATTTCGCAGACGGTACTGTAACGTTTAGTCTTTGCTTCGCAGGTAAATTGCAAATACTACTTTTAAGTGATCAAAGCAAGAACGTAATGACATATTCAATGCGGTGCTCACATTAAAAATACGAAAATGGATGCACTTGATGAGGTAATAGTTCCGGAGCAGGAAATATAAATCCGTTGTTAACTGTAATTTTTTTATAAATCCTTATGTACTTAGTTTCTGGTAATTTCCACGTAGACATTCAATTTTACTGGCAGGTTAGGGACCTGAAAATAAGATTATATTAGTTTCCTCAACATTACTCAATTATAAAATACCCGTAATGCCATCTGTTGATAGATTGCAGTACTAAAAATATGGATAACACACAAGTTTAAATGTTAAAGTAGTAATTGGTTGTTTTTCATTACATTGTAATAACCGCTTTCTTTCCTCGTTTGTAGGTTTGTTGTTAATTGATACATTGAAGGTTCACTCGTTACCCAAATCATTTAATATGTTTGCATATTTTTCAAAGCAGAATTAATTGATCTTAAAGAAATGTCGACAAAACAAAACTAGTATCCAATAAGGAAATGAAGCCCTTCAAAAAATAGTAATTTTTAGACGTGATGGACAATCGTAAGCCAAATCTTTCAATGAAATGTGATTTTACTGTAGGATGTAAATAAATTTTCTTATTATATGGAATATTTATTATTATTGTTAAAATAACCTCTTATACTATAACACACTTTCAAATGGACGAAGTCGTGGGTAACTGCCAGTAGTGGCCATAAGTTTAATTGATTTTATAAAACTTTATTTTTTTACAAAGCACTGATTGAATGTAGTGATACAAGTTGTATAACTGAATAAGACTGACATTTTAAAATGGAATTAATTTGCGAAATGAATTCGCAGGTAAAACTAATGTGGGGTAGAGACAAGGAGAGGTACATGTGAATTGAGATTTTGTTTCGCAAGTAATAGATAGTAGACATCACGCCGAGAAACACATTTTTTTCTTTTGGGTGAACCGTCCATAAACAAAAGCAGCAGAAGTAATTTTAGTTTGCACTATTTAACTGCGCGTAGTAGTATTCATGGCTAATGGACGCTTCTGATTGGCTGTGACTCGTTAATGTCAGTGTTTTATTCGCCGCGCATTAATCGTTTAGCACCGAATAAGTTTCGTACAAAATACTATAACTGATGTTAAAATATATATGTTTTATTTTGCTGTAAAATATTTCTTTTTGAAACTCATTTCTTTTATCTTGTAAACTCGATTCGTAATATTGAATTAATGACATCGTTAGCATTTAGGTCGTAATGCAGCATAGCCCACAGCAAAACGGCACGATAACACACGATATTGCGGATACCCAATTTCCATATCGTATGTATCGCTGTTACTATAGTCCAGGCTGCATTACAATATAAACTCAATTGACGAAATCATATTTTAAAAATATGCGATTCGGTCGGAATGCACCCTGGACCATAGTGAAACGTAACCACAGCACCTGATATTGCGGATATCCAATTTTTAAATAGTATCAATCGATGTTACTGTGATCCACGCTGCATTGCTATTTAAGCTTAAACTATTATTAACGAAATCATATTTTACAAATATGCGATTCGGTCGTAATTGCGCCAGGACCATAGTGAAACGTAACCATAGCACTTGATATTGCGGATATCCAATTTTTAAATCGTTTCTAACGCTGTAACTGTGGTCCAGGCTGCATTACACCCTAAGCGCAATGGCTTATGGACGAAATCATACTTTGTAAATATTTTATTTCGTATGCATGATTTTAATAACCATTTTAGAAACGCGAGGAATGGAATAAAATTTAAATCAATGGATGTGGGATTAACAGACTCGATACTAGTTTCTACGACCTTTCTCGTTAAATGGAGAGAGTTTGCAAGGCAATTTTATTACTCAGTAAACGATTAATAACTACAATACGCGGATTAATACATACATTAATCAACTGACTGGTATAGATCACGGCCAATCCGAAGCATCCATTAGCCGCGAATACTACTACGCGCAGTTAAATAGTGCAAACTAAAATTACTTCTGCTGCTTTTGTTTATGGACGGTTCACCCAAAAGAAAAAAATATGTTTCTCGGCGTGATGTATACTATCTATTACTAGCGAAATAAAATCTCAATTCACATGTACCTTTCCTTGTCTCTACCCCTAATGTGCATTTTAGTTCTTCGAAATTCCAAAAAGGAGTCTAAACCCTTATATGGTGAACACTGACAAAATTTTCATGTTAGTAGTATGTTATTAAATTTATAACCGCGAGTTATTTGAAAACGTCATGTTTTAAACTTGTAATTCAACCATCCGTTGTCAGTTGTGGCTGACTCTTTCCGTTATAATCCTTACTATCAGAGGTGGGATATTTTTCGAAGTTCTTAGAGTGATAAAGTTCCATGTTTACTCTACTCCATCAAACTATTCCCATCACTTTCGATATTATAATCTGGAAAATTCCGAATGACTGTTCAAGGTCGCGGTTCGTGCCCCAGTATTTCTTTAGAAATAACGTTCAGGAAGTAAGGTATCAACAGATTAATGCTATTTGTTTTGTGAAACATTGTTTTATTGCACAAACAAAATACTCGTGTAATGTTAATTGATTAGGGGGGAAAATACAAATTCGTTTTTTTTTTTTTTTTTTTACCTAAGCAGATTTGCGTATTTGATCTATATTCCGTCGCAAATAAGTATTTATAGAATAATTTTACCTCGCACATTGTTTCATTGGCATGTGTATTTCACCCTTTTCATTTTGCAAAATACACGTTGCTCCATTCGCTTTGTTTCTGTTGTACTTTCGAATGTGAGCCAGTGTGCAGCTGCTTACCGGGTCTCCTTTGCCCACAAGCGTCCCCATTTTTTTCTCTTGCCACCAAACCTGTCATCTCACCTCACACCTTTCAAAGCACAATACAGGAGAAAGTGAACAATACTTTTTCCAACTTTTTATATGGTTATCACATGGTCTGTTAATTCAATCTGTACTTAATTTACTGCCTTGAATGCAGAATGGGTGCAATATTTTGTTACTGTCTGTGTTAGTATCCTCATTGTAAGTATTAAAATCACAGCCCACTTTCTACTATCTGAAGTCAATACTGCTTGAGTTTTAAGACTGGTCTTGTGAATGATTTTTCTCTGTTTCTTATAACTCGGTATTGTAAGAAATTGCTTTTGTGAAAGTTTCCATGGAAACTGAAAAACTTTGTACAATTAAATCCAGATTTTTTTCCTGCTCATGTTTATTGAAACAGTGCCTTAAGCCTTGTATCCACTTGAGCACGCTCAGGCGAATGAGCCGCTCATTGATTTGAGCACGCTCGCTTGAGCGTGCTCAAGGTAAAAGGAAATTTTGGTCGAACGAGCATTGTGCCGGTGCTCAGTAAACGCTCGGCTATTGACATGTCGTCACGTGTGCGTGTGGCAGCTGTAGCATTTATTATTATCCATGCAATATCAAAGAAGAAAAGGAAAGTACCAAGGTGGTGGATTAGGGAAAGTTATCGTCAGCGAAGAAATCATCTTAATAGTTTAATTCGCGAGTTGACATTTGAAGGAGACAATGAGACATTTCAAAACTTTACGAGAATGTCAAGAATTGATTTTGAACATTTGCTGTCATTAGTTGGACCTCATATTAAAATGCAGGATACGCGTATGCGTGATGCGATCCCACCAGCAGATAAATTAATTATAACTTTAAAATTCCTAGCTTCAGGAGATTCCTACACAAGTCTGCAATATATGTTTAAAGTATCTAAACAAAGCATCAGCCGTTTTGTACCGAAAGTCTGTGATGCCATTGTTCAGTCACTCCAAGGTTATATAAAGGTTGGTACCAATTTTTTATTTTAGTTACAAACATATATTAGTTGCGAGAAACACTATTAAAAAAGACTTACCGCTTCCCGTTATAGAAGTTCTCTTCTGTTTCGATCGTTCCCGCCTGAACGACCCTAGCAGGCTTGTAATTTTTTTCTTCACTTCATCAATACTACATTTTAATACCTCGCTAATTTCGCGCCAGGCATCATCTTTTTTAGTTCTATTGTAATATTGTTCATACGAGCTATCCCACAATACCCGTTTCGATTCGTAAGCATCAATAAGAGTTAGACAAAGTTCATTATCCCACGTGCTCGCGCTCATTGTCGAAAACCAGCGTCCACACTGAGCGCCGAACACACACTGGCTCGCCTTTGAGCATTCCAAAATACCGACAACCGATCGGCTCGCCCCGAGCGCGCTCGCTGTCGTTCGTTGCGAGCGCGCTCAGGCGTCCACACTTGAGCCGCTCGCTTCACTGAGCGTGCTCAAGTGGATACAAGGCTTTACATGTGCAAGATATATAGAATAAATAGGTACGCCGTGTGGTTTCTAGGTTATCTGGGTGGTGCAGCGTCACGATATAAAAAGACGATGTTTCAGCAGACATGCTGCGGCCTTCTTTCAAGTCGGAACTACACTCCGACTGGCTTAGTGTGTCGGCCGAAACGTCGTCTTTTTATAACATGACGCGACGCCATCGGTTGCCTAGAAACTATCTACTCTCGCCGTCAAGAGCCCCTTACTGCTGTAGTCTCTCCCAACCCAGAGCTACAGATCTCAAGGCCTGGAACATTTAACGTGTCCTACAAGTGCATTATTTTCTGAACTTGGTTAGACTTCGGCTGAACTTTTTTCAGTGCTAGCTAAGCTTGTTATCTAATATAAACAACCTTACAATTTTCTACCTGTTGATCTCGCATACTGGTATGGTCTCAGATTTCTGTTCCATTGTTACACGTTTCATACACGGAATAACACTATCATGAAATTACCTTAGTTACCAACTAAGCGCGAGGTTCAATTAAAAAAAAATATTTGCC
Source organism: Vandiemenella viatica (assembly GCA_031002005.1). Lineage (NCBI taxonomy): Eukaryota > Metazoa > Arthropoda > Insecta > Orthoptera > Morabidae > Vandiemenella > Vandiemenella viatica. Next base: position 107,886,006 of record CM061919.1, on the reverse strand, counting down.
TCGCCGATTGTAAACTCGTTCACGTTACCGAAATCTTGTTATACGTATTTACTGTGTAGCCTATATGTTTTAAACAAACTCGGCAGCATTTTGTGTTTGCCTCCCAATGCTTCGTTCTATACATTTTGGTTTTATCCTTGCCTGTAATTGGTGCATGGAATACGGTTTAACTAGCTTGTTCGTTTTTTTTTTTTTTTTTTTTTTTTTCCTTGAATGTTTGTGTTTAACGCAGAGCATTTTTATCAGTAAGATACTCTTGCTAATAACATGTAATTTTACAATTTCAGCAACCGATTCCTGTTATTTTCTCCTACGGTTACAGACTCGTGTTTGCTATTATACAGATCGTCTAAATTGTAAGCAGGTCGCGTTAAAATCAATTCAGTTTGTGTGTTGGCGATTTTATTCGTTTTTAATGCCCACACTTTCCATTAAGCTTCATGGCAATTTGAATAGTGTTTGTTCGATTATCAGGTGCTCTTTAATAGTAGAATGGTCTGCAGCTTTGTTTAGTTGTTTTTCACAAAATTTATTTTTTTAAATGTTTTCATTGATTGGAAGTAGTCCTCCATTTTTCATGTTCTGAGATAATGTCTTCATCTCAGCATTCCTTTATCTGCAAGCTGAAAATTGGCAATAAATTGTAAAGCGCAAAAATCACACGTTATCACAGGCTTGAGATACTAGCCAGATTGTTTCCATGTAGAAATTAAAAAAAATAATAATAATCCTGACCGTTTGTTGTATCCTTCCGTGGTGGCATATAACAGTGAATGAGATGTGATGACCTTACATGGTAATCTTGTGGATCAGGCCGTCCAGCATGGCTTGCGTAAACGCATCCCATTTATTCCGTGGGGGCTGTGTTGAAGCTGCCGTCCTTAGGTCTGCAGAGTCCCACCCAGCGCTGCCAATTCTACGGATTTTTATAAAAAGTTAGGATTTTCGGATTTTGTTAAATCCACGGATTTTTGCTACTTTTTACTATTTGTATTTGTTTTTTCCTTATATTTGTGTTTTGTTAAACTTTGAGCATAGTGTTAAAGCATTACAGAATAGTCAATAATTGTGAATTGTTTCCTTGGAACCGCTCGTGTGAACCAGCAATTGAAATAAAACTCACATTTTGTTTAATTACAGATTTTATAGATCTTAAAATACCGTAGTACACAACTATCGGCGCACTCTTTACGCACGTTGACACGCTCGTTGGCACAGCATTACAAAACACTGCCTTCCGAATCAAAGTTGTAACCAATAAGTGTGGTGTAAAGTTCCAATGCTTTGCAGATATACACCGCCGGCGTAATGCACTTTCTGTAGGAGATGGATATAATTCAATTTTCGGTCCCTTTGGATAATTTCCATTGCATCTAAGAATGCAACATGTGTATACCATTTCTGCAGAATAACAGTTCACTAACAATTACCGTAGTAAGCAGTCAACTTCGAAAAAACAACACTTCGGATGCACAACAGCTTACTCCCTAAACTGCCTTGCCTAACTAATGTGATGTCAGAACGGTTTTGTGACGTAGGTCAAGATGGTGATGAATCGATGCTTTAAGCCAGGTAAGTTAGCAGAAATCCTTCGTTACCAATAAACCGAAACGAGAACTACTCCATTAAGGAAGAATTTTTCAAGTCTCCAAGATGTAAATTTTCAATTGTAATTCCACTTCGTTAAATTAAATCTCATCAAAGTTTAAGATAGAATCAAAGATCGTATTCCATAGGAGATTATTCCAGGGTAAATCTAAATTAATTCAACATCATTTTACAGCTTTTACCCTAATATTCGGGGTTGCTAATTATGCTTTACGGATGTGAGGTGTATCTGCAATAAATTCCGGTTGCTTCATTATTTACTGTTTCACGACTACACCCTACATTCCGTAACTACCTATACTAACGGAAACCATAAGGACGAATTCGCTTTGTTACCAAGCAGTCATACTCTGGATTTTGTCCCATGGCCCACCATCGGTTTATGATTTCATAAACGGCATTGGTGGCATCTAGTGCACAGAAGTTGATTGCTTACAAGGTGACCATGAGACGCGTTAAGAACGGATTTCGTTCTCCCGTGTATCTGATGAAGGGTATGAGCCCTAGTTTTTGAGATTCACAAACGAAAAATCCCAACGGATTTTAAATACTAGAATTATGGCTCTAAATTCTCAACCTGCTGCTTGGTCTAAGCAATAAGGTATCAGCTCCTTAATTTGCCGATCAGAGTTCAAATCCCCGCACCGCCGAATATTTTATTTTCAGAGATCATTCCATGGTTTATTTCGACTTCATTTACAAACTTCCATAGAGTGAAATATTTAAAACAAATCTCATTATTTATACAAGATATTAGAGGCCTACAACTAACACAATTTCGGACAATGTATCAACAATGGCTTAGTAATATTCTTCGCCTATTAAGCCATTGAAGATAAAGAAATTTGATTAGGAGACGAATCTGTTATTCGCGTCTTACAAAAGCATTTTTCAACATTTGTCACTTCTCTAATTTCCTGGTTGAGCTCCATTTTGTCGACCATTTACATGCTGCCAATACATGAAATTAAACATATCGGTTGTAAGGATGAAAAAGACGTATAGACGTTATGTATTTCGTTTGAAATACTAATTGACGATTTATAAGCGTAGAAATCCGTTGTTCGGATTACATGTTAAACTGTAGGTCCTAGAGGAATGGAACTAGCCGTCCTACCTCCGACATAATGGCTTAGTATGCCTCCTTCGGGAGGATCCAACCAACCTTCGGGTTGTGGACTAAGTTATTTTTGAGTAGAAACTGCGAAGATTAAATAAAGTAAAAAAAAAAAAAAAATCATACCTATTTTATTTGAAACACATTGACAAAATAAATTTATTAACGAACCTAAAAATGACACTGTATTGTATGTAATGTCATTTGGTTTAAATATTGTTTCATGTGGTAACAGTACGCGAGTTATGTTGAAATAAAATTTAAAAAATCGTGCTCAATTATTCTCGAACATTTAAAACATATATATATTTGATGAGAAGAAACTTCAATTACGAAAAATTTTAATGTCGGTTTCAAACCATGGAGATGAACAAAATAGCAACAAGGAGTCTAAATAATGCGTTTATTTGTTATTTGATAACTGGCATTAATTTAATTGCAATGGAGCACAGGCTCCGGTGGCAATTTCCCTACACACCCAACTTCCCCCTATCCTGCACCCACCTACATTTGCCCTCTACAAATTTTAACTTTAAATTCTTTTAACGTTTTCGGTAAGTTATTCATCATTCCCCTTGGTAAGTCATTTCAATCCCTGACGCCCTTTCCTAAAAAAGAAAATCTGCCCACACCCTTGTGAATGAAATCGAGTGCCAGCTTGTGGTCATGGTCATCTTTTCCCTTCCATGAACTACTTTTCATACATGTTGCAATATCTTTCCATGCCTCATCGCCAGTATATGCCCTGTACACTCCCATGACCCTCCTCATCCTCCTATGGACAGTGCGGGTTTTCGGACGCCGCCTAGACCACACAGATGCTTTGAGAATATACGGTAATAAGTATTTAAAAGCCATTGGAACTTTTTATGTGGGAAAATTCACAAGTGGTGTCCATTTGAAGGAGGGGGGGGGGGGACTACCACAGACACATGGGATGAATACCCTTCAACCTATACGCAGGAGATCGAAATCCGTTGTTAACATTTCTGATAATACCGTAAGACAAACTAGAAATAATCGTGAATGCTTAATGTAAATTTTCTTGTATGGAAGTTAAAGATCACATACGTTTAAAGATGCATATACGTTTGCAAGGCCGAATTTTTGGCGAATTTGAAGGAAATTTCCGAAAGGCTCGAACTATCTTTTTTTTCTTTCATTCTAGTAACTTTATATGATCGGAAGATTGGCCTTGGATATATTACCGTCTTGAAAGTAAAGAACGAATCGCAATGCTGCATCGTCCCGTTTGATTTTAGTGGATTACTAATCTGGCTACTTATCAAATCGCGCAGTATCTGCAACAGCACATTAGTACGTTAAAATCTTACACGAAAGGTAGTTTATATTTGGGTTTTTTTTCCCCCTTTTAGAAAGAGGAGGATTGTGTAAAAAATTTCATCAGTTAACGCAAGTTTTTCGTTTTCCGTTTTCTTTATGTACTGTTGAATATGGACGCATTAAATTCGACACCTTGAATGCTTGTCTTGTAACTAAGGATTTTGGATTTACGTTGTAACGGAATGACGAAAATGGGTCATTCCGTACATTTTTATATTTACCACTTAAAAAGAATGATGAAAGGAATAGCTTTTGGAAAGTCTCGCCAGCAAGCATCCATGGGACCACCAAAAATCAAGTAGTCACCAGGGAGTCGCGACAGTCAGATAGGGGCATACAATGGACGGACAGCCTCCCTTGAGTAACGGGTTCACCAAAACACGCCCGCTTTGGGAATTTCTCTCGCCTCAGGTGAACGGACTTCCGTTGACCTATACGCCACCGAACGTTACTGAAAGTCAAAATGTTCCGAACTTTTCCGACTGACTCCGAGATTGTGCGCGTATCCCGAAGTCTAGTTGACCAATCGTTTTAGCTAGAGAAAGTGGAACCCATAGCAGGAACAAATCAACAGCGAATAATTCTCCGCGCATGGTTTATTCTTGTGAATTTATCTCTATCTTAAAAAATTGCGACCACGAGCGACGGAGAGGAACGTTTACGGCGGACGCGAGAGAAGGACTGCAAGTCCAAATCACAGAGTGAGAGGTTGTACTTAGCATCTGACCCCCGAGGTTGGAGCTACTGGAGCCAAATTTTCCAAGATTGCAGATTGTTCTGCCTTGACATTGAATCCGAGGGGTCGAAACAAGCTTACAGTGGCAGTGAGGTCGCTTGGTAATCAGTCAGTACGTTGCTGGAAGGACGTACTGCCCTGTCCGCTGTAGCTAATACATAAGATATAACATTTGCGCCGTCGAGGGACGCCTATCGCCATCACGGTAACAATCCTACGAACAGTACTGTACAGTGTGGTATTTACATGCAGTCATTGGGTACAACCTTGTAACGACCCTCCAAAGGAAACTTTGAGTGATTGAGAGTTTTCGCCTCCGACAGTTATTGAGCTAGTTAAGACAGATTTCGGGAACTTTCCTATAACCACTCTTGGTGGATAATTTAAATTATCTTGGCGCCCGGCAATTGCAATCTAATGTAGTTCAGGTTAGAATTGTATTTCATTTTTCAAATTAATTCCCGATTGTTATGAATGAAACTTTTCATTCAAACAAAGTGTGAAGCTTTTGTTGTCCAAAAGGAATTAATGATGTTGAATTTGCTTGATTCCCTTTTATGATTGAATGTGTTAATGTTAAAAATCCTCAGCCAGTACGACTACCATATAAATTAGCAGCATAGGATTTTCTTTTAATGGTAAAAAGAGGAGTAAGAAAGTTTTCACCATTTCCTCCCACTCAACAACCTCCCACTACAATGTTACATCTGTAGGTTGCCACTGCAGGGGCGAAATGCGTGTCAAATCGAAACACTGTTACCAAGATGTAAGATCACACGAATATACTACTACAGACTTTGACGCATTTGCAGTTTTATTGTTGGGTCATTCCATGTCAAATCAACACAGAGTTTAAAACTGACATTTTTAGATTGTAATGAAATTTAGTGTACTGAATGATGCAAGTATTGTGAAAATTCTCTAGTATTAAAAGCGAGACAGCTAGATAGATGGGACTTTAATGCAGCAGTGGGTGAGCCAGGTGTTGAAATGTCCCGTCACTTGTCTGAAGTAACTCCTTTGTGTTCTTTATCAGCTTGATAATGTCGCATCTCGCTGTATCGTTGTATGAAGTAAACTATTGTTCTGAGATGTGACTAGTGACAGGCACGTAAAAGACACGAATTTTCGTATTTATTGCGTTTTCTTCGCGCAATCACTTGCGTCGAGCGATAATCGCCGCAGTAACTTTCATGGAATTTTATAATCCATTGTGGTTTCTTGTAGCCTTTTCACGGAGAGAGGGATTACAAATTTTTGCTTGATTCTTTATCCGATTCTAAGGAAAATCCTAAAATATCAATTTTCAAAATGTGGGAGTAAAAGATCAATCTTATTAATCGTAGGAGTGTGGCATGGAGAAAGCTGAATGGTCCCTTAAAATGGTTACAGGTTACGCGGTTTTGGATTACAGGAAATAAGAACGACACGTCTGCAATCTATCCTCCTCGGGGATATAGTTGATACGTATCAAAGTGAAAAGACTTTTGAGACTAGGTCGTGGTATTCGGAAGAACACTGGTTCGGATCTCCGTCCGGCCATCAGTCACTCCAGGTGTATGCCGTGATGGTTAATTCAAAAGACCCTTACCGAATTCCTTCCCTTCCCTTGCCTTTCTACTGTTTCAATGACCACGATGTCGACGTAGTCATAAGGAAAAAATAGCATTTTCTGAGATGGTTCCCGACTTCAATTAGGATTTTTTCTTGAATACAGCGAAATATTTTATGAACTTTACAAAGTTCATTGAGCTCGAGTGGAGACTATTGCTTCCGTCTCTTAGCGTAGATCAGTGCATGACGAAGAGAGTAAACAAATAGAACACTCATATAAAGCACACACATCGTGTAGAGTTTCGCATCAGATTTTCCGCTTGCTGTGTGCTGTGAAGCAGGGCTGCCTGGCTCAGTTGTGCTGTCTAAATATATCGACCCGTCGCCTTATTAAAGCGAGCACCTAATGGGATTTGAATGCCCAATTGTCACAGTTATGTAGGTCACTATGAAATTACTGGAGAAAATAGTTTATACAGTTCGTTTTACAGATTTTGGTTTGGAGTGAAAATTATGGATCATAAATTTTGTTGTTTTAAACAGCAGTGGACGTACGGATTGCTCCCGTGAGATCATTTTATCACCTTGCGCGAGATGGTCAGAGGTAATCGAGGTACCAGCAGCATCGTCAACATTGTCGCAGTATTTCGTGGTTACAACCGTTTTGAAGGCGAAGTCGTGTAACTAGCGCTTCTGGAACAGCAGTGTATGGCAGATGTCTCTTTGTGGGTGACGGCGGTAGTTTTTGGTAAATTGGACACAAGCCAAAATAGTTTATTTTTCTAACGTAATTTCCTATACTTGAAACACATCGCTGATTGTCCTTTCGTGTATCTATCGGAGGGCTCTTAATTTAAACTGAATAGGAAACTTCAAATATACTCGCCTCGTTTTCTTGTCCCAAAACCGAATGTGTTATTTCAAATTTTGTAAAAGAATATTCTGGGTAGAGGCTCAAGAACTTTTTTTCCTTCTTCAATTTTTTTACACCAGCGTATGAGGTATTAATATATAGATATCTATTTAACGAGAAATAAGATACTTTCTTCATTTGAAAAACAAGAAGTTCGAAACCGCCAATGTGATGTTAGACCATTTTTGTTACCGGATGTATCTTAAAAACTATATTATCCAGGAATTTGTAACCTCTATCGATTTTATAATCTATTTACACGATAAAAGCTAAAATTAATTACATATAATAGAAGTTTACAAATTGCGAGCAAAAGTTGTTTACTTTGCCGTAGATTAACATTATTTCATTGAAGTGCTCTTAATTCAGACTGCATTGCATCCTTATATATTTATGATTATTTTAATTGGAACCAAACTGTTGCAACAACGGTAACGCCGCACGGCGCAGCGTTGGGAGTGGAGTCCACTGCCTAAACAGGAAACGTGTTGAGCATTGACTTTCGTGTCAAGCCACTGCCACATACGAGGCCGAATTTCTTATTTTCTTGACGCAAATCTTCTTCCACCTAAATTGATGTTAACGAGGCGTAAATAAAGAGGGACCTGTTTACGGAGCCCAGTCAGTCTTACAGAAACGACTTGCCAATCACATCAGTTTATTACCTTAAGACGTGGGAAATGAAGAGCTTGACCACTGTTCCTCTACTACGCCAGACGTGTGCTGTAGTTATGTTTTGGATTTTGTTATTTGTTCGGTGTATAATGGTTAATTTTCTTTCTAAAAGTTTCGTGTATCTTGTTTCGAGAGATCTCGACGTAGTTGAGCCTACTGTCTTTTTCCTTCTGGCTTTACGCCTCGTCGACGTTGAAGTCATTAGAGAGGGGAAAGAATTGGGAGCAAGGAACGGGAAGGAATTTGCCCATAACCTTTTGGAGGAACCACATCGGCATTCTCTTGGAGTGATCTCGGGGAACCATGGAAACCCAAATCTGGATGGCAGGACGGAGATTCGAACACACGTCCTCCTGAATACGAGGCCAGAGCGTTACCGCTCATCCAACACGCTCGGTCTGTGATGGTCAAACATTCTGAAGCTTTAGGTACGATCGATCGAATTAGTGTAGTGTCTTCACGATAGTTGAAAACACACCGGTGCTGGAATACTTGATGGAAACCTATTTCGACTATTCCAACCTCTCGTTCATGTTCCAGTATCCTAGCCGAGCATTGGCCGGCAAGGATCCAGGCCGTAGGAATGCCTTCCCCTCCTCACCCGGCGGAGTTTTGCTTGCGATATATTTAGTTAAGCTTGGCTCCTCGCACAAGTAACAGGTACCTTTTTTTTATTATTCTCGTCGCCAGATTCATCTTCTTGGCTCGGCCGACTGAGGGACTTCGTTTCTGCCACTTTCTATTGAGAGATTAATATTTCAAATTCTGAATCTACCTGATTTGTGTAAGACATCTGCTATTGTCACTTTTGACCTTGGCGTTTGTCGGATGTAAGTAACTAATTGCGAAAGTTTTGAAGATCTGGCAGAAAATCGTATAAATTTCAATTTTTAACCATTCGCAAACTATTTTTAGACCTCTGGCTGACCGTCTAAACATGACGCATACCTTCGAGCAAATTCTGTTTATCATGTTAGTGTTTCTATTCTAAAAAATTCCAAATAAACTTCAAATACCGATCAAAGCTCACTTTATTACATTAGTCATATAGTCTTTGGTTTCATATTTTCATAACTTTTTAGGGTTTTGTACCTAAAAGGAAACTGAATCTTACTGTTGCCTGTCCACTACTGATCTCTAGTTCGTAAACGAAACTTGTCTCAGATTTCAAAGTTGCATATATTATACGTTTCATTGATCCAGAACGTACTATCGCATTTATAATTTCCTAAAAATGTTTAGTTGTGAGATTTATAGTTGTAAATGTGGTCGGATATAAATACCCAGCGTGAGAGATTTTGAAGTTGGAGATTTAATAAGCTATTAAAAATAAAAAAAAAAAATAACCGGAAACTAAAGACGCGAGTGACTGACAGTTACCAATCATACTTTTTTTTTTTTTGAACGGACTGCCTCAGAAACATACGAATTTGAAATTTGTCCCGACAGTATCTTGTATTTAAGCTAAAAATACTGAAACGCTTTATTTTGAGGTTATCTTGCCATTAAAGAACTGAATAGAATAAAAAATTATTCGTCTTGTCGGAGAATGGAGCAGTTAACGTGGCTCTTCTTCAGTCGCCTTCTCCTTTTGGATGTTGTCGGTCCACATAGCTAGCTTTGGGCGTGAAACTGCAGCATGGAAAGCCTCTTCTGATGTGCAGTTGTACCATCTCCGAATGTCCTTCAGCCACAAATTCCTTCTCCTTCCAACAGATCTTTTCCCCTGTATCTTCCCTTCAATGATGAATTGTAGTAGCTGGTACCTCTCTTCTCTCTTCGACTGTGTCCTAGATACTGTGTTTTCCTTTGCTTTATTGTGATCAGCAGTTCTTTTTGTTTCTCCATTCGATTCTTTTGAGATTTTCCGCACCCAAGATATACGTAAGAGACGACGATACAAATACATTTCAAAAGTTTCAATTTTTTTCTCTAGATTTTGATCTAAGGTCCAGCTTTCACACCCATAAAGAAATATGGAAAACACATAGCAGCGAATCATTCGAATTCTCAGTTGCAAACTGAGATCCGATATTATGAACAAATTTTTATGCTAATAAAGTGTCTCCTGGCTTGTTCTATTCTCGATTTGATTTCTTTCTTACAGTCACCCTGCTCATCCATCACAGTGTCTAATTATTTGAAAGAGGATTCTTTCTCGGTCTTATTGCCTATTATTGATAGGGTTACCTGGATTTTTCTCTTAGAGAAGACTACAACGTTGGTCTTGGAAGAATTGACAAGCAGGCCACACTCTTCACGGTGCTGGACTAAATTATCTATTATGCGTTGGAGTGGAGATAGATCACTAGCTATGACAACAGTGTCATCTGCATACCTGATATTATCGATCAGTTTTCCGTTTATAGTGATCCCACTGTTTTCGTTTTCCAACACTTACCTGAAAATTACCTCGGAATAAGTGCTGAACAAGAGAGGTGGTAGCCCTGGCAAACTCCTTCCCTGATTGCGGTCGCTTCTGATGTTCCTTGATCAATTTTGACATCTGCGGTCGGATTCCAATACAGCATGCTGATAATGCGTAAATCATTTTGGCCAATACCAGTTGATCTCAGAATCTTTATCATCTTTTCATGTCTCACGCAGTCGAAGACTTTTTTATAGTCGATGAAACATGCATACACATCAACAGTCATGTCCCTGCACCTCTCCACTAATACATTTAGGGAACAGAGTGTTTCACGTGTGCCAAGCCCATTTCGGCACTCTAGAATGTCAAATATTACACTTCACATAAAATCTTCGCCTATACATTTCCATTGTATTTCGGTTTTTCGTCTTATTTCGCTGGGACCTATTGTACTTATTGATGCTTCTTTTTTTAAGGAGTTAGTATTACTGATAAAGTAGTGAAAAAGTATTTTATAAGCTCTTCAGGTCTTTACAATCACTACTTTTTGTTCTTCTTTAACATCAGCTGTAATAGAGCAACTTCAATAACTACGGTCATTGCTTTGAAAGTAAAAAGCTGCAATCACTGTGGCTTAACACAGCCAATGTCGTTTATAAAGTGTAAGCCAAAACATCATTTCGTGATCGCTGGAGCCATTAGGATATTTGACCTCAAGAGACTGTCATTTGAGTGTGATGGAGGACATTAAAAATCAGATATCATGGTCTTAGCGCCGTTGTGAATAGATGTCTCTGCACGATTATTCAAGATGTCTAAATTATTTGAGACCTGTAGAGTGAGATCAACTGACGATTCTGAGAGCACGCATTGCAGTTGACTCATTTCCGCGAGCCCACGTGACTACCGTTAAAAGCAAACCCATGACGCAGACTGACCAGACGCAGGAGGTGCAACACATCAACGTACGATCGAAGGAAGTTTAATGTATCAATGCACCCGAGTAATGTTGTTACTTTTGGGGTAAATGTTTCAGTTTGAAAATGTCGTATGTTCGGCGGTTTCCCATGTTTTTTTTATAACTTTCGAATTTACATTTCATTAGAAAGTATTAGCACGTAAACTTATAACGTTGCGCAATACATAGTTTGGATATACTTTTGTTACCGAACGTTATATATAACACTTCTTTGTTGCCTTCCCGTGGCAACATCGGTCGAAAGTTGGAACTGTTTAAAATATCACTATCGTGGAAACACGTGAAAGTTAGTTAAAACCACCGTAACGGAGAAAACTACAAAACTTGGCCATCACATTTCCTTAGATTACGGTCTCATTCACAAAAAAAAATTATCGACTATTTCAAATAAATTTTGTTCCGATAGGAATTTAAAAATAGTTTAGTAGACTAAAGTTCATACATGTAAACAGCTCTATTGAGTTTATAACAAAAGGAACTGTTACCACATGAACAAGCGAACACCTGCATGTAACGAAGATTATATAGGTTATCGTAATCTCTCTTCTGCTAGTAGCCTCAATGTGAAGTAAAAGACTGATCTAAAGTTTATTTTGTATACTAATTGCAGTTTGGAAAACTGCCTGTTACTGATAGTGCTTACGTGGAGTAGAGCTAGTTGCGAACTGCGTCTTGGCGAAAAATATATGCGAATATGTTGCAGCTCAAAAAAATGTCTACTATCCAGAATTTGCGGTGAGTGTATTTTCTTTGGTCCCTATCATAACTGTAGTATTCGCCGAAGTAGTTTACTTGGAATGGCCCATTTAGGGTCCGCTAGCATTAACTGCACGGAACCGTTGGTACACCTTTCAGTTTTAAGACGGTTTGTGCTTGAGATTTCTATTTAACATGTCATGGAGGAAAAATATCCTAATATACGTCGTTAATGTAATCAGCTAAATAATCCTTCGAAATTGATAGCGAAGTTTCTAAAACGAAATTTAGCAGTGATGCGCTCGTCCTGTTATGTTTTCTGAAGTGTCTCATTGCTGATAGACCCTGTAGAAAGTGGAGTGACTGCTCTTTGTTAAAATTACAAGGTTTCACAGATGAGTTTGGTAGGTAAATTTTAGTATTTTTTGTTTAAGTCTACCTTGAGGTGTCTTACTACTTTTTACTGTACTAAATACTCGACCTGGAAATTATTATAGATCCGCGACCGTACCCAAAACAGTCACGGATATACACCTGGGGAAACAACCGTTTAAGCCCTCGAGCGATTACTTCAATTTTTTCCCTCATCACCAGGGTTAATATCACGAACCGTTTACCAAAAGTGCTTCCACGGCTGTTTGTTTGAACTAGTGTTGCCCAAAATCGGTCTTGGTCTTGCAGTCTTGGTCTTGCATTTTTGCAAGACCAAGACCAGGTGTATTGATGCAAGACCAAGACCAAGACTGGCCAAGTCTCGTCTTGTTCTTGCATTTGGGCAACACTAGTTTGAACTGTAAGTTTAAAACCATTCTCTCCATTTTCTCCTAGGTTACTTAGCAAAACAGTGCACTTTTACATTAAAATTGCAAAAATTACGAGGATGTAAAGCTTAAACTTCAAATTATTGTTTTGTGCCGCTAATAATTGTAATTATAGTTTAATTATAAAGTCAGGACGCTTGCTAGTTTTCGTCCCAAATATTTTCTGTAAAGCATAGATAACAGCTCGACGGGGCAGATAATGTCATCGGAACTTCATGGTGCTTGAATATCATGCTGAGCGTGGTGGGTGAGCGGTAACGATCTGGTCTCGCATTCAGGAGAATGGGTTCAATCCCCGTCCGGCCATCCAGTTTGGGTTTTCCATTGTTTCCCCAAACATTGCAACCGAATGGCGGTATGGTTCCTTCAAAAGGCCAACACGTTCCTTCCGTTCCTTGCCCCCAGTCCTTTCCCGCTTCTAATAACCCCGAGTCGGAAAAAAAATTTGTATTCCTCCAAAACACTTCTAACGCAGTGGTGATCTGTTCGCCAACCTAGGGGCATTGGCGACAACACTTATGTAGTTGTCGAAAGTCTTCTTCCCTTTCAAACTTGGCGCCTCATGACGCGCTGCCAGCTTGTTTCCGTTCGTTTTGCTCATGTGCGTGCTGGAAAAGAAGTAGGTGGCGCTGACCCCTAAGGCCGGAATGAGCGCTGGTTTGACGACGAGAAAGCCGGTCTTGGCTCAGTGATAGGACAGCTGCACAGTGAGATGGGTCGTAGACCGAGGAATCTTAACGAGCATGTGCGCGAGGAGTACGTCGACAGAGGACCTGGTAAGATTCATTTTTCTATAGCCAGCCGTTTGGATCTAACCAGTTAACTGCCCGACTGTCTGCCACGTCGAGAGACCTTGTAAACAGCTGTTGACTCGCAGACAAAGGTTCTTGCTTTTGTTACGCTCAAGCTTCCCGTGCGGTTGGCGGTCGCGAGTTTGTTCACCTCGGTTTCTTCGTTACGTGACAATAATACACAAAACGCAAATCCACTAGACTTGCCGATAGACTTATAAATAGTCTTGAACTTGAGCTTTCGAGATAAACAGCTGGTACCGCCACATGCATTAAAACAAGAGTATGGTTAAATTACAAAACATATGTATTGCCCTAAACATCACGGTTTATCAGTAGCAAAACAATTCTGTAAATTCGCACACAAGTTCCAAAAATCGAGGACTTTGTTTGAATTCAGTGTAATTGCTAACTTTTTTTTTACGCATCTGGGTTGTTCAATAGCATCTCGTGTGCTATCGACATTCGCTCAGCACAACTAGTGTATAAAAACTTATGGAGTATTTGGAATTTTCTTTATCAGTCTGTATCCTGGAAGTAATGGGTGAAGAGGAAAAAATGACACAAGTCATTTAAACTTATAATTGATGACATAATTCGTAAGATGCAGAACTTTTATACTTTAAGGAAAACTCTCCACAAAGTAAAATAAGTTTTCATAGCACGGAAGAGCTATTAGGATGCTGTGTACCGTAAAACCAAGAATTTCTTGTAGACAAATCTTAAAAAGCTCAATATTCATATGATGACTTCTTAGTATATATATATATATATATTCATTTGCTTTGTTGTAGAACATTTTAACCTGTTTACATCTAATTCATAGGTGCACAATTTCAATACAAGAAATAAATAACTTGCACAGAACAAACATCACTGTTATTAGCACAAAGAGGAGCTAATTATTCTGGGTCACGTGTGTTTAAGAAAATTTATGAAAGTATATAACAGTTTGCATATATTAACGATGTATTTAAGGAAAAATTGAGGTATTATATTATTGGAAACTTCTACTCCATTCAAGAATATTTAGAAAAGAATTGTATATGTGACTTTAACAAAATTCAATAATAAAAATTTTCATTTTATTTGTTGTTGCCTTTTTAACACATTTTTTGCTTATATACTTATCAACTCACTGACATTTTTTAACTCTCACAATCTTGTAAATTCCTAGTCAGGTGTGTTACAACAGATTGCTTTGTGTTTCAGTGGTGGAACTGGTGTACTGGCGAGATCCAAAGAAGTCCGGCATTGTATTCGGCAGTGTCCTGGGCATTCTGCTCTCTCTAACCTATTTCTCACTGATCAGTGTGGTGGCATACTTGTCACTCGCCATTCTGTCAGGAACTATCAGCTTCCGCATCTATAAGACTGTGCTTCAAGCAGTTCAGAAGACTACCTCTGATGGGCACCCCTTCAAGTGAGTGTACAGAAGGAAATCTGTTTATTCACCAGTGGTAATCTGGAATTTTAACATGCTGATTTTTTTCCCACTGTTTAAGAAGTGGTCACTGCTAGATGGATTGAGTATCTTCTTACACTTTTATGCATTTGCTAAGATGGGGCATAGTACTCTGAAGTTCTAAGAAATGTAAAATTAATTAATACATACAGATTATTTTTCCTTGTTTTAAAGTAGATTGGATATTTAATAATGTTAAAAGCTCTGCCTTTAGCTGCTCATTATCATAGTTATTATTAAACACTCGGTACATGTGTTGATAAAGGAAAATTTACATTTGTAGTTTTCACTGTATCGTTTTCTCCTTTATGCAGATACTTGTACAGTAATTATAAACATTGCATCACCAAATGACCATGTGGAGAGATTGCATTTTACTGATACAAATTTGGCAGAGAAACATTTTTCATTCAGTTTACAGACTTGAGATGGAATACACTATTTAAAAAGAAATAATAAAAGATTAAGGCATTTAATAACTCTTAATGGTTCAAAGTCAAGTGTTTTGCAGTTGGCCAAAACCTTTGCTATTTATATTAAAATTATCAATTTTTTGCCATGTCTTTAGTTCCTTAAAACTCAAAACATTTATTATAATAGAATAAATGGAATTGTTAAATGCATTATTATTTTATAATTTTTGTTTACATTACTGAGTTTAAGTTGTACAGTTGCGTGAACTCTATCATCCATCACATTTTGTTAACTTCTCTTACCACACTGAGGTGTATGGAATTTTGTGAACCCCTGAATTCCAGAGAAATAATTGTCCAATTTTAGCATGTTAACTTACTTCTCTACAGTGAAGTGAGACAGATCCAGTTAAATTTTCGCAGTGTTATGTGCATAAAATTACCTTATGATATTGAATTAGTTACTTTTTAAACAGTTTCTTGTATTTTGTACTATTAACAAAACAAAAACAAAAATGCATTTGGTACTGTTAATTATTCTAGAATACTTATTACATTTGGAATGTTGTTAGAGAAGCCCGTTTCACCAAAAAGTATTGCTTTACAATCTGTGATTTCTTAAAAGGTCTCTGGTTCTGTATAACCGGCATTCAGTGTAAGCGTCATGGGTGTTCAGCAAAGTGTCATAAAACACACATTGTTTTGACACCTGGCTCTGCTATCTTCATCAGTTGCTGAAAGTTTAAAGTGTTGTGAGCTAAAAGTCACCACCTAGACTAGTTTAGTAGAAGTCCATTACTTTCCTTACTTCTTCTAAGCCAGTCTAGGCAGTGACATCTAGCTCACAACACTTGAAGCTTTCTGAACCTGATGAAGACTGCAGGGCCAGCTGTCGAAACATTGTTTTTATCACTCTTTCCGGGTGAACACCGGTGAAGCTTACATTGAATCAGTATGCCAGGAAAGTCACCACCCGCACATAAGTTGTATTGTTTGAAGCTCCAATAATTTTAGTATTTGTCTGTAACATTAAAATGGTTATGTATTCAGTTAATAAATACCACTTTTATCCTGAGCTAAAAGTTTTGTTGATAACGTTGTGTGGAAAAAATAAAGTGTTAGGGTTCCACTTGTAAAATTATATGCACTACATGTGACTGGCATTATAGCCATAGATATCCTCTAAAATAATTGGACCCACTAACAGTTTGAATATCTGCCAAATCCACCAAATTCACAAAAGTAGTTAAGCTTATAACATGAAGAGGATATAAGTCTTAATGCAGGATCTGGATCAGTGAAGAATTGTACTCTACTTTAAATATAGAAATTAAGCTTTGTTTGAGGTAAACAGGAATTTTAATTAGTGTTAAACTGGTCAGGAATAATACTGATAAAAATTGTGTTCTAAGTGGTGCAACAGCATAAAAACTACAGATAAAAACTGAGACATATTTTGGTTACTTGATAGAGCTCAATAAAGAACAGCTCCTGTGGCTTCTTTTGTTATCTGCAGTATTTTCAGCGATTGTGTCTCTCTTCAAGTGTTGAGATTAATGCAGATTGAAAGAGAACAGATTCTATTTACTTTGTTTTGTAGGGTTTTTGTAAATGTCGGTTCTACAACACGCCAGCATAATCATAAAAATTGGAATATGGAATCTTCCAGAAATGTGTTCACATGTTCTAGCTACTTAAACTTTATGAATGACAGAATATTTCATTAAATCGGGTTGTGCCAAGATTCTTTGTGCTGAATAGGAAATAATGTTTTAACTCGTCTTCTTCCCCCCCCCCCCAAGCTCAGTGGGAAAGAAGTGGTTATAAGTGTTTCTGTGTTACTTATTGTGGCTATTTATTTGTAGTTAATAAAATTCTGTATTCTGAAGTCTAGAAGTTTTCAAGATGTTCTTTCCTGGGAAGGTTGCATCTGTGGTCAGGAATATGTTTGTCAAGTACATAGTAAATGTAATGTCATATTATATGACATTTGGTCTTTGGCATAATTTTAAATACATTGTTGGCAAATACAAATAGGTCAGATGAGAATCTAAAACTGCTGGTGAGGTAATAGAAATTAGAACTGAGGAAAAAATACCAACACCTAACATAGTTTTTAAGTATGATGCTGCATTGAATTTTGGAAATGCAGACCTTTCAACAGTGGAAGAGCACGATGTGTTTGGAAAGAAGTCTAAAAGAAACTTCCTCTCATGAAAATTTCTTTAAGTATCGTAATTTTTTGGGAATCTATGCCATCCTGTTGTCAGTGTGGTTTGTTGCTAGCTGTAAACATCTGTTCATGGGGAAGGGGGGTGGGGTTAAATGTACCTAACCCACTGTTAAACAATGTCAGTTGTTTGAAATCCTTTTCTTCGCTGAATTGCTTGCAATTTGTTAGAGCTATGAAACCACGAACATTACATGAAACAAAGAAGACTTGGGCTGTCTGGGTTGATCAAACTTTCAATTTCCTTATTTATTGAGAACTTTATTTTTTTGTAGTTTTCATTATTTTAATGATAGAAGACAATTACATGAAAGTTTTGTAGTTGCATGGCTGATTTTCTATATTTCAAATGGTATTTTCTTTATGCAGAGACATCCTGGAACTGAACTTGGCACTGCCACAGGAGAAGGTACGCGAGGTAACTGATGTTGCCGTAGCTCACCTAAATGCTGCTGCCTCAGAGTTAAGGAGGCTGTTTCTGGTTGAGGATTTAGTCGATTCTATCAAGTTTGGTGTTCTGCTCTGGTGCCTCACCTATGTGGGCGCCTGGTTCAATGGCATGACACTCATCATCATTGGTAAATAGTTTGGATAATGGTGACAATGAAACTGCCAATAAGTACTGAAAATATGATGGGGAAAAATAACCAATCACTTACCACAGATGAAGGCAGGAGAGCCAGACAATGTGTACACATTGCCTTCATCTATGGTAAGTTATGGGTTATTTTTGCATTCCAATATTATTTTTGGTAAATAGTTTAGTGTACAGTAAATATAATCGTATGAATTAATAAAATAAAATTTTCTTGGTCTGACAATTTTGATGTTGTATATTTCTGTTCTTTTTCTTAATTAATCTGTTCAGTAAATAATAATTAGCATTTTCATGTATTATCATTCCAGCTGTCTGGAAGTAGAGAGACTACCTAATTTAAATTGAATACTTTTTTTCCCTTGTAAAACTTTTGAATTTCATTCAGTTTTCCTATCCTCATTAATGCTCTTTCAGATACAAGAATTCCTGTTCCTTGGTCCCAGTCCTTTCGTAGCTCAGATGACCAAAACACTATCAAGCATTAAAGCCCCACTAAATGAAAGGGAGAAAATCCAGAAAGAAAATTCTGTAATTGTCGCCATTACATAAAGCTGTGATTTGGTTGGGTGACAAATTAAGTTAATGGAAATGGAAGATGCAACATTTCATATTGTAGGTTCATAACTTATTCACTAAGTAATTTTTTAAAGTATTGTAGTAGGCCAGTTTGTAAGTTGCATCTGCAGAGGAAGTGTGTTACCACATCCTGAACTGTAAAACTGTACCTTACTGAAAGCTGTGATTTTTAGATGGTGTTCCATTATGATTAATGCTAAATTATATTATAGCAATAAAAACATATTTCACAGACAATTAAACTTATCATTTACTAAAGTTGAAGGCAAAATGGCAGATAAAAAAAGGCAAATGCTGCACAGTCATTTTATGTGATCCTTTAATCATCTGGAAGGAAATTGAAATGTATGATGCACCACACAGGTGGTTGCAGTCTTGTGATTCATGTAGTTCCTCTGTAAACCTCACCTTGTTGGAATTGTTGAAGATTGAATCTGGTAGGGAGCACTTTTTTATTTTTATGTATTGCTTCTAATTTCCCATATGTCTTAGCATAACATGAAAACTCATTTCAACCTTTAAAATTGAATAATTAAAAAAAAAAAAAAAAAAAACGCGTAATGGTAGAATTCAGGTTCTGAAGTTTTTAAATTTTGTAAGTTAATTTTAGTGGTTAATTATACTGATGGTTCTGTTTTGTTTGTTTTGCAGCATTTGTTGCCATGTTTACCTTGCCCAAGGTATACGAGACCAACAAAGCACAGATAGACCAAAACATTGATTTGGTGAGGAGCAAAATAGCAGAGATTTCGTCAAAGTAAGAATTTTCACCCCACTTTTACAGTCCTAAACTTTAGGAATGTAGTTAATAGCACTTAATTAAATTAAATTTGGAGAAAAAGGTATCTTTCTTAAAGTACAAGAACTCTTATTGGATAAAAGAAACAAAGAAACTGCCGCAAGGCACTGAAAATGAGATAGGATAGGGGAAGATAAACAGATACCCATCACTTACCACAGATGAAGGCAGGAGGGCGAGACATGTTTTTGTGTTTTTTCGTGTTCATCTCGCCCTCCTGCCTTCATGTGTCATAAGAACTCTTATTGGTAATATTTAGAGCTAGTCACATTAGTTTTTATTAATTAAAATCAAATGTTTATATTTTCTATTTAATTTTCAACCTTTCTTACTGCACAAGTGGCAGTCAAAAAGTAAGACACACATAGTTAAAACTTTGTGGCAAAAAATATTTTTTTATAACTTTTGGTGGCAACATTGTTTGGATTTCAATCTTAATAGATACCGATGTTGATTCAGATTATAACTAATAAACTGTTATTTAGCTGTCAAAACTAGACATCTGTGCTATTATCACATTTTTATTTTTTAAAGGCATTTGATCACGGAAATTAATGAACAGGTGTGTGAACTTCATGGTTAAAACGTCTCTTTGATGCAAGCCATCTTCATGTGCAATGTGTGCTAGAATTATGTAACCAGAAACAACTTCCATGTGGAAATGTGAAGTACATCATCTGAAAAGTTTAAAAATTGAAATGCCGTGATTCAATAAGTACAGTGTATGACAGTCAAACCTGTTGAGAAAGTGGGCATTTCTTTTGACAGTGTTCAACTAATCACTATTACTCATCATTCTGAGTATCAAAAAGTTTTTACCAGATGGGAGTTCGGTCACTGACAAATGAACATACAAGCCACCGTTAACAAGCATCAGAATACTTCTTACGTCATTTAGTGAATGAAGGGAATTCAACCAGGCTGATACATTTGTGGAAAAGGTTGTTCACTCTCTTTTTTTTCCCAGTATTTAAGGCATTTTGCACTCTGGTTATTGCACCTGTACAGTAAGTGCAAATTCAGTGTGGCTATAACTGAAATCCTCAAGCAATTGGGAAGGCAATATTAAGTTTAAATGACCTGGGAAGTTGACAAATGATGTTAGGCTTCTCCCTGACAATCCAGCATCACATTTAACAAATGTTAACAAGGATTAACTCAATAAATTCATATAGGAAGTGTGTCAAACATTCTTTCCTATAGCCTTTATTGCTACCAAGGGGCTGGGCCTGTGAAAAATGAACTGTTGAACTAGTGTTACCTTTCTGATAAGAGAGTGAAATTCAGCTACTCTTGCTTGTGTTCTCAAGCAAGAGTTGGATTTTTTTTTCCAGCGCAGGCATTTCTAAACTTGTACAGAGGTCAGAAAAGTGCAAAAAATTGTTGTTAGGCAATATATTTTTGTGTGTAATTTTCAGCAAAACTAGTTTTTTTGTGTGCATATTTTTAAACTTTTGTCTTGGTTTAATGTGCAACTTAATTTTTGACTGTCCTCCTTCTGTAGTTATTCCAGATAGTGTGATGCTCCAGTCACTTTTAATAAATAATTTCAGTTAATAATTTATTCTTATTTAATTTTCATTTTAGTAATGACACCTTTTAACATTTCTATTTTTTTTCCAATTGTAGGATCAAGGCGACAATCCGTGTGGGGGGTAAGAAACCAGAAGAAAAGAAGGAATAAAGCTGTTGAGTGGGTGTGCATAAGAGCATAGAGAACTGCAAGCAATCCGTTACAAACAAAATGTGAAACAGCAATTAATCTGTTCCATACAGCCTCAGATATATTCCTCATCTGGATGTTGTACTCGTACAGTAAAGAGTTGCATTTTGAGGCAATCCTTGAAATTATCATCCTTAATTGATTTAATACATCATCTCCCTTATTTTGTATTTATCTTTCCTGTCAAAATCTATTATTTATTCTTGTTCTGCTCGAGGCATTGTAAATATAAAAGATTTTTTAGCATCTGTTTGATTAAAATAAATATTTGGACACAAGTACATAATGTCTTTTAAAATATTTTGTGTGTTAGTGTCATATGTAGTCCTGTTTCACTGTGCTGCTTGAAATCTGTAGCATTCTGTGTGAGGAATAAATGTGGATGAGAGGTATTTTTTGATAGCAGTATGACAGTTTTCCTCAGGCTGGTTTGAGGTTGAATGGACCCTTTGCATATACTCTGCATGTATTGATATAGTCTGCTTGATGTGAAAGTGCATTTCAGAGTTTAATTTTGTTTACAGCCTCCCAAGCATCAAACTGCATCATCCTATTGAATTTGTCAAGAATTGCAGAGATATGTTGTTTAAAAAAAATTGAGAGGTATCAGAATGTGGTGTGTAGTTTGTTGTTAAAATAAGCATGTAGCTCATTGTTTGCATGTAGATCACTATAGAACGCGAAAAAGAATCTTGTTTCATCTATTAAAATGTTGCAGATCTTAAAATTAACAAAATATGTTGCTGTGGAGTTTATTGCTGCTTTGTTTTGTTTTTTGAGATGCTTATTGCTACATTCATTAAATGTTAACTTTTATTAATAATTGAAATCTAAATGAACTTTACACAATTGAATGAAAGAAACGGTTTGTGCCACAGAGATTTTTATATGATATATTGAGCTAATGTGTGCTGATAATTATATGAATGAGGATTCTTCAAATTTAAATTGTATGTTTATCTAAGAGAATTATTGTGCATTATTAATATTGGTCTCTTTGTGACAGGAATATACCATGCTAAATAATTGTAAAATAAATCAGAAATTTGAAATGATGAAGTGGGCACTTTCTAAGTGTTATTTCCTTTTATCCGTCTTTTTTGACATACTGCCCTCCATATGCTTCGGGGTTGGTGGGCATGCACACGAGTATTGTCGAATGCACACTGTATACATAATTGTTATTAGCCTAATTACTGGGGATTATTTAAATGGAAAGGATAGGGCAATTTTTGCTGCATAATCATAATTTTTCAAATAAAACACCTTAATGCATTTCATACAATATTTAGACCTCCTAATTAAGAAGTTAGCTGTTATTAACTCTGGAGTAGTCTTAAGCAAATTGGTGCAATGTTCAGTTGAAAATAAATCTTAATTTAAGAATGTCATCCTACATTTGCCTTAAGTTGTTACATTCAGTTGTATTATGTGCTTTGTATACAAATAAACGGAAATCAATCTGGAACTGGACTTAATTTTTTTTGGTTCTGACCACAATTTTGTAAAAACTTCCTCTTCCTGTTATTCTTCAGGCAAGGATAAAAATAGAGACATGGCATTTACTTTCAAGTGTACATCAAGGCTGCAATGATACACCCTCCTAAGTCCTGGCATTTGGAAAATTTGAAACAGATTTATATCTGGAGAAATACATTCACTACGTTCAGATAAGTTTGGAATACGCTTAGGAGATATTGACCTTCTAAATGTGTCACCGTTGATAATTTTATTTTCATTTATATTTTCTTACACACCAATTTTCAACATTGTTTCTGGACTCTGTTTTAAATGTAATCCTAACCATGGAACATCCTGGCATAGCTCATATGAACAAACTGAACTATTAAAAATTTCTGGCCCAACAAAGATTTGAACCTGGGACTCTGCAAGCATAGTAACCACTGAGCTATCTTGCGGTTCAAACTCAATATTGGCTATTAATTACAGTAGGATATAAATAAATTTAATTTTTTCGTGTGTGTTATGTATGGTAGATGAACAATAGTTCATCTCAGTTCAAGGCAGCTCGTACAAGTTAAAATTTATTATTCAATATTTACTGGTTGTAAAATCTGGAAAACTTGATTTCTACGGGTTAAAGACAACAGTTTTTAAGAGTGAATTGTAAGAAATGGACATAGGGCTATACTTCAGAGTTTTCAGTTGTAACGTGCGGTGGGTCTGGGTGCCTTATTAATTTATAAAACATATGAATTTAATTTTTTAATCTTGGGTAAAATTTTACTAAAGTTATTTCAATTGAGAATGGGTTCATAATCAATTAATATGCACGGCATCATGATTCATCAATAAAACTTCCATAAACTAGTCATTTATTCAGGCATTAAAATTTACACATGAAGTGAACATATTATTTCTATCAGCGCTCAAATATTTACTACATATAAACAAATTGACTAATCAAAAAGACAAAAGCACGTCATTGATTTTGTTATAAATAAGAAGTTATTTTAATTCATTGCTCCGGCTAAAACTCATTAAAGTTCGGCAGATTGTAACTCTTATCTGCATGTTTCCTTGCCAAGGTCGCTATTTGGGCGAGAGAGCGCCTTCGAATTTTAGTGCACTTTCATGACGAAGGTGTTTACCGTGAGTCAGCACAGGGATAGACACGTCTTCATAAAAACCACCTCCAATCACACTTGTCCGTGTGGACACAAACACTTATGACTTTGTATGGGTCGCCTCTTGTTAGCTACATGCTCGCCTCAATGACCTCTCGCCTCGATATCTGTCGAACGAGTCCTTGTTGCCATCATCGCCGCTCGCTTCCACAGCTCGGGGAGACCCTTGGACGTCCGTTCTGCCAATCCAGGTTCGTCTTTCTCCCTGCCATCTCCAGATATGTCCAGACATGAAAGAAATGTTTTAAATAAAATAGTAACTAATTTTGTTATTGGAGGGCCACAGTGTCCCCCCCCACATATACACGACCTCTCAACATTCAGACTACTCCTAAGTTTCGGGGAATTGCATTTTATCGGCACCCACTCTCATTGTTCGTGAGAAAATGCTAACACGCCATGTCTGAATTTCGCTACGGTCTGTCTACATAAATTGTCACGACTGCACAAATCACTACTGTGAGTGTTGGAGCCACATAAATTTTGCTCTTAGGGCAATGTTCCTACTCATCCTTTCACCAATTGACAGTGAGGAGGGTCACTTCTTGTGAAGGGGAACAATGCCACGCTGGTTTCCTGGAAGTTGGCTCAGGTCGGTAATTGATTCGCCTGGTCAGAGAGTCGCTGGCAGTCGGCACAGAATATAATTGTTACCTGCTGCTCATAACCACACTAAACAGATAATGTAATCGTAATGTTCTCACACTATTACGCAGTGTACCCACTTAAAAACACAATGTATGTTAGTTAAGTAGAATTAGCAATTCCAGTTCCTCATATGCGGTGATAGTAAACAAATATCAGGGTATCCTAGTAGTTTTTCCTGTTCTTTTACATAATGCCTAAGAATTTGACTTTCAGGTAATTAAGTGATGAATAAATATAAATTACGATGTCTTAGTTAAAACAAACTGCATTTGTGAATGTTCTGATGTTTGAGAACTTCAGAAAATTCACATGCTTTGCATCCAGTATTTGTTGTTGACACCATGATATAGAAGGTAAAGGTTATGGAATTCCTATAGCTAGTATCACTTCTCGCAGCATTCAATATACTGTGATATACTTTTCTTAAAATGCTTTTATGACATCCACCATAATGAGACAGCCAAGGTGGCTAGTATGAATCAGATTATGTATTATAATGATTGATAAACATAAAATCATAGTAATTCACATTTCTGCAACTTATTCAAAGTTGATGTTTATCTTAAATTGTCACTACACAATTTGTAGCAATTTAAATGAAAAATTTTGATAAATTAAAATTTGTAAAAATCACAGATCAAAATGTGTGCGATATAGTGTGTTGACAACTGTACCACTGTTGCATGTGACAAGCACTTGAATCAGTTAAGTATTAATATAAAATACAGGATTAAAAGACTTAATTTCTTAGCTACTAGTTTTGTGTAAAAACAGAGGAAGCTGTTGGAATCTTAGTGTACCTTGGACCACCCTGCTATTTCTCAATAGCATTTATAATATTTTATCCGCCACATTGCAGTTTTATGTATGGTGAATGATTTCCGTAATCTTATTTTGAAGTGGAAAATGAGATTTTCAATGCAAAAAATAACTAAATTTGAAGTTACTATTTAATTAAATCATTGTCCTGAAACATGCTTATTAGTGAGTAATATGGTGATAGATTTTACCCTAATGCTTAACCTAGAAAGAATAGATTTGTTGTTTGTAAAGATGCACCATTCTGTACTTCGCATGACTGATTATAGGTGCAGTTACAATTTCAAATAGTAAAACAGTGAAGACTAGAAAACCAGAGGAAATGAATAGATCTATTGAATCTGTGACAAGACCTCCTGACACACTAATTTTGATCAGAGACCTGCAAGGTGTTCAATGTGAAATTTACTATTCTTGTCAGAAATGTCAATGCTTCAAACTCTAGAGCAGATCCAACATTTCCTTAAGGCTGCAACTGCAAATAATGTACAAAGATGAAGAAAACCAGAGAGATTATCACTGCTGGGGCGGAAATCTGTAAAAAAAAATTAGGAAAATATAAAGTAGAAGGAAAAACGCTAACAGACACGAAAATAAGAGGAAAAAGCCACCCTGAGTAAAAAACTAAAGACTGAATGTAAATCTGAGACTGAAATTTATTTTCTGAATACAAAGATAGTATCTCAAATATTAGACACACTAAATAAATTGGTTTTAAAGACTGAAGAGTAAATTAGTTTTGAGAATGGAAAATATGTTGTGATAATTAGTAGAAAGAAGTGGAGCATTATTTAGAGCAAATAATATCTAAAGATTAACATGGTTTGGAAAACGTGATTTGGTTCTACAAATGTGTTGGGAATAGGAGTTGGATGTTGTGGAAGGGTATGTACAAAAGCAGTAGAAGTACACAATTCAGCAAATATGCCAGATGGTTAAAATTCCAGATTTACTTCTTTAACTTTAATATTAAATTAGAAATAATTTCTTGACTGTAAAGGGTTTGACATACCAGAGGTAAACTTATTTTTTGTTGTGACAACTTGTTGAAATAAAACGTTGTGAATTTAAAATTGATTTATAGCTTGTTAATCTGCATGAAATGGGTGATGTGACATTTGTCTTGAAAAAATATTAAGCCATTTTATGGTCTTGAAAAATTTGAGGGTTTTTGTTATTTATTTCTGATCTTCCCCTTGAGTTTGGAAATGATTACTAACACAGGTTGGTGAGCTATTAACTCTTGGGCCTGGCATTCGGAGTCTGTACCCATTCTGATTTTCTTTTCCATGGTTTCCTGAAATTGCTACAGGTGAATGCCAGGATGGTTTCTTTAAAGGTCATGTCCGAATTCCTTCCCAAAGCTCATCCCCATTCCTCTAATGGATATTAATAATAATGTGGTTACGAACCTGGTATTTTTGAACAACATGATTTGTTGCAAGAATTTTACTATCAGTCTTGCCAAAATAATAAAATCCATTTGCTTGGCACTAATTCCAGCAGTCCTAATGATTATGTGCAGATCAAATCTATCCACATCTCTCCAAACAAACAATTTAAAGTTTGCATTACTGGTTTTTCAGCTAGAGTACCAATAAAATATCAGAAATAATTATATGAACCACTGATGTAATTGGGGCTAATTTTTCACGTGTGTGGAAGTTACTAACATTCAGGACGTAAAGGCATTGTACCCTTATAATCTAAAAGCAGATTTTAAGTTCCTACAGTTATGAAATTGAGAGTGAACTGTTAAAAGTGAATTATTTATAGATCAAACTTAAAATTTACTAATAAAATTAAAAATTGTGTTATGTCTGTGGACCACAGGTTGAGAATCGGTGCTCTACAGAATAGTCCATTTTCTGGAATCCAAGGCCCGCTTGTACTATTTTCCCAATACTTTTTAAAAATAAATTTTCACATTGAATGACATTAACCTTAATATAATCTTCCAAACATATGGGGTCAGAGAACCCATCACGATAGATAAAGGAAGAACAGCAACAAACACAGAAAACGCTAACATAATTCACAGTAATTCATGTAAAGAGAAAAATTCTTGCACCAAAATATACTTAGTTGCCTATACTTTTTTTTGTCCTCTTCCTTCATTTGTGGCAGATAATGTTTTAACTTTCACTTAAGTTGTTTTCGTGTTGTGTAAAAACATTTTATTTTTTAATTTAAAAAAAAAAGAAGATATATGTATTGAGGATTGATACCCTTAAGTTTCATTATAAAGTGGTTAGATGTCATGGAGTCCATCCAAAAATAAAATCTGAATTTTTTCAATGAATGTAATTAGCTTTGTTGTAACACTTCACTTTTCTATGAAAAAGACTAATGCATGGCAATGTTTTAATAAGATTGCCCTGCTGTTGTGTATGCTTATTTTTCAATTATTGTACTTGTAGGTCTAACGAAAATTCAAATACATTCACCACTCCATGGTAAAGAAGTTATGCTTCTTAGCCTTGCTTCAGTGGAGTATATATGACTTTCGATTCTGGCTTGTCCTCACCTTCAATTTTTAATGCTAGATATGAATCACATTCTTGTGGTACTACCAGTAATGGAATTATTGCTGGGTTAAATGTGAAACAGGAGACTTCATATAGGTATCTTCTCCATCTGTCAAACTCAAAATAATTAAAAATAATAAAATTAAGCTTGGTGATCAAAACTCAAATCATGAGCTGTAGCAAAAATTGGATTACCATAAAACACAAAATTGTGATATCTAATTAGTGATGGCACTATTAACACTGTTAGCTAACTGTGTTTAATATTTATGCAGTTGCAGAGTTTCTTCAGTAATCGCTAAATGTATTCAAAGGTTAGCTCCATCTGATGAGCAGAGACTAGAATCCAACGAAAATGTAAAAGTCAACACTCAACAGTTTCATCGAAAAGCAAGAGGAAATGTTAGCAGAAACATGAAATTTGTGACTTACAAGAACTCTTTATGTACTGTAAAAGATTGAACATACTAGTCCGCAACAGTGGTCTAGTGGAAACCAGGTTGAATTACAAATCGGTGATGCTCACATTAGATTGTAGCTGTACCAATTTTTAAAAAATCTTTGTTACAAATATATTGAAAAATTTATATTTGTTTGAATTTTTGATCGTGAACACTTTTTTCGTAAAGATACATTGAAATTGTAAAGTGATGACTCATGGGAAGTGTTTGGATGGTTCCATTATATTTGCGAAAATAAATCTATCCATTGTGATCCTTTAGGCAAGAATATTCATGAGAATCTCAGATTGTGTGCTATATGCAAGTTATGTCAGATGAGTTGGGCAAGGAAGACAAAGTTGATAGTGTGATACTAGATTTTTCTAAGGCATTTGACAGAGTGAGCCATAAAATGGTTTTAAATAAACTGAAATCTATTTTTTTGGATGAAAATGTTACTTCCTGGGTAGAGGAATTCTTAAAAACCAGAAGGTAAAGTGTTAGAGTAGGAAATTCATTATCAAAAAGAGGTGGAAGTAAATATGGGAGTGCCACAGGGTAGTATATTGGGACTATTGTTGTTCATTATTCTAATGAATGACTGTTGATTGGTTATCGTCAGAATTTAGGTTTTTTGCAGATGATATAATGGTACATAATTGGATCATAACAGATGAAGACTGTGAACAGTTGCAGGTTG
Organism: Vandiemenella viatica; assembly: GCA_031002005.1. Taxonomy (NCBI): domain Eukaryota; kingdom Metazoa; phylum Arthropoda; class Insecta; order Orthoptera; family Morabidae; genus Vandiemenella; species Vandiemenella viatica. Next base: position 107,856,814 of record CM061919.1, on the reverse strand, counting down.
ACCTGGATAGAATATCTAAATGGGTAGGCCAGCATGGAATGAAGATAAGTGCCAAGAAGAGTCAGCTTATTAGGTAAAAAAAAAAAAAACTAAAGGTTTATTATGATTATAGGGTGGAGGCTTGAAGTGTAAATATTTTGGCACAACGTTTGATAACAAACTCAATTGGGCAGGTGGTAGTAAAACGTTACAAAATCCTTCATATACTGGAGAGAGTGATGAGAGGATGAACCAGAGATGTTAGGGAACTGGATTACAAAACTTTGGTCTGACCATTGGTTGAATATGGTGGAGTAGTTTGGAACTCACATTTTAGCTATCAATTACATGAGTTGGAGTGTGTGCAAAGAGGAGCAACTAGATTTGTTTGTGCAAATTATTGCAGTATCCAGTCAGTCAGTAACTGATATGATAAAGGAGTGGGATGGGGGGTCATTGGAGGAAAGGAGGAGAGTGAAGAGAATTCTGCAAATTTGTGGGGCATATGTTGGTTATGGGTCTTGGGGGAATATTGGTCAAAGAATTAGGAATAGTGTATGGAAGGAGAAAGGTGACCATGACCACAAGCTGGTGCTCAATATTGTGCGTAAGGGAATGGGAAAATTGGGAAGGGTGTCAGGGATTGTAACAAATTACCAATTGAATTGATGAATAAATTAACATAAGTGCTTAAGGAATTTAAAATTAAAATTTGTAAATTGCAAAGTAAATGAAGGAGGAATTTAACACTCCAATTTAAAAAAATATATAAAAAGGGGTAATGTCATGCTTAGGGCAATTGCCACCAGAGTGTTAGCTCCTTCGCAATTAAAATTAATAATAAATCGTTTGTTTCGGTGAATCTCTATGTGAAATTTATAAATCAAATTTGCTAGGCTAAGTAGTTGTTCATTACCAAGTATTGCGGGGGCATCAATTCATCAGTTATGACTTGTCTCTTCCTTAACCTCACACATCTTTATAAGAAATATATTTAAAAAGGAAAGGATTCACACAAATATATATCTTTGTAAAAATTGCAGCCATGTTTGATTTAAAAAAAAGTATTTAGAAGAACTAACAAAATCTGGGCATCATCTTCTCGTAGCAAAATTGCTTTGCCACTATGAAATATTCAGTTATGCAGCTAGATGTTCATCATCAGGTAAAAGCAATCTGTTTAGTGGAATCATACATTTTTACATCTAAATTTCCACTATACTCACTTTGGAAGTATGTGAGTAGTCTAGAAACCTATTGTAAGTACCTGAGAATTGGTTAAATTCTAAACCTCGTCACTACAGGACGTGGGAACGGGTATCTTGGAGGAGCCGATATGCAGCCTATAGCCTAACACGGCGATTTAAAATCTAAAAACTAACTAAACGTGTATTAACAGCCTTAAATAGTCCTTCAAATTTGTTAGTAGTCATTAAACTCCCCTAAATCATTGCAATCCTCAAGAATCCAACTTGTAAGTACCTGATTTTTGTTTCAAGATAACATCACCACTTTTTGACGTAATAAAAAATAGTTATAATAATAATAAAACAGGAGAAACTAAATTCTGCAGTAGAGAACACATGATCAATAGTTTTAGGCAGTTTAAAAAATACGAAAACATAAGTTGTAACTTCAGTGCAATTAATCGACAGTTACAAACATTAATTACAACACATTTCAAGCAGTTTCTGATATTAAACAGCACGGTTATTACAACTTAAATCCTTCCTGAACACCGTGTTAAAGTTTTTGAGAAGTTCCGTACAGTCAATCAAGCCTAAGATAAATTTCTAAAACAAATTGCTTCTAATTTTTCATAGTGCTAACTTACATAAATTATCACACTCAAACCAGTCAAAGTCAGGAAATAAAAACACTTTCGAACAGTATAATGGAAAACGTAGAATCATATACTGGAAACCCTTTTGCGAAACTGGCTTTATCTTCAGAGCAATTTGCTGTTTATGCTGTAAATCTTTGAAATTTTGCAAATGGATGCCAGATATCAAAACACCAATATCGAAGAAATGCGATCAGTACAAAATTATACCACCTAGAAAGAAGACAGAGGTAGTTTTGGAAGCGGAGCAGCTGTAGAAAATTCTGCCATAAGTTTTAAAACCCAAAATAAAGTATTTGAGGGGAAAGTGTATATCAAAGGGAAACCCCCTTTCCTCCTCCAAAAGTGTAGGGATACACGAAAACATATTTTAGGTTCTTACAGCCAAACCGTTAAGTTTACGAGAAATATCAAAGGGGAGAAAGTTGTCTATATTACTTGTCTCTAGAGAATATTAAAATCTGAAATACATACAGTATGTATCTTAGATGCCCAACACACTGGCTGTCACATGACTTGGAAGATTTGCTCGGGTCTTATAGGCCTTTCTGAGCCTTATTTCCCCAGTTGCCTGTGGAAATTCGTGTAGGTCGGATCTGTGGCTCACTGGAGCGAGACCTTGCAGTCTGGTCACATGCTTTGGTGTCGGCCATCATGGAATTTTTGAAGTAGTGCAGCTCGGTCAGGACAATGAACAGATAATGTAAAATTTTTCAGGGGTTTAGTTCTGTCTGTCTTCTGCGTTTCATAACTTGCAAACTTTTGAAAAGAATGTCCGATTACCGAATCAACTGTAATTGTGAAGCTTTTTGTGTTTTTTGATTTCAGAATATAATGATGGTGAAATTTGAAGTGAATTTCACTAATAAAATACAATGAATAGTGAGGTTGAATGCTTGTAATATAATGAAAAGTTGAACTGCAGTTTGTAGCAAATATTTATTTGTTTAGTGTAATAGGTATGCATCAAAGCATATTACAAAACATTTAGGAAAATTTAAAACGCACTGTATGTACGACAAACTGTCACTGACTCTAACAGAATACAACCAATCTGAACAAAATGCACACATCATACCAACATCTCTGTGATATGTGCTGCTGTGCGAATAAAATGTTTACACTGGAATTGCATAGCAAATCAAAAATGTTTCCATAACAGAATAAAATATCTGAAAAACTACTTATAGTATAAAAACCAGTTTATTGACATCTCAGCGATACTGCTGCTGCAATCTGAGGACTTGGGTCTGAACTGTTTGTTACACATTCCAAAAAAAATATTTCTTAATTTATGATTTTACCTAATTGGAGACCTTAATATCTAAAATGATATGTTATTTATCGGTTTCGGTTAGGTGTTGAAGGAGATAAATGGCTCTTAATAATAATAATAAAAGAAACGTTGTAGAAATAATATCGATACTTTTGCCCTTTAAGGGTCAAATTCCTTTTATAAAATATGGTGCAACCAAAGCGGACACCTTGGCTTTCAAAATGATACCTCATTTTCAGATTTCGTTTAGGCGTCAAGTGAAGTAAAAAAAAAAAGTTTTATAAATGATGATATTTTTGCCCCTTAAGGGTTGAATTTAAAGAAAATTCTTTCTTAAAATATGATCTGTCCAAAGCGGATACTATAATATTTTAAACAATACCCCGTTTATCGATTTCAGTTAAATATCAATGGAGATAAATGGCTCGTGACGGAAAAATGCGTTGTAGAAATATTAATACTTTTGCCCTTTAAGGGTCGAATTTTGAAAAATTCCTTGCTTAAAATATGGTGTATCCATCCCGAAGACCTTACAAAGACCACAGTCTTAAAAATGATGCCTCGTTTTTCAATTTTGTTTAATTATCAAGGAAGATAAATGACTCGAGACACAGAAACACATTTTAGAAATACCGATATTTTTGCCCTTTAAGAGCTAAATTCAGAAAATTCCATTCTTAAAACATGATGTGACCATAGCGGAGAGCTTAATCTATAGAGTGAAACCTCATTTATCTATCTTGGTTATATATTAATGGAAACAAAATGGCTCGTGACACAAAAATGCGTTGAAGAACCATTCATACTTCTTCCTTATAAGGGTTCAATTCCAAAAAAATTCATTCTTAGTATGTGATGTCACCAAAGCTGAGACACTAATCTTCATAATCCTACTTCATTTATCGATTTCAGTTATTTATTCAAGAAGGTAAATGGCTCGAGACACAAAAAAACGCTTTTTAGAAATATTGACAGTTTTGCCCTTTAAGGTTCGAATAACAAAAAATTAATTTCTTAAAATATAATATTACCACGGCAGAGACCTTACTCTTTAATATGATACCTCATATATCTATATAGGTTAGGTATGAAGGGAGATAAATGGCTGCTGACTAGAGATGGGCAAAGTGATTCACTAAAAAGAGCGGTTGTTCATCTGATCACTCAATGAAAAGAACTAGTTCTTTTGAATGGTTCACTTGTTCAGTAGCTCAGTTTTATTTGAGACCTTTTTTTTAGGTCTCACCCCTCACAATCCGGTTATACCCCCCCTTTCCGTTGAAAATACCCCCTTATGTCGACTTCAATACAAATAGTAGACCTTTTTTTTAGCTTAGAAGAACTACCGTTCACTTTAAGTGAATATCTAAAGCCCGTTTCCTAGTAATTGAAATTGGTTGATTTACATCAACGAATGTATTCATCGATGTCTGAGCAAACCGCGGCGTCGATAACAGTGACGGTCTCCGAGCCATGGTGTCGTCCAAGCTGCACCATTCCAGAGAAAACGTGGAGGCACTGGCATTAGAACTACTTGCTTTTGGGAGTGGATTAGAGTCACTTCGATGAGAAGTTCTAACCCCGGAGTCATCCACTGAAGGCGAACGTGATCGCTGCGCATTTCCCTCGCGTTTTAATGGTATCGACCGGTGCAAAGTCTTAAGGTGTCTCTTCAAATTGGTCGTCGATCCTGACGGTATAGATAAAATCGCCTTGCAATAGTTGAATTTCCCTTTCTTGTCCTTCTCGTTCTTTTCGAAATGATACCAAACATCACTGGTAAGTCTGCTCATTTTCTTGACCTGTTACAGACAAGGGGAAACTTGAAATAAACACGCAAATCTATGAAAAACGTATCGATAAATATTTGGTGTTACCATTATGTTTAAACGTTTATAGTGGTCATTTAAATACACTTGGATCGTAGTTTAGATTAAAAACATAAAATAACATATAGCATAACGCTTACCAGGGAGAGAGAGAAAAAGAAGCGGTTAGCGGAGCGGTAAAGAACTAGCTCTCCAGTGGCACTGCTCCGAGCTGTGCTGAGCGATTGAATCGAACGTCGCGAACGAACTAGCTCTCCAGTGGCACTGCTCCGAGCTGTGCTGAGCGATTGAATCGAACGTTGCGAACGAACTAGCTCTTCTCGATCTTCGGTGTTTCTTATTCTTCATAGCGGAGTGGATAAACAATGAACGGCGTGTAACAGAGAACAAACAAGTGTCGGGCGAAAATGGCAAAGCCGAAACCGACTTATTGTCTGCGCCCACTCGACTGAAGTTCAATCGACGCCGACACACCACCATCATTACGGCTTCCAAGAAGAACTACCGCTCACTTTTAGTGAGCGACTGCTCACTCGCGCTTTCAAAAGAACTGTTCTAAAGAGCTGATTCACTCACGAACGACCCATCTCTACTGCTGACACAAAAATGTGTTGTAGAACCAATGATACTTTTTCCCTTTAAGGATTCAATTCAAAAAAAATCTTCCTTAATAGATGATGTCACCTTTTCATAACCTAACTTCATTTATTGACTTTGGTTAGATAACCAGGGAGATAAATGGCTCGAGACACAAAAAAAGCATTTTAAAAATATTGACATTTTTGCCCTTTAAGGATTGAATAACGAAAAATTAATTTGTTATAATTTAATTTTACTATGGCGGAGACGTTACTATTTAATATGATACCTCATTTATCTATATTGGTTAGATATGAAGGGAGATCAATGGCTCGTGACACAAAAACGCGTTGCAGAAATATTGATACTTTTACCCTTTAAGGGTCGAATTTCGAAAAATTCCTGTCTCAATATATGATGTCACCAAATCAGAGATCTTAATCTTTAAAATGCTACTTCATTAAACAATTTCAGATAGGTATCCAGGGAGATAAATAACTCTTTAACACAAAAAAACTGCATTTAAGAAATATTGACATTTTTGCCCTTTAAGGGTTGAATTCTGAAAAAATCCTTTCTTAAAATATGATGTGACCAAGGTGGAGACCGTAAGCTATAATATGACACCTCATTCATCATTTTTGGTTAGGCATGAAGGGAGTTAATGGCTTGTAACAAAAAAACACCTTATAAAATAATATATATGATTATATGACATTATGTCAACTGCAAACAATCCAACTTCTGATGGTAAATCATTAACAAAATCATTCATTAGAATGGTCTGAATACACTACCTTGTGGTACTCCCATATTCACTCCTACTTCTTTTGATACTGCATTTACTACCCAAACTTTTTTGATTTCTACCTTTTAAGAATTCTTCTATCCAACATGTAACTTTTTCATCCACTCCAAAGTTTTTAGTTTATTTAACACCATATCATGGTTCACTCTTGCAAATGCCTCAGACAGATCTAGTGCTACATTATCAGTTTGACCTGCCTTGTCTATTTTATCTGAAATATCTTGCATATAAACTACTAAATGAAATTCAGTGGTTTCAATAAAATGCAGAACTCTTCTTGTTTGTATACATACTGACAATAATAATAAAATCCAAACAAAGAGAAATCTTGTGTGTGGGTTTTCTTTCCGAAGTGGATTGCAATATTTGCCTTTTGTATCACTTTGATATTCAATTAAAGATTCTATAAGATACTTCATACACCTAAAAATACAGCAAATTGTTCTTACATGTGACAGATAACACTTTTTCCAATGTTGCTTATAATGAAGCTTTATGAACAAAACTTCAATACCTATATATATGAACAACCATAAGAAGTTCTGAAGTAGCTGCAGTTTCAATGAGTGGTAGAAGCAAATAGCATGCACAAATATGTTTAAAGTATTTACTTACAACATAATTTTAGAAGAAAATGGGAAGAAGCAAGAAAGTAGGGGAAAAAACAGATTTGCTCATCTGCTTACTTCTATATATTCAACATTTATCAGAAAAATAACAGCACAAATTTCAAATTTGAAAATGATGAAGTCACAGAAACAGTTAGTAAATATGTGTAACTTTTTCATTCAAATCTGATTGCTAGCACAGTCAAAAACTTCAGTCAACCCATATAAAAATCCTTCATATACTGGCTCGAGATTGTCATTAATAACTGTAAAGTTTGTTAGCTCTGTTATGGACTTACACCTCATTGACATCGAAGTCATTAATGGCACTCTGTTGAGAGGTGAACCTGATAATTGGAGAACCAATAGCAAGGGAAGGGATTTGTCACAAATCCTGAAAACTGGTTTCACAACTAAACTTCTTAGCTTTCTGAAAACATTCCATAGGTGAAATAATAACAAGTGTATTGTTTAAAGGTTTTTTTAGTTGCACAATCTTTTTTTAATTAATTTAATTTAATTGCAATGGAGCACAGGCTCCGGTGGCAATATCCCTACACACCCATCTTCCCCCTGTCCTGCACCCACCTACATTTGCCCTCTACAAATTTTATCTTTAAATTCCTTCAAAGTTTTCGGTAAATTATTCAACATTTCTCTTGGTAACTCATTCCAATCCCTGACACCCTTACCTAAAAAAGAGAATCTTCCCACACCCTTGTGCCTGAAATCAAGTGCCAGCTTGTGGTCATGGTCATCTTTTCCCTTCCATGCACTACTGTTCATACCTATTGCAATATATTTCCATGCCTCATCACCAGTATATGCCCTGTACACTCCCATGACCCTCCTCATCCTCCTCCTGTCTTGCAATGAATCCCATTCCAACTCTTGATGGGAATGCTTTTTAGAGACCAGATGGAATTAGTAGGTCAGTTAATTTGAGAAATCATTTCAACTATTCGAGAATATATATAGTTTTTAGAATGTAGTGTCCCACGGGATTTTTGGTAAAGTATTGAAGTAGCTACAATTTCATACAGCTCTAGTTAAAGCAGGTCAAGTGCAACAGCAAGAGATCAAATTCAGACATTGTAATGTGGCAAGGTAGAAGCAAATGTCCAGGAGAGTAGGTCAGGAGTCAGCAAGAATACGCTGAACAACGATGTCATTTGGCAAAGGATGGGATAGTCATGGAGGCAGCTATTGGTCAAAAAGCCTCCCTAACACCGGCGGATGGTGGTGGGAGGGGGGGGGGACTGGAGATCAAAACCAAGGTGCATGAAGTAGAGAGGAGCCAAGCTGGTCGATCAGTGACCAGTGGCTCGAGGTTCTTGTTTTAAGTCAATGAGGAGATCGGCTATGACGTGTTCGAGGCGGACGGTTAGCCATCGACATCAGCAGCAACAGTAATGGAAGCGGCTGGAAGCATACACCATCATCTCTAAACCCAACAGGTGGGACGAAACCATTTTGAAATGTGTAATGGGGATATCAGGCATTAGAAGCAAATAATAATTGTCCAAACCATTTGAAGGGCTCAAGGCGTTGATGGAGGATTATCTGTGTATAAAGAAATCTGTAAATAAATGTAAATATGTATATACATTGCTGAGAGTATCATTTATGAAAACTACCATTTGCATGACTCAGAGTCTTACCCACAATTTAATGTACCTCTTGGGAAGTGGTAGTGGGAAAGCAAAAAGATTTGCCAGTCCACCATAAGAGATTTAATCATGTTTTCCATATGCATAAAATATTAGAATTAATTTTCCTTTCAAATACCATAATCAATAATGACAACTAACATTCTTGCACTTCATCCAGGATAAGTTATCAGCACTTTATCAGAAATGTACAGTGAATATATTTGAAAATGAAGAGTTGCTTGGTGATAAGCCATTAATACTTCTATCAGCACTTACTAAAATTTATGCAAAACAATTAAAAAGTTGTATAAAATCTTCTAAGGCTTTCCACCAAGGTAGCGCGTCAATGTAGGCCGACGTTTCGAAGCCTGCCTCCGGCTCCATCTTCTGGCGAAGTGAGGAGCCGGAGGCAGGCTTCGAAACGTCGCCCTACATTGACGCGCTACCTCGGTGGAAAGCCTTAGAAAATTTTATACAACTGACACACCGAGAAAGCTTGCATTCGTTCATCAATTAAAAAGTGTTTGCCTTAGCAGTGGAGTATGAAGAGTATATGTGTAATAAATTGCTTATTTAAAATAAGGCAGGATATGGAAAGTAAATCCATCACTTACTAGAAATGATAACAATAAGGGGAACATATTTTACAATATTTTATTTTGTAACCTTATTCACGTAAGGAGATGAGTCACATAATGAGGGGATTGGATGTGCGCTTACCATGTACCATGTTGAAGATTAAGAGTAATTATGTATCATCTGTGAGCTCAGTTTCTAGTTCGTTACATTGTAGTCTGTGAGATTAATAAACAGTGAAAGTATGTATTTTGTTAACATGATTTATGACACATTTTGGTCTTTGCATATCTGACTCCCTTGCAAAGTTTCTCGGCTCCTTACCTGAATAAGGTTGCATAATGACATATAATACTTTCTAACTTCATTATTTTAAAAATATTAAAATATTAAAATGTTGAAGGAGGCACGGTATAGCAGAGTTGAATTCGTGCAGGTCCTAAGTCACCATGACCGGTCACAGTTTAACCACGCTGAGAGGTGGGGTTGTAGGTGGGGTTTGACTAGGCATGGCCTACACGTAAATAGAAGAGGCAAGGGAGTTCTTTCTGAGTTTTTAGCTAACACTGTAAGGGAGCCTACTTACAGTGATGATAGTGTCAGGACTGTGCCATTTTATGTTGGGCTGCTGGTGAGGGGATAGAGATAGATGACCAAAGGAATGATGGATTGTAAATCTTCATTGGGAAAACTCACAAATGTTAAAGAAATAGATGAAGCTGCTGAAACAATGCCTGCCTGATTGTGGCCGAACTGGGTAGGAGAATATAAATGATGAAAATATCACGAAACCAATAATAAGAGTGTTACTGGTGAACTGTAGAAGTATAATGAACAAAGTAATAAAATTTGCAAACTTAATAGAGGTACACTAACCACAAGTAATTATAGTGGTAGGGTCTTGGTTAAAATAAGAAGTAATACAAATTGAGGTTTTCCCGACGGTTACAGAGTGTACTGTAGAGATAGAGGAGCAATTGGTGGAGGGATTTTCATACTGGTTAGCAAAGACTACTACAGTTCACTGGTGTTTATTGATCATTACCATGAATAACTTGGGGTAAATTTCTGGAGTAATAATAAGAAAAAAAATCAGTGTGTTGGATGCTTACTGTAGTGAAAGAATGAATGATGAAGATGAGACTCTACTGGAGAAGCTAAATCCATAATCATAGTTCAGAAGTAGGATGCTCATTATTGGTGGGGAATTAAATTTACTAGGTGTCAACTGGGTAGAAATTAGATAAATAACACAAGGGAAGTAATTAATAAGGAAGGAGGCTTTACACAAGTGATAGAGCAGAATTCAAGGAGACAAAACATGCTGGATAATTTTCTAATATAGCCCAATGGTAAAGTTGTGGGGTGTCAAGTAATTGTAACAATAAGTGATCATGAAGCAGGAATCTAATGTCCAAAATTGGTATAATTATAAAAAAAGGCACAGATTTCGAAAGTGAAGGGAAAGTTTCAGCAAATGGAAGGATGGCACAATTACAGTGGAGCTGAAGTGGAAGATAATAGGGAGGTGAGGCGGTTAAAGAGGTTGGTAGGAACAGAACAAAGTTAAGAAATAGCATGTATAAGAAGGGGGGGGGGATTATTATTATTTATGAGTATTAAAATGATTTAAAATGGTTGCAAAAAGGTGTGAACTAGAAGGAACTAGAACCATGAATATTTTACACAAAATTAAATCCAATTTATTGAGTCTTATGGCTTATACAAGGCTGGGTAATAGTTAACTTACGTTAAACATATTCCAAAGACAACAAAAACAAGAAATACCCGACGTTTACAATCCGCCGATGAAAAGCAAACATAAAACTGAATTAAATATTTCAACAATTAGCAAAGTCAACATATTATCAACGTGGCAACACAGGCCATCAAATTGAAGTTAACATTTGCCACAAAAAGAGTATCCCATGGGCCATATAAAGTTAAAAAGCATCGTCTTGAATTTACACAAATTAGCAAGATGCTTAGAATTTGAAAAAAAGTGAAAATTAGCTAGCTCAGTGATTTTATGACAGGAGCAGAGTCTTATCTCAGTACCGCTTAAGGGCTTGCAAGTCTGTCAAAACACAATGAACTGTACCGTATGCGTCGGTACTTTACCATGAGTGCATCGTCGTGATGAAGTGTGACACGACACTGCCACTGCAGCTGCGAAAGCCAGGTTAGCGGATACGACCACGTTACCACAACAGCTTCCAGATTATGGCAGGCATGCCATACAACTTCTGCTTCCCAGAGCAAGAGAGTGTGATCAGAAACAGTCAGTGATCACCGGACGAGAGCGTGTCGGCTGACACGTCTGCACAGTGGCTCGTCCCGACAGCAAGTGTGCCAAAAATGGCCTCTTCTCTTCTTCCTCGGAAAAGTCGTCTCCACTCGCCACATGCAACAGAATCCCTTGAATTAAGATTTGTGAACCCCTATAAACGTTCACGATTGGTGCATGATATGTGGCCATCGTCACGTGTTTTATATCGTAGCCGGTATTTGCTGTCCGCTCGCCTAGTCTGGTCGACCTTCAAGACACCGGGGTGGGGGTGCGAGGTCAGTGGCTCCTTCGGCTAACGGTTTGCGCAGCGTTCCCTGCTTTGTGAGCGTCGGCACCGCTGAGTCGGGAGACCAGCTATTGTCCCGATCTCAGACCGTTCGAAAATGGCAGTTCCAGCTTCCCATATCCACTAAATTACTGAGCAGCAAGTTTTGTAGAAATCAAAATTATAATAATGATAACTCTGGCTGCCCGGGTTTAATATACAATTATTTTACCCACGCAATATCCCTATTATTTATGATATTTACAACTTACATAATTTGAATATTATAAAGAAAATCTGAATATTAATTAAATTATTTAATTATATTCATTGTGGGTGACTCTGTCATACCACAATATACCTCTACCCAATCAAAATAAAATTATTGAAAATAACTATTCTAATTCCCTATAGTTGCAACAAATTATTGCCTACCCTATAGTATCACGGTTCCAGTTCACTCAAATTTTTTCGCACACATGTGACCTTAGAAATGTGAAAATACGACACGTGACTCTGGTTACCCTTTTACATAAGTTACAATGAAATGCCTTACACTAATCACATTGTGAAAACACATAAACATTGAACAAAGTACAAGAGATAAATAAGCAACAAATTAGTTCTGTTCATTCAAATGAAAACACAATGAAAACAGATTGTTCATACAACATCTCAATATTAAAGCTGCATAAATCAATTGATTATTTACAATAGATTATGCAAATTCAGCAACATGTGGTTGAAGTCAGATTTACATGACAGGTGGTCAATTGACTTTAGCAACAACAAAATAAAATCGCACCGAATGTTTAATTTTCGCGGTTGACACAAGCATGTTCAAACCACATCAATGCAAAGAAATCAAGAAAATAAACAATCAACGAGTTATATGACTTCCCGTAATAATTTAAAGGTTAGTCCCCGCAGAAAATAACATTGCGTCTTCACAGTTTTGACAAGCGTAATGATGACATCAAAGCGATAACACTACGACAGGGATACGATGATCCGATTAAGCCATTAGCTGTTCCAGTTTTGTATCATCATCAAAGTGATTTTCAATAGCCAAGGAAACCGCAATCCAATTAAACTTTGATACATGCCATACTATTCAACGATCATTCTGGATGAAGCAATGCTGTGCACTCAATATAACGAAATGGAAGCATTTCTATAAATGGCGAATTAGTTGAAGGCGTGCGAGTAAAATTTTTCAGGTGTCGTTACATTATAATCAATCAGCTATCGGTTAAGGACAGTTATTAAGCTCTCTGAGACGTATGAGGAAACGAAAAGTATCGATACTCACGGGTATTGAAGATGGGATCGCTTTTATAGGATTTGTCCATTCCCACATGACGCCGTTATACTATAATTGATAGTGGGCGTTGCGAACTTATGCGACTTACATCGCACAAATAATCAACATCGTCCTCTTGTTCATCAGATCATACTCTTTTATTCCTTGCCGCATAACTTGTTAAACGACGCTCGCATGCCTCGATTCTCACAATTATTTTGCCATCTTAAAATGCCGCGCAGTCCGCAAAGTGAATTTCCAGCTCGCACTGTAGAATGGGCTTTAAATGTTTATTTTAGTGTTATGCGGTCCGTTCTATTGTCATCAGCTGATACCGTTCCTTAAACTTTCGGCGTTAGGTACCTGGTCTTCGGCCGTGAAGATTACGATCTTCCGGGAACTGGCTACCAGCCCAGAGCTGTTGTAAGCAACCGGGCGTTTCCCTACCTGCGTCGCTATGACACCGCTAATCCGTTACGCAATTAGCACTCGTCTCATGACTGGTACACTTTTACTTCAAAACACACATATCTTATGCTACAAACTTATCCATATGTTCTTAGACTATTAACACTATTTACAAATAACATCAGTCGCTGCCGTAAATAGTTCGCTATTCAGCGTGACCATTGATAAATTTTATACATCCCGTTGCTTCATGTTGCGCGTCTTGTTGGATTGTCAGGACCGCTAATTGCTGTGCAAGTCATTATAGTATCATTATCATTTGGTATCTCACGTGGCATCATGGAATTTATGGCTTTACTTAGTACTTAAGAATTCCTCTATTCATTTGATTAGTACATTTTCCCACTTTTTCAACGAAGAACTGGTACTTAATGAGAAACTGCCAAACGATGTGGATCAATCCCACAGACGAACATATTTGCCTCAGCAAAAGTATGTATAAAACCCTGGACTCATTCATTAAAAACACAGCCGTAGGAAAGCATCGCAACCTATTTTATGGAACACGATCTTTATGAAACCTTGGACTTATGTATCAAGATGGCCAAATGGGTAAGAATCGCAACTTATTTAGTTCAACGCATTCTTCATAAATTGATATCAGTCAACTCATTGTTTGGACCAAAATATTCACCTTGATTAGGATGAGTTTTTATGCACAAACCAAACTCTGAAGGTTTCTTTGTTTTTAACAACCGTATGCCGTATTAATTCCCTTGATGATTGCGTGACACGCATCCCACATCTTTTATTACCTGATAATGACTGAAAGAAAACAATCATGTTCTGCATTCGGTAACCCCTATGTTGATAAACTTCTCAAAAAAAAAAAAATTTATATTTTTTTTCTTTTGCGGCGATCATCAATCCTTTTCGTCCGCTCATGAAAGCAACTAAAATTCTTCTACTCAACGTCTGTAAGGGTAATTAATCCGCGGGATCAGCGATTCAACGCTGAATGAACGTTCTTCTTTACGACTTCAAAATCCGACAGGTCCAAATATTTCGCCCGTTTGTCACCCTTTTGGCATGCTTAATAATTCGATAACAATGCCCACACAGTGACTTTCAGTCATCCATGGACCTTTTGGAAAATGAGTCTATTTGCGGAACACGCGTATTCGCCGCATTCGACAGAATCTTGGGTGGCTCGAAACTTTGGACTTACAAGGTCCCAAGCTTCTCTTTGTTTCGACCCGCCAGCCAACGGAATTTCTCGAAACACCGTTTTGTAAAGCTGCAGGTGTTTGGTAGCGGATTCGGCAGATGGTTTGGCGGTTCCGGTATATGTACCGTTACTCAGATAACCGAAACGGCTGACCCCGCGGTTTTGCGTACTCGGTGCCCCGTCAAAACCCATCTCACTCCGACCAATTTCAAGAAACCACTGAGAAAAACATTTCAAACCCCGCATTTGTAAGTGATAATTTCCTGAGGGCAAGGAGTGAACAAATTGATTCTCTTTGCACTCAAAATTGCGTACGGAAAATTTCCACCCGATGTTTAGAGATCGCGAACTCGGTGGACCGTTTCGCTTTTCTCCAAGCAATGAAATTTTAATGGACACCTCTCTGGCTTGAAGGAAGCACATGTACTGCGAATCTTTCGCCTCGTGTCCTAGGAATGTCTTGTATTTTCCCGACTGACGTTCCTTTTCTTTCGGCCCATGACCACGCAAACAACTGAAATCCCTGAGCTCAGAAATTTTTGCCTTCAAGCAGCAAATTTCCTTTATCAGACGCTGAGTGTTGAGTTCATCAAACGTCTCATTCGCAACCTTTAATTCTTCCTCAGATTGATTGTAGTGAGCATGCTCTGATTCTACAGCGGCTTGCCCGTGATTGTCAAGGTCAACGGCGGCAGAATTACTTATTTCCGTCACATTGGTGTTCAGTTTTATCGCGGTTCCTTCGTTCGCATTCTCCAATGAAGTACAAATTATTCGAACGTCATCAGCAGGCCTTTCCACTGCTGGAACGCTCCTTCGCAATTCAATTCTACATTCTCTTATGACGTGACAGATTTCATCGCGAACGTTGCATATCTTATCATTCAAACTTTTCGTTTGTGAAATCAACGAATCGAAATGTTTCTCTTGTGCACCGAAATGTTTGTTTAGCGAATCGAAGTAGTGGTCAAAAAGTTTTCTTTGTTCAGCAAAATGCTCATCAAAACATTTATTCCATTCCGACTCAAAATTCCCTTTTAATTCCGAAGCTAATTTCTTGTTCATGTCCGCCAACGGTATTTCGTGTTCTTCCGGTGTTTGACTTAATGCACTCGTTTGCCCGGAAATTTTAGGAACAACTGATTGGTCTGCCATATTAATGGTACGTGATCTTAACTTCATAAGTCGACCGTATGACACAAAATTCCAGCTCCGAACAACAATTATAACAAGTGATATCAAACAAAATAAAACCGGCACGATCTAATATCAACTAGACTCAGCATTGAATAAACTTCCGCGCACAAATCCCATCAAAATTCAATAAACCCATCCAAAAGACAACAAAGAAAAACAACGAAGTTGCATGCGACACAAAACCTCAACACATAAGCGAAATTAGCATAAAGAAAATTTTTAATTCTCATCATGCATTAAAACTTCAAAAGCACTGACTCGAAATTTAATTTTAAATTAACCATGCTTGTTGCAAGTGAGCAAAACATTTATTTGAACAATTGATTGCAATTTAGCATAAAAGCATCAATTGATTGATATAAAAAAAATCGCACATTTCAACATTAAATTTAATTCAAACATGGCAAAAACAAATTTCAAAACACAATTTATATTCTAAAATACTAAATAAATCTACATAGGTCACATCCATGGATTTTAAGACTTATAAAATTTTCCCGAAAATTTATTTCAACTTGGAGATTTACAATTTGTTAGAGCCCCAGCGTTGGCAGCGCCAATTGTATAGGAAGGGGGACGTGGGTGAAAATCTTTAATTATAATTTTATTAATTATTAATCTGAAAATGATTTAAATGGTTGCAAAACGGTGAACTAGAACCATGAATATTTTACACAAGAAATTAAATCCAATTTATTGAGTCTTATGGCTTATACAAGGCCGGGTAATAGTTAACTTTACGTTAAACATATTCCAAAGACAAGCAATACCCGACGTTTACAATCCGCCGATGAAAAGCAAAAATAAAACTGAATTAAATATTTCAACAATTAGCAAAGTCAACATATTATCAACGTGGCAACACAGGCCATCAAATTGAAGTTAACATTGCCACAAAAAGAGTATCCCATGGGCGCCATATAAAGTTAAAAGCATCGTCTTGAATTTACACAAATTAGCAAGATGCTTAGAATTTGAAATTAAAAGTGAAAATTAGCTAGCTCAGTGATTTTATGACGGGAGCAGAGTCTTATCTCAGTGCCGCTTAAGGGCTTGCAAGTCTCATCAAAACCCAATGAACTGTTACCGTATGCGTTGGTACTTTACCATGAGTGCATCGTCGTGATGAAGTGTGACACGCACAGTGCCACTGCAGCTGCGAAAGCCAGGTTAGCGGATACGACCGCGTTACCACAACAGCTTCCAGATAATGGCAGGCATGCCATACAACTTCTCGCTTCCCAGAGCAAGAGAGTGTGATCAGAAACAGTCAGTGATCACCGGACGAGAGCGTGTCGGCTGACACGTCTGCACAGTGGCTCGTCCCGACAGCAAGTCCTCAAAAATGGCATCTTCTCTTCTTCCTCGGCAAAGTCGTCCTCCCACTCGCCACATGCAACAGAATCCCTTGAATTAAGATTTGTGAACCCCTATAAACGTTCACGATTGGTGCATGATATGTGGCCATCATCACGTGTTTTATATCGTAGCCGGTATTTGCTGTCCACTCGCGCCTCGTCTGGTTGTCCTTCAAGACACCGGGGTGGGGGTGCGAGGTCAGTGGCTCCTTCGGCTAACGGTTTGAGCGCGTTCCCTGCTTTGTGAGCGTCGGCACCGCTGAGTCGGGAGACCCAGCTATTGTCCCGATCTCGACCGTTCGAAAATGGCAGTTCCAGCTTCCCATATCCACTACATTACTGAGCAGCAAGTTTTGTAGAAATTATAATAATGATAACTCTGGCTGCCCGGGTTTAATATACAATTATTTACCCATGCAATATCCCTATTATTTATGATATTTACAACTTACATAATTTGAATATTATAAAGAAAATCTGAATATTAATTAAATTATTTAATTATATTCATTGTGGGTGACTCTGTCATACCACAAGAAAGGCAGTGTGGAATACTTGAAACAACTAAAAAGTAATTAATAATAACAAAGAAGATGACTAAATATGAGTTCATTAAGAATATTATTGGCACATTGGGCCATGGACAGATGCATGTAGAATTTATATTTTATTTTATTTTAGAAAACTGAGCGGAAGGGAGTGTGTTGAGAAAATTGTAGATAAGGATGGGGAAAAACTTGCTAAGGATTTGAAAAATGGAGAGATTTTACATAATATGAGGTGTGTACAAAAAGAAACTGAACTAATTAAATAGCGCGCCAACGGCTGCAGATAAAATTCTCTGACTTCCGTGCACACTAGTGACATCTCTCGGCAAGAGATTGTCGCACTATGGTCGCTGCATTAGTTTACGAGTGACAGCCGGTTGAGTGAGGTCGTGCGCAGAGTGCTCGTCGGATTTGTGAGAAAGCGAGAATGAAGGAATTGAAGGAGCAACGCGTCTGTGTGAAATTTTGTGTAAAACTTGGGAAAACGTTTAGCGAGACACTTCAAATGCTTAAACAAGCATACGGGGATGACTGCATGTGCCGAACACAGTGCTATGAATGGTTTAAGCGCTTTAAGGAGGGCAGGAGTTCGGTTACTGATGATCCAAAATCTGGTCGACCCTCCACATCAACAAACGACCACCATGTTGAGAGGGTTCGCACTGTGATTCGTGAAAATCGCCATTTGACTGTCCATGAGGTTGCTGAAGAAGTTGGCATAAGTGTAGGCTCTTGCAATCACATCCTGAGAGAAAAACTTGAAATGCATTGTGTCAGTGCAAAACTGGTGCCGCGCTTGTTGACGGAGGAGCAGAAGGAGAATCGAGCTAGGATCTGTAAGGAGTTGCTTGAAAAGCAAATGAGGATGAAAATTTCCTCAAGAACATCATTACAGTTGATGAAACATGGGTTTTTGGGTACGACGTGGAAACGAAGTGGCAATCTTCAGAATGGGTAGGGAAAGGATCTCCTCGACCAAAGAAAGCGTGGATTAGTCGGTCAAACATCAAGGTGATGATGGTCATGTTTTTTTATTGCAAAGGAGTTGTGCACCATGAATTTGTACCACGTGGTCAAGCGGTAAACATGGAAGTCTACCAAAAAAGTCTGAAACAATTGAGAGATGTAGGAAAAGGCCTGAACTGTGGGAGAATCAGTCGTGGATGTTGCACCATGACAACGCACCCGCTCAAGCATCGTTGTTTGTCACAAATTATCTGGAAAAACATCGCACTCCTGTTGTGCCTCAGCCACCCTATTCTCCACACTTGGCTCCAGCAGACTTTTTTCTCTTCCCAAAACTGAAAAACACTTTGAAAGGACATCGTTTCCAGACCTTAGAAGAAATTCAAGACAATGCGACGAGAGAACTGCGTGCCATCGGAGAAATTGCATTCCAGGAGGCGTTCCAAAACTTGAAAAAACGATGGCAACGGTGTATTGATAGTGAAGGACAGTACTTTGAAGGGGACAGTGTGTATAAGTTAGTATGATGAGCAATAAAGCAATTACAGCAGAAGTTCGGTTTCTTTTTGTACACACCTCGTACATTTAGTGAGAACATTAGAGATAATTATTCAGGAATAGGAGCATGTAAATCAGAGAATGAGCTTATCTTCACAATTAGATATGAGCAGACTAAATAATTTGAAAATCATCCTCAGGATATCATATAATAAAAAAGGTAAAAGAGCATAAAGGTGTTGGTGTAGATAATATTACTACAGATGTCTTAAATATAGCAGGGTATGATTTTTACCTTATCTTGAAACGTTATTTAAACTGAGTATGGATACTTACTGCTTACCATAAGACTGAAAAAGTGCTATAGTGGTACTGGTACATAAAAGAAGGGTGACAAATAGGGTAGAAAATTATAGGCCAATCAGGTTGACATAAGTGGTATGTAAATTAATGGAGAGATTGATATGCAAACACATCAGAAATGTATGTGAGGAATATAAGTGGTTTTCAAGTCGACAATATGCTTTTAGACAAGGATATTCATGCAAAGTTCAGTTAGTAGGCTATATGCAAGACATGGAAATGGACATGGATGAAATGGACAGGAAGGCCAAATAGATAATGTATCTCCTTTGGAGTGGATGAAAAAGTGATCTCCAGAGTAAAAGAATTCTTTAAAAAAAAAGTCAGGATACGATATGCAGTATCAAAAGAAGTGGAAGTGAAAAAGGGAGTGCCATAGGGTAGTGTATTGGGATCACTGCTATAAGTTATTCTAATGAATGAATATACTGATTGTTTACTGTTAGAAGTTAGGTTGTTTGCTACATAATTGGATCAAAATGGTAGAAGCTGCTGCGGTGTGACCTAGACAGGTTAGCTAACGGGGTAGATCAACATAGGATGAAGAAATGCAAAGGTTCAAAGATAAAAAATTAGATGTTGATTGTGATCTTAAGGTGTGGAAAGAATTGCTTGTTGGAGACTTGAAATGTAAATACCTTGACATAAAATTTGGTAACAAACTCAAATGGGCAGGACAATTTGGTGAGTGAGAAATACACAACCTCATTAACTGTGAAAATTATTATTATAAGAATATTTTGTTATTAAGTAATTATGATTATATATAGTAACTTTCAAGGTCAGAGAATGTCAAATCTGACCAAAGAAGATCTCTGGTTATGTGGAGTGAGTTTATAAAAAAAGATGGCTTGAGAAGCAGGAATAAAAAGACATTCAAAAATCCTGGTGGGATGAATGCAAAATTGTAGTTTAATATTGAAAAAAATAAGCCTGAGGACAGGGGAAAAGTATAATTGTACCAATGAACTGTAATCATTGTGTTCAAGTATAATAATGTTTGTAAACAGGAGACACAAAGATAAGTGGATGGTAATTGTTATTATGAAAGTGTAATAAACTATTTTAGTTGATATTTGAAAAATAATTGATTTCATTTAACAGGCAATTTACTTTAAGCTGTGTTATTAAACCCAGTAATGGATATAGAGGACAAATGAAGATTCTGTAGTACTGATCCAGTACTGGAAATAGTAAAAAATAATTGTTTATTTATAAACCTTATAAGAGAAAATATGAAGACGTATCAAATCTTCTTTGTTGGAGAGAGTGATGAGGGGATTAGTGTAAGGGAATTGGGTTTCAAAACTTTGATCAGACCATTGCTTAAATATGGTGGAGTGGTTTGGAACCCTCATTTTGGGTATCAAATACAGGAGTTGGAGGGGGTGCAAAGAGCTGCTAGTTTTTTTCTCTCAAAATTACCACAAAACACAATAATAAAGGAGCTGAAAAGGGATTTAATGGAAGAGAGGAGGAGGGTGAAGAGAGTCATGGATGTACAAGGCATATATTGGTAACTAGTGTTAGCCCAGTGACCGCTTTTTGTGTTTCCTCATGGGTCTAGAATAGTTCTGCTTTCTAGGATGAAAGATTATGACAGGTTGACCTGGTTTGACCGAATGTAAACTTGACTAGTTTTTCAGGGTGAATAAAATCTGTTGAACTTGAAGAACTCAGAAGCATTAATAGGAGGTATGTATTAAAAATGAACAGGGACAATAGTGCAATCGTATAATTGCTTAAATAGAAACTTACTTGTATTTGACCCTTAAAGTCCACTGTGTAATATTTTAAAAAAAATCTGTTTTCTTTGAAAGCATCAAGTTGTCTTTTATTGAGACAGGGCAAACACGAATAATTTAATCATTGGTCATGGTATCTATAAAGGCCAGAGAACTTAATACAAATTCCATATTATTAAACAGTTGAAGCAACTCCGAAGAAATGAATTTCCATAATACTCGATTTGCTAACATATTTGGTCTGATGTTCACTTAAAATAACCTAATAACTCACATACAGTGAACATGACCAAAAGCCATTAACGAAAGTGGTCAGTAAAATCCCTAAAAAGCAAATAAACCGTAATGCATCAATTTTGGACAAGCAACAACATTAGTCAAAATTTTTATTAGATTGAAATTTTTCCAAGCCGGAATAACAATTGTCATTCGTGGTTATAGCAGAGACGATGAGTAATTGTTTTTAAAGTTTTTTCAAGTTGCTTTCATTAGAAACATGTTACTGAAAAGCGGATGCATTTTTTTTTCAGCCGCAAAATTTATCAATATTTTTTTTTAACTATGAAATGTTAAGAAAAGCAAACTTAATGAATGTATTATGCCAATTAATTTGGTAGCAGTTGCTTTGTTATTAAATTGTAGACATAACCACAAATTCCTTGTAATGGTATCTCTGGTCACTGTTTTGTGAGCTAAGGCTGACACGTGACCCCGTTCTCCAACCAATAGCTATCGAGGTGAGTGGGTGACCTTATGAAATTATGAGTAGGGTTCAGATCTTTATGACCAAAAAAATAGAGAAATATGCAGACAAATATGACCTTAAAATGGAGAAATATGACCTAAAAATGAAAAAATATGACCAAACATTTAAATTTACTATACATCAAAACATGCTCAATTTTACATCTTTTATTTTATCTAGTAGTGTCGCTTTCATGTAGACAGCATAAGTTGCTTCTGTGCACTCGTTGCACCATTGGGAAGTTAATTTTTTTTTTTTTGAGGTCGCTTTAATTTCAAATAATTTACAGAATAGAACTATTTCATCTGTACTAAAATACTCGTCTCTAAATTCCCTTACGTAACTTCGCACTTTCAGGAAATTTTATTTTCGTCATGGCAGTAGGTCTACTCACAGATCCACTGCAGATTTAACGATGACTGAGGATATTTAATTGAGATATTGAGTGACGTGGATCGACACAGGCATGCTTCTCCTGCATTGTCGAGATTAAAAGGTGGACAGAACATTACATTTAGAGAGCAACAATAATGTATAACTTTAATTCTTGACTGGTGATTTCTGACCGCAAGTTCTGTGAATCATCATCAGCCTCTGGTCGGATCTGCTTCATGCACAAGCCTCTCCATTTGCTTCTTTCATCCCACCACCTCTCTGTCACCACTTTGTTCCAGTCCTCTCCTGTCTTCCGTATACGCTCCTCTACTCCTTTCAGTCATCCATCACTTGGTCTTCCTCTGGTTCGTTAACAATACATCTTAATTTCATGGATATTTCTTGGGATTCTCTTTACATGTCCATACCATCTCAGTCTGATCCTCTCTACCCTTTCCTGTAGGGGTTCCTCTTTTATGGTGCATCTAATCACTTAATTTCTTATTCTGCCCCTTTTGGTAACTCCCATTCTACCTCTTAAAAACTTAATTTCTTCTCATCTATATCTAGTGAATACTGGGTACTATTAAAAAGCTACCAGATTTTTCATCAAAATATGACCATATAACCATAAATATTATCGAATTATGACCAAAACTAGGAAAATGGTCTGAATATGCATTTATATCCTACATAAAATAAGAATAATATAAAATAATATAAATCATATAAAATACAATAAGAAACGATGAATCAGTGTTTAATTCAGCAGTTCAGCTGAAAAGGAAGGCAGGAAAAAAATATGACTTGTCCTAAAGATTCGAACTCTATTAATGAGGTGTGGAAAGATATTGGTGTAGGGATTAAAACTAATGAATGGAAGAGAAAAGATGACAAAGACCAACAAGCTGGCACTCAAATTCAAGCAGAAGTGTGTGGGAAAATTTTCTTTCATTGGTAAGGGTGGCAGGGATTGGAATAAGTTTTCATATTGGTTAGTAATTGTGTTCTGCGGTAATTTCCAGATACAAATCTAGCAGCTCTGCTTTACATCCTCTCCAACTCCTGTATTTGATACTGAAACTGTGGGTCCCAAATTACACCACCATATTTAACAATGGCCTGACCAAAGCTTCGTAATCCAATACATTTACTTCTCTCGTACATCCCCTCATCCTCACTCTTGAACAAGTTACAGATTTTGAAACCTTTTCCTACTACCCCTCCAATGTGTCCTGCCCAGTTGAGCCTGTTATCAAATGTTCTACCAAGATATTTACATTTCAAGTCTTCAACAAGTGTTGTTTCTTTAAAATCAGAAATTAAGTTGTTTGCGGGTGATATAATGTTGTATAATGGGGTTGAAGTGAGAGAAGCTGCATGGTGCTCTCTACTGGATGTTTCACTGGATAGGTCAATGTGGAATAAAGATAAATGGCAGACAATAGATAACTATGTGTGATTGTGTTTTGGAGAATGAGGATGGAAGAGGATACTGGTTGAACACATAAAATTAAATATGAGGGATGTCATTTAATATCGGTTCTGCAGGTCATGTGAGAGAGCCTGTAGGTAGAATATTCAAAGCACAGCACCAATAAAAGTGAGGTTAAAGTTTCACACTATGGAACATTGGTCAGTTCCTTGTTTGAATATGATAGAATAACATAGACATCAGTTTATGCAAATTCAGTTGAAATGTCTCTCATCTAATCACATGAATAAGTGTTTATCTTTTATTTATTTGTTTCACTGCCCTTCTACCTTTATCTATGTTAAGTGTTGGGCTTACTTTCCCTATGCTACCTTATTTTAAAATAGTAATTAACTATAATTTAAATTTTAAAATATTAATTGTCAATTTACATCAAATTACTTATCATTTAAGGCTTATAAAATAAAACATTTTCTTAATAATGAAAATCACATAAGGTTGGGGAAAGTAACCCCATTATTCACCAAAGATGAAGGTAGGAGGGTTGAAATGAACACAATAATCACAGTTATACAGTACTTCAGTCATACGATAGGCTGCAGTGTATGCACGCCTTGCCATATGAAATATATCTCTTTGCGTTAGTAAGCTTTTTAAATATTAAATATTGTACAACTGCATTTGTTTTGTGTTTTTTGTTTTTTAGTTTGTTACAGCCTTCCTGAGTTTTTGGTTTACTTTCCTTATCCTCTGTTCTTTTCAAAATATTTTCTTAGTATCACAACCCATGAAAACCCATACCGTTGTCGATGATCAGAAAGTGTTCAAAATTGGAGTATTTTATTCAGCTACATTTATAATATGCATGGTCTCTGCTGTAGGTGATTTAGAAGTTAAAACATCAGTTTCATCATCATCATCATCTTCTTCTTCCGTCTCCAGTTTCCCGGGTGCGGTGTAAGAGCGCTCTCCACTTTTGCTTTTCTAAGTACGTTTCCTCTTCTTGGATTTTGGACCATTGTACACCTTCATCCTGTAGGTCCAATTTCACAAGATCAGTCCATCTCCTTCTGGGGCGGCCCCTTGGTCTTTTACCCTCCAATTCTTTTTCGAGCCATATCCTCAGTGATCTTGTAGGGTCCATCCGCTTGACGTGTCCTAGCCATCGCAATCTTGCATTGGCAATTTTTTCTCAGGGGGTTTCACTGACTGGGATCTGTTTGCGGATCACTTCATTCCTGATCTTGTCTATTCTGGTTTTCTGGACCATTGATCTCAGGAACTCGGCCGCCTGGAGTCTGTTTTCATCTCTGTTGGTAGTGGTACATACTTCCAGGCTGTACATTGTAATTGGTAAGAAGTATGAATTATACAGTGCCATTTTGGCTGTAATTGGAACATGATTGTCCCACAAAAGGTGTCTAACTTGATGGTAAAACTGAGCTCCTTTTTGTACCCTATTGATAATTTCATTCTGGGATCGACTGTCAGAGGTCACTTTACTGCCAAGGTACTGAAAATTATCCACCTGATTCATTGTTCACCATCTAGATAGATAACGGGCTTCATATTCTGTCTGCTGACAGCCATAACCACTGTTTTTGTGTAGCTTATTTTAATGCCAAATTCCTTAAAATGTTTATTTCAGAGGTTCAGTTTCTGTTGCACTTCCTCTTCTGTATATCCCCAAATCAGAACATCATCTGCAAATGCAAATGATTTAAAGTCATCAGGGTTGAGTTGTTGTTTTACTTTCTTCATAATTTCGTCCATTATGATGATGAACAACAGCGGTGATAATGCGCTACCTTGCTGAACACCTTTGGTAGTCACAAACCAGTCTGAATAGGAGTCTCCAATTTGAATGCAGCTTTGGCAGCTCTCATAAAGCATTCTAACTTTGGTGATCAAGTTTGTTAGTACCTTCCGTTTGGTCAGACATTCCCAAAGTTTATCCATAAGGATGCTGTCATAGGCCTTTTCAATATCTAGTTAAATAAATATGACATCTCTTCCTCTCTCCCAATGTTTTTCCATGATCATATGAGTAGTGAAGATGAGATCTGTTGTTGATCTTTAAGGTCTAAATCCATACTGCTCTTCTTCAAGCTGTGGTTCAATGACTTTCCTCAGCCTGCCTTCTATAATTTTCTCCATTAGCTTGAGTCCATGGGATAGAAGAGTTATTCCTCTGTAATTGTTACATTTTATTCGGCTACCCTTTTTAAATATTGGCACTATGATTCCCTTTGTCCAATCAGATGGGACTTTTCCTTCTTTCCAGATGGTGTTCATTACTCTATATACCCAGTGAAGTGCATAAATTCCTGCTGCTATGATCATATCTGCATTTACTTCATATAGGCCTGGTGATTTTCCTTTAGCCATGCTTTTCAGGGCTTTTTCAACTTCTGACCATGTCAGAGGGGATTCTATATTTCCACCTTGGTCTTCTGTTCCTGGACTGCTCTTTTCTTTGCTTGTTGCTCCATTTCCATTGTACAGATGGTCAAAATATTTCCTCATCTCTTCCCTTACTTCATCTCCTTTCCAGATAATTGTTCCATCTTCTTTTTCCAGGGCTTTTATAGGTTAAAATGTGTTCCTTTTGGATTTTACAATATTGTACAATAGTTTCTTATTGCTCCGGCTATCCTCCTCTATTTTCTTTGTAAATTCTACCCAGCTCTTTTCTTTTTCTTCTTTTATGACGTTCTTGACTTTTAGTTTCAGTTCCCTGTAAGACTGGTCTAGTTCCCTTAGCTTATCTTCACTTCTTCCCTGATCCTTCTGGATTTCTTGGTCCCTTTGTCTTTTGACCATGTTTCTTTCTTTTATAGCATTTTTGACAGTGGTATTCCACCAGTGTGTTTCTTTATCTTTCACTCTCGAACTAGTTTTACCAGCTACTTTGGCTGCTGTGTTTACAAGGGCCTCTCAAAACATTTTACATTCTTCGTCTGCCGATCCTATTTCACTTTTGGGTATGAGATCACATATTTTCTTCTGGTACTCTGCCTGTTTTTATGGATTCTTCAGTTGCCAAATTTTTATCTTAGGCTTCTTCCTGGTTTTTAGTTTCTCTACTCCAACATTTCTCAGATTAGCAATTAACAGACGATGGTCGATACCTACATTTTCTCCAGCCCCTGGAAATAGGAACAAAGAAGGGAAAGCCTTCCTAGATTTTTGTCCGAGGAACAGCCTCTTCATAAAAAATACATACTTTAGGAAACGGGCTAGTCACAAAATCACTAGATATAGTTGGGATGGACATCAGTTATTCCACTCAAACTATTGTTTAGTTCTTTTCAATACTTTACAATTTGTAATGATGTTAATATCAAGTTATTGGATTATATATTGCAAAAAATTATTTCCATACATTCCAAATCACACATATTTTCTCTTGGTGGGACCCACATTGTATAATAAACTAGATTTTGCCTATTACTTCGTCTGCAACAACCTTGTATGTTGGTGAACCAGTGAAACTGAGAATAACTAAAATAGTAACTATAATCCTTTTGTGTTTTTTTCTGGAACTGTATTTATATTTAACATTTATTCAAATTTAAATAACATATTTCAGACTCTTGGCACTTTCAAAAAATTCATGCTGCTCGGCAAAAACATGCTATGATATAAATTGTTCGTACCACCAACTACAGATGAATGAGTAACTTTAAGTACCGGTATATGATTTGTTAAATGCCTAACATTAACATCACTAGCAGATGTTGAAAGCAATAGCTAATTGTAAGTTGTGTTATCATTAATGCAATAAACTTTTCAGCCCTTGTGTCAATGACACTGGTATCCACCAGAAATTTATTTCCACTTTTTTATTATTATCATTTTTTATGTATAGTTTCCTGATTGCTGCACTTGATACAGTCCAACTACAAATTTGTGCTGAACAGCTTGCAATATTGAAACTCTTCTCTGAGAATCAATAAATTCATTATTAATCTAACTCACCAGCTTTGTTACACTATGGCCATTTATTGGGCTTAGAGACTGAATACTCGATACTTATGGGAAGAAATAATATATGGCATTATAATAGCATCATATTTCCTTTTTTTTTCTTGTTAATTTCATCCCCAGTTAAGGTATTGGGATGACAAACACCTCAAATTTCTGACCAGACCATGAAATTTTCAAATCTTGAAAACACTATAAAAAAATTCCAATTTAGAAGTTATGCCAGAACACAGATAAATGAACTTAAGAGATTTTAACTTCCTGCTCCAGCGTCAGAGGTCATACAATATACCTCAGGTTTTATGTAAAACTAGATGACCCATGCGAAAATTTCATGAATACAATGAAGAGTAAGGTTGAGGGTTTGTATGGTATCAGGATGAAGGAAGAACTGCCTCATTTGTTTCAATTGTTTATTGTAATAGGTACATAACAAAAGTTGACGCCAGTGAAGCAGTTTATTAATATCTCTGGGATATGTCATACAGCTATCTACCGGTTTGACTCTGAACTTACCCACACGCGAGACATTCGCATTTATTACTTTTGCCCTTTAAGAGTAGAATTTAAAAAAAATTCCTTTCTTAATATATTATTTGATCAAAGCTGAGACCTCACTCTCTAAAATAATACCTCATTTCTAGATTTCAGTTAGATATCAAGGGCGATAAATGGGTTGTGAAATAAACATATGTTATGGAAATAATGATAATTTATTTTAATTGCAATGGAGCACACACTCCGGTGGCAATTTCCCTACACACCCAACTTCCCCCTATCCTGCGCCCTCCTACATTTGCCCTCTACAAATTTTAACTTTAAATTCTT
Source organism: Vandiemenella viatica (assembly GCA_031002005.1). Lineage (NCBI taxonomy): Eukaryota > Metazoa > Arthropoda > Insecta > Orthoptera > Morabidae > Vandiemenella > Vandiemenella viatica. Next base: position 107,828,125 of record CM061919.1, on the reverse strand, counting down.
TTAATGTTTTCAGTAAGTTATTCATCATTCCCCTTGGTAACTCGTTCCAATCCATGACACCCTTACCTAAAAAGAAAATCTTCCCACACCCTTGTGCCTTAAATCGAGTGCCAGCTTGTGGTCATGGTCATCTTTTCCCTTCCATGAACTACTTTTCATACCTACTGCAATATCTTTCCATGCCTTGCCAGTATACACCCTGTACACTCCCATGACCCTCCTCAACCTCCTCCTGTCTTGCAATGAATCCCATTCCAGCTCCTTTATCATATCTGTCACTGACTGCATTCTGCGATAATTTCCAGAAACAAATCTAGCAGCCCTTTTTTGCACCCTCTCCAACTCCTGTATTTGATATGTAAAATGAGGGTCCCATACTACACTACCATATTCGAGCAATGGTCTGACCAAAGTTTTGTAACCCAATTCCTTTACTTCTCTCCTGCATCACCTCATCACTCTCTCCAACAAGTGCAGGATTTTGAAACCTTTTCCTACCACCTGTCCAATGTGTCCTGCCCAGTTAAGTAATTGTCCCTTTGTGGGTTGAATTCTGAAAAATTCCTTTCTTAAAATATGATGTGACTATGGCGAAGACCTTAATATTTAAAAATGATACATCATTTATGGATATCGGTTAGATATCAAGAGAGATAAATGGCTCGTGACACAAAACCGTGTTGAACAAATATTGACACTTTTCCCCTTCAAGGGTCAAATTCCGAAATATTCCTTTTTTAATTATGATTCCACCAAAGAGGAAACCTAAATCTCTAAAATAATACCTCGTTTCCCGATTTTGGTTAGATACCAAGAGAGATAAACAGTTCGTGGCACAAAAATATGTTATGGAAATAATGGTAATTTTGCCCTTTAAGTGTCGAATTCCGAAAAATTCCTGTCTTGAAATATGATGTGACCACGGCAGAGACCTTAATCTTTAAAATGAAACCTAATTTATCTATATCGGTTAGATATCGAGGGAGATAAATGGCTTGTGACACAAAAATTTGTTCCCGAAATATTGTTACTTTTACCCTTTCAGGGTCGAATTGAGATTTTTTTTTTTTTTATCTTTGTATAGAAGGTCACCAAAGCGGAGATCTTAATATTCAAAATGGTACCTCATTTAACGATTTCAGTTAGGTATCCAGGGAGATAAATGGCTCGCGACACAAAAAACAGCATTTTAGAATATTGATATTTTTGCTCTTTAAGGGTCGAATTCAGAAGAATAACTTTCTTAAAATATGATCTGACCAAAGTGAAGATCATTAGCTTTAAAATGACACCTCATTCATAGATTTCGGTTAATTATGAAGGGAGATAATGGTTGTGACAAAAAAAACACTCTACAGAAATAATATACTATATGATAATAACACCAATAACCTTTTTTACTTATCGTATATAAAAAAGTATTAAATAATTCTGGTATTTTAAAAAAATACCGCGAAAAAATAGAGGTCGTAACAGTTACACGGCGTCTACAGATACCACTTAAGCGATAAACGACAAGTAACTGATGTAAGAACGGAGACTTTCCCGGCGTATTCTTGAAATGAAGTCTTCACGGGTGTACCGCCGGATAGTGTTTTGAAAACACGATATTTCGACGACTAGCTCCGTCGTCTTCATCAGGTGTCGAGACATCTGGACAGGTCGGCTGACCGTCGGATCCGAAGGTCAACCGACGGTCACCGGTACACCCGTGAAGACTTCATGACAAGTAACTGTTTTGTAGAAGATCCAAAGAGGTTAAAATGTCGTCTAGAAAGTGTAAATATGATGCTGATGCATTTTGTTATATATGTGGTATATTTATTAAAGTACGAGATACAAAATTTTATTTAAACGCATGTCAAAAGCTTTGTGAAGCCTACGAAGCTTATTTCAATTGCCCTGTCCGGAATCTAGACAAGCCATGGGCTCCACATGTTGCTTGCAGTAATTGCAAAAGATGTTTAGAAGGTAAAAAAATTCTAGTATAAAATATGTTTATTATATAATAAATGTTTATAAAATATGTTTATTTTTTCTTATTTCAGGTCGGTATCGAGGTGAGAAACGGAATATTAAATTCCCAGTACCAAGAATTTGGAGAGGGCCAAAAGACCACGTTGATGACTTATTTTTGCGTAATTAATCCTGCTGAAAGACGTAAAGACAAAAATGTGAAACCCATCGAATCTTCATCTTCTGCACCAATCTCACATAGGGCACAAATTCCAGTACGTGAACCTCCGAAAAAATTATCTCAATCAAACTCATCTCAGAGTTCAAATAAAAACATTGAAGATGAAGAAGTTGTACTCTCACAGGAACCACCAAAACCCCATTTTCTAACTCCGAAGTCTTTAATGACTTGATAAGAGATTTGAATTTGCCGAAGCTTTTGGGTTCTCGTTTGAAGTATTGTATTGTATATTGTACTGCATTGTAAGCAATGCAATTTGCTTATTGATGTCAAAATAACAGATCAACGAAGTCGGCATGAGATATTTGCTACGTTATTCACCAAAGAAAATGGATTTTGCTATTGTAACGACATAAGAGGTTTGTTTGAAGCAATAGGCTATTTGACAGTATTAAAAAAATATTATAAATTGCACTCTTTCTCATAGATTAATGCTTCAGGAAGCTAATTTTTTCAGTTTTGAAAAGAAAAGTGGATTGTTTTTAATAAAAAAAAAAGCGAAATAAAAATTATACTATTCTTACCTCTCGTCACGTGGCAGAAAACGCTCTAGGATTGGTGGACGCTTGAGTGACGTCACGCGTCTGTAAACGCTGCGGCTGGGAATAGAGCGATTCCTATTTCCAAGTTTTCAGATATTTTTATTGTTTGTTGCTGGTCATGTCTTGTTATTAATGAAATTTCATTTTGAATACAAAATCGAGAACAATTTGTAAAAGCCTATAGCGGAAAATATCGAAAATAGACGCCTTATTTGTGGGGGTGGCTATAAAAAAAAACTGACTTTTATTCTGCTGAGCTTAAAAATGTATATTTAAATTGAAAGTTAGAGATTGATTGTTTTGCGTTAGCAAACCATACGTCGAAAAATTCTCTACGCGAAATTTGTGCAGTTATGCTGAAAATAAAGGAAAGTTGTATGGGTGTCGCAAATATGCGCAAACAAATGAAAGTATTTCTTGTAGCTAATAAGCAGCTCTTTCAAATAAATATAGTAAGAGATCGGTATAATGAACTAAAACTCAACATGAAATTGGCTCAGTAGTTTTTTTTTTTTAATTAAAAATAATCTTGCTCTTTTTTAATGATGCTATTATATCACGGAAAAATCGTGCGTAAGCTTACCTTGAGGATCGCCAAAAGCAATAGCAACACAAAAATCACTACTAACACATCGAAACACAGCGTAATCATCGACGAAGCACAGTGGAATAGCGTGGCCGATTGGAAAGCTTGATCGGTGGATCACAGGAAGCCCATTGCTCAAACTATTTTTTCTATTGTTAGGCGTGAATTCGTAGAAAATAAACCTTTGTACCGAGTAATATGGTTTATCTACTTTGAATATAAATAACTATTTTGCCTGCGTAGACTATTATCAAAACTGACTTTTGTTCCTCGTTTAGAAAATATCACACTGTGCGGCGTCTTCCCGGATGCGAGGCCAGAGCGTTGACCGCTCACTCATCACGCTCGGAACAATTGGATGTTGTGGGCCATTTTTCTTAATTGCAGATTATAGATAAATGATTTTTTTGTCAATAAAACTGAATTTGTTTGTTTATTCATTTACCTGCCTCTTTTCACTTCATCTCACACGAAGAAACTGTGAAGTTTTTTTGTTTTTTTTTTTTTTTTTTTTTTTTTTTTTTTTTTTTTTGTAACAGTTTAACGTCCCTTTTTAACAACGTGGTCTTTAGAGACGGGAAAGGATGGGGGCAAGGAATGGGAAGGAATTCGGCCATGGCCTTTTGAAGGAAGCATCCCGGCATTCGCCTGGAGTGATTTGGGGAAACCATGGAAAACCCAAATCTGGATGCCCGGACGGGGATTCGAACCGCCGTCCTCCCGAATGCGAACTGTGAAGTGTTTACTATTAACATAAAGAGAAGCAATTAAGAAGTAGTGTCCGGATAGATGCGTGATTGAAGAGTGGTAATGGAATTCCGAACGTCCTATGTTCGAACCTTGGTTGGGATAATATTTTATGCGTGCCTTTTTATCCGTTTTTGTTTGCTGTTTCTTTGCACTACCATGTTTTTATTCGAAGAATTTATAATAGTTGCCAAGCGTCATGCAAGCGTTTGAAACAAATTGCATACCATACATGAAAACTTTTAATTTTTAAACTTACCAGAGAGAGGATATCATGAAAAAAATACAGGTGTACGACGGTGAATAATCGAATTTTTTTAGAAGTGACATCACTTGTAGAAATTTCATGCTAACCTTGCAACAGTTCCGGAACGCTTGGTGTCCTGTTCGTTGGAATTTTTACATGACGATACAACTGTAGGTTACCTTCCTGACATAAATGCGTCTATTAGGCGGTATTTACTTTTAATGCGCAAGTAATTTTTATTAAAAAAAGAAACTGTTTTTCGGTGTGCAAGTAAGGTCCAATTTCCTTTTTGAAATCTTCTTTGGTTGTTTCAAATGGTTGTAATTCGCTTGTTATCCAAAAAGTTGTGAAGCCTTCAGAAAAAGAAAAGAAAAATTAAATTGATGTTTTGGTGGATTTTCGGGAAAAAATGATTATGCGATGCAACCAACAGCAACTAGTATCCAAAGAAAACAAATTGAACATATTCCGAAGCTAGGATCGAACGTTAGGACTCTAACCCTAATAATTCTCGCCTTAAACAACGTAGGCCCTATTACATTTAACTCAACGAAATTGCGGTGTAAATGAGCTTCACAGAAAATCATAAGTGACTTTGTCGCAATATAAAATTGAAGTTGTTACATTTTTAAGCTCCACAGAATAAAACTCAGTGGTTGTTTCTATAGCTAGCCCCACAAATAAGGCGTCTACTTTCAATATTTTTTCGCTGTAGGCTTTTACAAATTGTTTTCGATTTTATATTCAAAACGAACTTTCATTAATAACAAGAAATAGCCAGCAACAAACAATAAAAATAGTTGAAAACTTTGGTAATAGGAAACCTTCCATTCGCAGCGGCAGAGTTTACAGACATGTGACGTCATGACTGTCGTTGCACGCGCCAGGCAGCGAAGGAGCGTTTTGGCGGGCTTTTAAATTTTACGCAAAATAATACACTTTTGTCAAAAAATCTCTTCACTTGGTGAATAAGGTGTACCAATAAACAATTTAAAACCATTTTCAAGAAGTAGTCAAATATGGTACCCTATTGGGATGCCATGTGATCTCAGTGAGTGGCGTTTATTTATTGACAGCTCCACGAAAAGCTTGAAAGCAGTTTTGTTACATAATGGAAATAAATTTCGATTTCTTCCAGTCGCTCAATCTGTACATCTGAAAGAAAACTATGGAAGTGATAAAATTTTACTTGAAGCTTTGAAATATAAAGAATATAAGTGGCAGTTCATTGGAGATTTTAAGATGGTAGGATTTTTAATCGGACTACAAGGTAGATATACAAAATATCCGTGTTATCTCTGTTTGTGGGATAGTAGAGCGGATGCTCAACACTATGTTCAACGATCATGGCCACTAAGACCCGAATTTTGTATTGGGAAACAAAATGTTAAATGTGAACCTATTACTGAACCTGAAAATGTATTAATGGTGCCTTTATACATCAATTTAGGAAACAATTCGTGAAAAAGCTGGATGAAAGATCTGAAGCTTTTACATTTTTAATTTTTTTTTTTCTCCAAAGTTGTCAGATGAAAAGTTTATAACTGGAATTTTTGTTTGTCCACAAATTAAAACAATTTTGCGAGTGAAGAATTTTCAAAATAAATTACTAGTGCTCAACAAAATAGGTGGAATAATTTTAAAGGAGTAGTTTCTGGATTTTTAGAGGGTAAAAAGTTGAAAATTACTGAGAGCTAGTTGATAACATGTTAGAAGACTTTAAAACAATGGGCTGCAGAATGTCTCTAAAAGTACATATGCCCATTTAGATAAATTTGAAAAAAAGATGGGTGTGTACTCAGAAGAACATGGAGAACGTTTTCATCAAATCACGGACTTTGAACAACGTTATCAGGGCCAGTGGTGGATCCAGGATTTTGGTTGGGGTGGGGGGGGGTCTTGAGCATATTTTGGTTTGGGGGGGGCTTGAGCAGATTTCGTTTGGGGGGGGAGGTGGCTAGAGTCAGGTAAGAGTAGGCTTTATAGTCACGCCGCCTTTAAAAGATCAGTAGAGTTAAATCTCCAAATCTAAAAAATTATGATGTCGGGGTGGACCTGAATACGTTTGGGGGGGGGATTGAGCCCCCTATTCCCTCCCCCCCCATGATCCAACACTGATCACTGATCAGGACCAATACAACTACATATGGGGTTTAGTGAGAGAAAGTACTTATCAACATGTAGGAAAAAGTAATAGGGTTTACTTTTAAACTTTTTTCCACTATTTGGTGATTTGGTATGATAGTAAAAGTAGATAAAAATCTATATATAAATATATTTGTTTTGATTTACCAATAAATAAAAATTTAAACAATGGATTTTCTAAAATATTGATCAACCGTTCTCCTGGATATAAGAGCAAACGTTTTCAGGCCGTATATTTTTTTCGGTCTGACTATCAATAAATCTATCGAAATTTCATACCCTTTTTATCAAAATTCGTGTCGATCTGTGTAATTTTTGAGCTAGTAAAAAATCCCAACATCTGTTCAGCAGTTTTTGCATGATGTTGGAACATATAGAGAATGAGATGATCATTTTTATTTTCTGTTTGGCTGAAATTCTGTTTTGATTTTTACTTCTAAATTTGAGAATTTCATTCTATGTTATTAAAATTGCTATAAATAAGAAAATCTATATTGAAATTCCCACAATTGTTCAATGAAAATCTAATTAGGATGCCTAAGGGGGAGGGGGGGGGGGCTTTAGGGCGCATCAACATCGAGGTTATTAGCGTGGATGCCTAAGAAGCATGATAAGAATGGCTGTTACATCAGCACTGCCTGCCCTAGGTTGTTTCATGAGGGTGTGAGATTGTAAATTGGTACCCTTTTGCTAATCATAAAGTAATTTAATTAATTTTCTTTTACTAAACATCATTTATGTAAACTTACAACCTTTATTTATTTTAATTGTGATAAAGCACATGTTCTGGTGGCAATTTCCCTTTTACCTATTTATCTTTATCTGGTTCTTAATATGGATGGAAAGGATAGAAGAAGAGATTGTAGGTGAAGATCAGTTTGGGTTTAGGAAAAATTGCGATACAAGGGAAGCAATTCTGGCTTTAAGATTAATACTAGAAGGACAGATCAAGAAAAGCAAAGATACTTTTATGGTATTTGTTGGATTAGAAAAAGCTTTTGATAATGTTAGGTGGGACAAGATGTTCAAAATTTTAAAGAAGTAAAGTCTAAAGTATCAAGATAGAAGAATACATGAGAATCAATGGGCTATAATAAAAGTAGAGAATCATGAGAGACATCAGTTAAAAAGGGTGTGAGACAACACAATCCCCATTAATATTCAACTTGTATGCAGAAGTAGCAATAAAGAAAGTAAAAGAAAAACATTGGAAAGACTAGCTGGGGTATAATAAATAACCTTAGAAAGGATTACAATGAGATGGAAAACATAGAAATAATCTCAAATGGGAATGAAGAACCAGATCCCAGTAATATCAGTAATTTGTTTAATGAGTAATTTCTCAATGTAGGTGATTCCTTGAAGAAGAATAGTGTAAAATCAGATAGTAGGCCCAATTACTCAATTAATAAATCAATGTATCTATATGAAACTACAGAGGAAGAAATACTTAATATATTAATAACCTAAAAAATAAAAATTCTTGTGGATGGGATGTTATAACAGTCTTTGTATTGAAACAATGTCAGGAAGTGCTGGTGAAACCACTGGCGTATCTTATAAATGAATCCATTGAGAATGAAAATTAGCTTAATTAGACCTGTTTTTAAAAAGGCAACACGAGAGAAATTAGTAACTACAGGCCTATTACTCTAACCTCTGTTCTAAGTAAAGTATTTGAAAATATTATCTTAGTAAGAATAAATAGTTTCCTGAGCCAAAATAGTATTATTAACCCATGCCAATATGGTTTTCAGAGAGGACTATCCACCACAACTGTGGTCACTCATTTTGTACATGAAATTCTAAGAAAGCTAGATGAAAAACAAAAATTTCTGGTTTATTTCTGGACCTTTCAAAAGCTTTTGACTGTGTTGATAACCACCACTTACTTGGCAAATTAGAAAATTATGGAATTAGGGGATTGGCAAATAAATTACTGTCTTCCTACCTCAAAAACAGACAACAGTTTACTGAAATTCATTTTAAAAATGGTGAATCTATAATAAAGATAAAATCTAAAATTGGTATAGTTAGATGTGGAGTTCCTCAGGGATCTGTATTGGGTCCTATATTATTTGCCCTTTATATAAATGACATTTTTACACCAACTAACTATAGAGTTATAACATATGTAGATGACACTGCAGCAGTATGTTGGGATAATGATGATTTATTGTTAGAAGAAACTACTGCTAATACCAACAATGAATTAACAAATTATTTTGATAAAAATGAGCTAATTTGCAATGAAAGTAAAACAAATTTAATGAAATTTGAACTTAGAAATCATAATATAGATAATAAGTTTAATCTGATTACAGATGAAGGAAACATCTATGAAATAAATGAGCATAAGTTCCTTGGAATATATGTGGATAAGTTTCTAAATTGGAAAGCTCATGTTAATTTTGTTTGTAAAAAAGTAAGTAAGGGAATCTTTCTAATGAATCAGTTGTCTAAGGTTGTGGATAGAAGTGTATTAAAAATTGCATACTATGGAATAATCTTCCCACATATCTTGTATGGAATTGAAGTTTGGGGATCTTGTTGCCATTTCTACCTGAATAGATTGTTTTATTGCTCCAGAAAAGATGTATCAAGATAATGTATAAGTTGGATAGGAATACACCCTGTAAAGAAATATTTAGGCAAGAAAATATTCTTACTATATTTTCACTATATATATATAGGGTTTTGTTACTGATTAGATGCAATCCAAAATTTAATAACACTAATAGTGAAATTTTTAAATCTGACACTCGAATAAAAAGTAACTTACATATCAAAATATATAACTCCAAGGCAGCAGATAAAAGTGCGATTGAAATGGGAGCAAGACAATATAATAAGCTACCAACACATTTAAAGTCATTGACTGGAAATGAATTTAAAACTGAAGTAAAACGTTATCTATGTAATAAGGCATTATAATCTTAATGAGTTGTGAACTGTATGTAATAGCATTTATATTGAATTATTGTAACTTAATGTTAATTTACTTACTCAAAGTTCCTGGCCTTGCTATGAAATTTAGTTATATTGGAATTCATTATACTATAAGGTATTCTTGTTGTGTAGATGTATCATTGATACTGGAATTCATTATATGAACTATAAGGTATTCCTTGTGTATGATGTATTGGTCTTTGCTAGAAACTTGTGCATACAAGTACATTGACAATAAACAATAAACTGTCTATGTGGCATAAGTGTTCAGGGAGAAAAAATCAGTATGCTATGATTTGCTGATGACATTGTCTTGTTAGCAGAAAGGGCTGAGGAAATTGAGAGGTTACTGGATGGCATGAACAAAATATTGAAGGAAGATTTTGTACTGAATATAAATCAAAGCAAGACAAAAGTGATGAAATGTAGCAGTAATGATACCAATCACAGTAGATTAAATATCAAAATAGGATTGGATGCAATAGGAGAAGTAAGTGAATTCTGTTACTTGGGAACCAAAATTACAACTGATGGCCGAAGCAAGAATGTTGTTAAAAGCAGAATATCACTAGCAAAAAGAGCCTTCATGAGAAAGAGAAATCTTTTTAGTTTCAAATATTGATCTAGGAATTAGAAAGAACTTTTTAAAACTCTATGTATGGAGCACAGCACTTTGTGGTACTGAAACATTGACTTTAGGAATACTTGAAAGAAAGAAAATTGAGTAGACAGACAAAGTAAGAAATGAACGAGTTTTGAAAATGATGTGTAAGGAAAGAAGTTTGCGGAAAAAAGCTTACAGAAAGAAGAGACAGGCTGCTAGGTCATATTTTGAGACATGCTGGATTGGTTAATTTGCTGGTGGAGGGAACAGTGGAAGGTAAGAACTGTAGAGGAAGACAGAGATTAGAATATACGAAGCAGATAATTGAGGACGTGGGTTGTAAGAGGTATGTAGAGATGAAGAGGTTAGCACAAGATAGGAAGGGATGGAGGATTACACCAAACCAGTCAAAAGACTGACGACAGCAAAAAAAAAAATATATGTTTGTATTATCTTACATCATCTTAGTCTAAAATCTACTTTTCCCCTTCATGAATTTTGTTTTTAAATTCTTTAGTGTTTTCAGTAAATTATTCATCACTTCTCCATTAAATTCTTCCAATCATTGATTCGCCTACATACAAAGGAAACTTTTCCCACTCCCTTATACATGAAGTCAAGTGCTGTCTTGTAATTATGATCATCATAGAGGATATAGGATCACTTTTTAGGGATTTCACTAAAGATGATAGAGGAGTGATAGTGGGAGGCGTGGGCAACGGTACTGATAAGAATACAAATTATAGTATAGAGAGTGACCTGAGAAAGGTGGTGAAGGAGTGGAGGAGTGAAGGGTGGAACTCATGCAGGACCGAAGTCGTCATGATCGGCCACAGTTGAACCACGCTGTGAGGCGGGTAAACGTGGAAATGGAGGTGCTACTTGGAAAAGGCAGTAGTTCTGTGTTGGGGGTTGTGTCTGTGAACACCATTGTTAGATGGGGTTTCACTAGGCCTGGCCTACACCTAAATAAAAGAGAGAAGGGAGTACTTTCTGAGTGGTTAAATGAAACTGTAAGGGAGTCCGCTTCCAGCTATGATGGGATCAGGACTGTGACTCTTTTAGGTTAGGGACTGCTGGTGAGGAGATAAAAATAAGTGATTAAAGAGATGCTGATTGTAGATGCACGATGGAAAAAATACAAATGATAAAGAAACAGATGAAGCTAATAATAATTGATGAGGGGACAACCAGAAAGACAAAGGTTAATGCTGAAAATACTACAAAGTCAATAATAATAGTGTTATTGGTGAATTGTAGAAGTATAATGAACAATGTAATAGAATTTGCAAACTTCATAGAGATACATGAACCACAAATAATTATAGGGGTAGAGTCTTGGTTAAAAGAGTACTAGACAATGAGGTTTTCCCTGATGGTTACAGAGTGCACCCCAGAGACAGAGGAGCAATTGGTGGAAGGGTAATCATATTGGTTATCAAAGATTACTACAGTTATCTAGTGTCCATAGATCCTGACCAATGTGTTACTAGGGATACATTTTTGTGGTGATAAAACAAAACAAAACAAAAATTAGGGGGTTGGCTGCTTACCATAGTGGAGGAATGAATAATGGGAATGAGATTCTTGGATAGCAGCTAGATTGATATTCACAGTTCAGAGCTGAGTGTAGAATGGTCGTTATTGGAGGGGAATTAAAATTTACCGCGTATCAACTCGATAGGAAATAAGATAAATAACACAAAGGAACAGAGATTCGGAAACACCTTATTAAGGAAAGAAGGTATTACACAAGTGGTAGAACAGAACACAAGGGGACCAAACATGTTTGATATTTTTCTGATGAAGTCTGATGAAAATACTGTGGGGAGTCAAGTAATTTCAGAAAGTTAGTTATCACAATGCAATATTGATGGATATTAGGGGATTCAGTAAACCAGTAGCCAAAATTTATGAGGATATAGGTGTAATTATAGTAAGGGACAGAATTACCGAGAATGGTGGGTGAGTGGTTAACGCTCTGACCTCGTTTCGGGAGTACAGTGGTTCGAATCCAGATTTGGGTTTTCCATGGTTTTCCCAAATCACTCCAGGCAAATGCCAGGTTGTTTCCTTCAAAAGGCCATGGCCGAATTCCATCCCATTCCTTGTCCCCAGTCCCATTCCGCCTCTAATGACCTGGACGTTGATGTGGCATAAAGTGATATGTAAAAAATAAATAAATAAATTAAAACTTTGGAATTGATGAAATATTTCAGGGAAAGGTTCAGCAAATGGAAGGATGGCACAAATACAGTGAAGGCAAAGTGGGAAGACTTTAAGGAGATAGTAAAAAGGGGTAAGAAAATGTTTATTCCAAAGCAGAAAATAATTAGAAGTATGGAGCCTACAAACTACAATAGGGTGTGAGAAGGTTAAAGAGCTTAGTGAGTCGGGAAAACAACAGAGTTAAGAGACTGGAAGACAGTAGGAAATACTTAACAAGCAATTAATAAGAACAAAGAGAGAAGCTGAGCATGGGTTTAAGAAGAATATTATCGGTGCAGGGAGGACCACTGAACAAAGCATCTAGAAATTCTGTGGCTATATTAGATAATTGTAGATAAGAATTGAGTTGAAGTCACTGTTGATTTTAAAATGGCAGAGATATTGTAATTGGCTCAATGAGACCATTAGGTACTGGCATTCTGTGATGGGAGGGAATAAATAAAAGGAGTGTCTTCCTATAAGTATAAATGAGGAGACTACAAAATTTGAAATAGATTCTCCGGGAATTATGGAGGAGTGCAGAAAACTAAATTTTTTTTAAAGGGGCCTAGTGTAGATAATTTTATTACAGATGTATTAAAGATTGTGGGATATGCATATATGATATTGTAACATACCTTGAAATCTTATATATATATATAAATAGATGTGTATTTTCCTGTATTTCAATTTTCAGCCACCACTACATAGTACAGATCACTGGTGTTTGTGTGTGGAAGTAGCATGGAGTTTCCTGTCATTCAAAACATTGGCCAAATACCGATAGCTGTGGGGATGTGGGAGATATGATGATTAACGTTGGTCAATGGAGAGCGTTTTCATATTTCGACCAAAAGTTTGTGTCTCCTTATACTTCGCTTTCATGACACAACTACATAGCACAGACCATTGGTGTTTGTGTGTGGTAGTAGAATCGTGTCTCCCGTCGTGCACTATGGTTGTTAGATGTCGGTAGCTATGGGGGTGTGGGAGATATTGGGGTTGAAAGTGGTCGACCTGCGTCAATTCCATATTTCTGCCAAAGACGCATGTGTCTTGGTGTATCACTTTTCAGCGAAAACTATCTATCGCACATCACTGGCGTTTGTGTGTGGTAGTACCACAGAATTACCTTTTCGCTAACAACGTTGGCCGAATTTCAATAACTGTTGTATTGTGGGAGATATGGTGGTTGAAAGTGGCTGATCAAGTATATTTTCGTATTTCGATGAAAGACATGTGTCTCCGCATTATGTCACTTTTCTGCCCCAACTACATAGGACAGACCATTGGTGTTTGTGTGTGGTAGTAGTATTGTGTCTCCTGTCATGTACTATGGTTGTTAGATGTTGGTAGCTGTGGGGGTGTGGGAGATATGGGGGTTGAAACTGATCGACCTGCGACACTTTCAAATTTTTACCAAAAAGTATGTGTCCCTGTGTATCACTTTTCAGCCAAAACTATAAAGCGCAGATCACTGGTCTTAGTGTGTGGTAGTAACACAGTCACCCATCGATCACAACGTTGGCCGAATTTCGGTAAATTTGGGAGTGTGGGAGATATGGGGGTTGAAAGTGGTCGGTCAAGAATATTTTCATATTTCCTTCAAAGACATGTGTGTCCGTAAATTTTACTTTGCTGCCTGAACTACATAGTGCTGATGACTGGCATTTGTGTGTGGTAATAGCATCAAGTCTCCCATCATGCACTATGGTTGTTAGATGTCGGTAGCTATGGGGGCAGGCCCGCCGCTAGCTGTTTGGGCGCCCACGTGCAATACCGATTATGCCGCCCCCTGTCTAACTACAGCCAGTGGCGGATTTAGGAAATTTCCGAACCGGGTCAAAAAAGTGTGAGACTGCCATCCCTCACTGTCCCATTGTTGCCATTCCGAGTGTCGCCGGCCGCCCGAAGCAGATGTTGAGCTAGAAAAAAAGGTCGCCCGCTGCAAAATACGCGGCAAATTTCGTCGCGGCGACAAGGGAGTGGCAACTATCGCGGGGCGGCGACTGTCGATCACTCGTTGTGCCGCCCCTCTCGATGTGCCGCCCGCGTGCAGTGCACGCTTTGCACGCCCGCTTACAGCTGCCCTGTATGGGCGTGTGGGACATATAGGGGATGAAAGTGGTTGACCTTTATTTTTCAATCCAAGTTCTTTACAAACACGAATAAAGTCGTGGGTACCAGCTAGTTTTATTTAAAATGAGTTTGGAATCTTGCTGCTTACCAGAGGATTGGAAAAGGGTGATAGCAGTTCCGGTTCATAAAAGAGGGGTTATAAAAGGGTTGAAAATTACATGCTGATTAGTTTGACATCAGTGATAGACAAAATGATGGAGAGATTGATATGCAACTATATCAGAAGTGACTGTGAGGAATGAAACTGGTTTGCAGATTGACAACATGGCTTTAGGCCAAGATATTCATGTGAATCTCAGATGGTAGGCTATATGCAAAATATTTCGGATGAATTGGACAAGAAATGCCAAGTTGATAGTGTGGCACTAGATCTTTTAAATGCTTTTGACAAAGTGAGACATAAAATTGTTTTAAATCTCATAGACTGAAAACTATTGGCTTGGATGAAAAGGTTACTTGGAGCAGAGGAATTCGTAAAAGCCAGAAAGCAAAGTGTCAGAGTACGAAACACATTATCGAAAGACGTGTAAGTAAATAAGGGAGTACCACAGGTTAGTGGATTGGGACTATTACTGTTCATTATTCTAATGAATGATTGTGTGCATGGTTTGTGGTCAGAATTTAGCTTGTTTGCAGATGACATAATGGAATATAATAGGGTCAAAACAGGAGAGGACTGTGAACTGCTATAGCATGATCTGGATAGAATATTTAAATGGACAGGTCAGCATGGAATGAAGATAAATGCCAAGAAGAGTCAACTTATTCGATACACAGATAAAAAAACTAAAGGTTGATTATGATTATAGGCGGTTGTCAGAATTGCTTGTTGAAGGCTTGAGGTGTAAATATGTTGGCATAATGCTAGATAAAAAACTTAACTTGGCAGAGCATATTGGGCAGGCAGGTGGTAGGAAAAGGTTACAAAATCCTTCATTTATTGGAGAGGGTGCAGGACCCAGTCAGTAACTGATATGATTAAGGAGATGGATTAGAAGTCACTGGAAGACAAATGGAGGGTAAAGTGGTACAAGGCATAAGTTGGTGATGGGGTTTGGAAGGATATTGGTTGAAGAATTAGGAATAGTGCATGGAAGGGAAAAGATGACCATTATCACACGCTGGCGCTCAATTTCATGCATGGGGGAGTGAGCAAATTTTCTTTTATTGTTGAAGTGTCAGGGATTGGAACAAATTACCAAGAGAAGTGATGACTAATTTACCAAAAATATTGAAAGAACTTAAAATTAAAATTCTTAAATTTGTAAAAGTAAATGGGAAAGAATTTAACACTCAAGTTATATACAATAATAAAAAAATAAAATAAAAAATGGGTAATTAGATGACTAAAAGAATTGCAACTAAAGATTATCTACATCACAATTAAATTAAATTAATAAGTAATCTTTTCCTTCCATGCACTACACCTGATTCTTCAACCAATATCTTTCCAAGCATCATCACCAGCATACATATGGTATGTTCCCATTGCTGTATTCACTATCCTCATGTCTCTCAATCCAGATCCTTTATCATATCAGTTACTGACTGAGTACTGCGGTACTTTCCATATATAAATTCTAGCTGCCCTCCTTTGCGAACTCCTTTTTTTGATACCCAAAATGTGGGTTCCAAAATACACCTCCATATTCAAGCAATTGTCTGACCAATGTTTTGTAAACCAGATCCCTCACTTCTGTGTTGCAGTACATTGTTTCATCACCCTCAAATATTTTGCAGGCTTTCCCTGCCATCTGCCCATTTGAGTTTATAATCAAATATTATGCCAAGATATTTACACTTCAAGCCTTCAACTAGCTATTCTGTCTCCAGTCTATAATCATAAACAACTTTTTTTTTTTTTTATTCATGTACATGATAAACTGACTCATCTGAACATGTATCTTCATTCCAGGTAGACCTGTCCAGTTGGATATTCTGTCCAAGTACCCTACAGCTGTTCACAGTCTTCTCCTCATTGATCACTTTATGGATCATTATATCATCTGCAAAGAATCTAACTTCTGATTGTAAACCATTAACACAGTCATTCATTAGAGTACTAAATAACAATTGTCCCAATACATTGCCCTGTAGCATCCCACATTTATTTCCACTTCTTTTGATACTACATTTCATAACCCACTTCAACAAGGCCTATAGTTTCCACCTTATTTAACACCAATTTACTTAAGGAGAACTAGTATTAATCATCTTAAGATCAGTTGAATGCAATTTCCTTTGGTCAGACATTGCCGCTAACTTATTATTATTCTAATTAATATAGCAATAGGAAAATGAACAAAATAAAAAAAACAGGAAAAACATTTTTGCCATAAAATCGGTGAATTAATAATTACAACGGGAAAGAAGTAAAATTAAGCGACATTTAATTTCCATGCTTCCGAGATGGTTCCCCGCGCCAGTATTAATTTCAGACGTTTGGACAAAATCTTTGGCTTACTTTTTCACCGAACTGCACTTACAAGTCAGATATATAGGGCATGTAGAACACATTCACCTAAGAAGACAGTTGAAGGAGTTAGGCTGAAACGTCGGCAATTGATACTAGCACCGTCCCGGGAAAATGGAAACTATTTGCTGCAATTGCAAAAGCCTTTGAGTGTTTAAGTAACCTAGTTTTCAATATTGACTTACACATTCCAGTGTATACTTCTGCGCCGTCATTTATCGTTACCAACATTTCTTGTTAATTAGCTCCCTGGTACATTTTTTTTTTTTTTATTTTCACAAGTAAAAGTTTGTTAACTATGAAAAAATAAGATTCATGTTGTCATTCCGGAAAGCTAATTTTCCCACTAACTTTTCAGTATCACTAAATCTGAATAGCATTAATTCATAATGAATCAATAAGGGGTCATCCAAAAACTACGTCAGACAAATTTCATGATTTTTGGAGCCTTTTCCCCTCCTTATCACAAGTGGTCACATTTGTGTGACCCCCTCCACTGGTATGTTGTCACATATTTTGCAATTTCAAATTTAGAAATTGCTAAATTAAAACAGAATTTCTAAAATTATTTACATATTTCCATTCAAAATATTTGTTCATAAAATCAATAATAATTAAAACATGTCAGAAAATTGACAAAACATAACAAATCAAATGAATGGTACAAAATTTAATCATCTTGTCTCAATGGACTTTGAACCATTTCTTTTATATTATTTATGATTGGCATAACAGTTATGTAGTTCTCGATTTGGATAATGTTAGGAACATTCAATGTGCTAACATCTTCTTCATCCAAGGGCGTATCCAGGATCAGAACTGGGGGGGGGGGGCACATCTGAATTAGAGGGGGGGCAACATCTGAATAAGGGGGGGCAACTAGTATTTTTTTCGATGAATTGGGGTGGGGGACTGAAACATGACGATTTCTTACAAAATAAAACTCAAACCTATAGAGGAAACTATTTTTATTATTGATTAACATAGTAATCCAAGGACCTACTATGCAGTTAATCAAGATCGTAGCTCATTTATAATTTTTTATGTAAACATTAATCGTCTCGGATTCTCAGAAAAATTTTCAATAACTTTATTTGTCAATATCTCACACTGTACTTTCAAGAAAATTTCGATGTACACTCATGAGGCATAATCCAGTCTCCCATTGTGCTAATGAGTCAGTTCTTCACTCGTCAAAGCGTACTGAAGGCAACTTGAATTTTCTTCTAGGGAGAGGGCTGCCCCTCTTTGCATACACCCATGTCTTCATCCAACCATCATCGTTTATCAAACAAACAACTTCCCTGTTACGTCTAGCTGCAATTCATGAGGTAGAAGCTTTGTGATGGGAAAAAACCTCTTGTTGCCTCTTATGTGGTTAGTTGTGTTTGTTAGTGACTTTGAATTAGGAAAGATACAGATCACAGATACCACACGACCGTTTAAATAAATATGGAGGAGTTATATTTTGTAAGAGTCACCTCAAAGGTAGTATTGGCCTTTCAGCGTATGTTAAAGGCGGCCGATGTATGACACCAGGGGGCCACCTGCAAAAAAATGATAAAACTTATACATGTGACATCACGAAGTTGATGGCGCCCTTGTCGCTCCCCTCTCCGCCTTAAGGTGTGACGTAATTTATGGATTGCCCCTAATGCAAAAACTTTTTTAGGCAGCGGCTAACGATAGAATACACGATAACACCCTGTTAATTAGAAGAAATAAATTGCGAAGAAAAGCATCTTTTTACTAATCCATGATATCTTTATGGTTTGGATACTAATTACCTTAATACTGTAATTATAGCCTAAGGAAATATGCATATTTTCAAAATTTTGGTTCCTAAATTTTGCATTTTTAGTTGAGAGCCAAAAGGTTAACATAACTCCTTGAAGATAAGTACATAATAAAATAAATATTATATTTTTAAATCAGTTTTTTATCTATTTTTTCTATGATTAGAATTTTTATTACCCCCTGTCTTCAAAATAGAACGCAAGTAATTACTTTTCTTATTTAAAATGAAATGTGTAATAAATTACTTCAACTGATAAAAAAAAGAGCAGCTGCATGCGTCTCTCTGGCAACTCCAGCTCCATAGTATATGTATAAAAACATCCTGAATGAGAAAGTAACAGTGCTGAGATTATGAATGACCTACACGACGACTTATAAGTTTATAACGCCGCGCGCGCATTATCGTCGGGACCTGTACGGAAAAATTGTTACTGTAGGAAGATTACAATACAAATTTACCGGCAACTGTGAAAATCATTAATAATATTATCTTAGTCCTCACTAAAGAATATAACAATGAATTCAATACTGACAATAATGAGATCGATCATGAATACCAACATTTAATATTATACAAAATAAATTTTCGCAGCCCTCTGTTACGGCGCCTTGCGCGCAGATCCATTCACCCTATGGCAGGCTTGGTTAGTGGTGCAAATTGGAGAAAAAAAAAAAAAATATTTCAGCTTTGTGAAAAAAAACATGAAAAAACTTAGCACCCTTGTTTTTTTTTCAAGTTTTTTTTCTTCAGAAAACAATATACTTGATAAATTATAATTTTATTTACGAAACTTACAATTTATATGTGTGTTTTAAATCTTACTGAATCATATAAAGTTACATAAGTGATTCATAAATGTACCTATATAGGTAACATCATTTTATTCATCCTCTATGTCAGTACCACATTCACTAGTATCAGCACTACCAACACTAGTTTGGTCGGTTTTGGAATTTTCTGTTTTTTCTTCTGTCTCCTCTAGATCCATAACTTAGTTACATTTTGTTTTACTGGTTGTTCTTGTATTGTACGCAAAAGATTTTGAGATTGCAATTTTAAATTGTGAGCAAAGTACACACTGTGCATAAAAACTGCGCCGATAATTCTGTATTACGATATTTTAAGTTTGAATTTAAATCTATTATCATACAAAATAGGAGCTTTATTTCTTTTTCAATCGTTGGTTTACGCAAAGGAAACGATTTATAATTACTGACAATTTAATCACTCGGTATCAATATACCCTGAGAGTTTAACAAGTATACGAATATAAGGAAAGCACAATAAGTAATAAAAAGAGGCAAAAAACCATAGATAAATTTAAAATTCCTAATTTTTTTGAAAAGATCTGTAGGTCTACAGATAAATTCGTAGGGCTGGAAGCACTAGTTCAAATAGCGAGTATCAAACCAAACAACGGGGATCGGGGAATACTTCTCACGCAACCTAGCCTAGTCCCCGTTCGTAAAACCTTCAGTCAATGTTGCCAATATTTTCGTAATTTTCTTTTCAACTGAACCAGAAAAATATAGCAGATTTAAAAATTAAGATAAGTACTTAGTATAAACTCTAAAACAGTCATATTAAACAATAAATGCCTTACAAATCTGAGATTTAGTAGTTATGAAAAAAGTGTCCAAGAAAAAAACGTGTTTTTTTTCATATTTTTTTTTTCAATTCAGAAAAAAACGGTTTTTTACAACACTAGGCTTGGTCCTGAATGCCAGTACCTTAATACTCTCAGCCATATTCATTTGAATTCATGCAAGTATAAACTCCGTGTACCATTTACTGCTATTATTTGATGTGACATTAGCATTGCATTTCATCTACCATCATAATTGCGAGCAAATATATATTCTAATTTCAGAGGTACAGCATTAAATATAATATGATGTGATAGGTAACATGATTAATAATAGAATAATGCAAGTGTGCGGAGGTCGTTAAATACCTCAGGCATTGTACTGAGCAGAGGACAGAAATTTGGGATAAAAGGGGCAAAACGTGTTAGATGCTTTTCCGATAAACCCTGATCATAGATGTGGAACCTCAGGTCACATAGGAAGTATCTGATCATGTAGCTGTTACAGTGGGTATCAAATGGGTTCAGTAAACCAGTGGCCTCGAAAAAACGGAAATGGGTAAAAGAATGCACGTACCACAGAGTTGAAGAGATATTTCAGAGAAATTTTTGGTAGGTGCAAGGAAGCAATAGTACATTGGAGATGACGTTGGAACAGGGAGGTAATAAGAATGTTGTAAGAATTGTTAACTCCTCAATAAGAACATAAAGAAAGAAAGAAAAGCATAGAATCTGCATACAATATTATGAAGGCGGGGAGGTAGAAGATTTTAATAAGAAGAGGACAGAGTAAGAAAGCAAAAACGAGTTGGGCTAAAAATTTTTTTAGGAAGATTATATGACTATAGTGCGAATACTGAATGATGCAACTAGAAATTTCTATAGCTAAATTGGGGAAAATAGTGCATTCAGTCAGGTGTGGAAAAGGTTTGAGAAGTAACTGAGGATATAAAACGATAGAAATATTAAGAAAACGCACTGATTTGAATTGTAGGGACTATCGTATATGGATTCAGTGGCAAATATCAAAGAATGGACTTTGCGTTAAAAGTAGAAATCAGTAGAATATTTAATTGTTTTGAATTTACCGCTTCTTGTGTTGCAGCAGACGACAATGCCGCTGGTGACATCTGTTGGCAGCCAGCGTTCACTTGACCTTACTGAAGGTGACGAATTTACAGCATTCAGTAGCAGTACGCGGTAGGATTACAAGGGTGGTAGGGACAAGTCTGGGAAGATAGAAAGTATGGCTTTACCTCAGTCAGATATCGATAAAAGAAAACAGATTAGTGTTCGAGGTATTGCACAGGTGGAAACTGTGTCAACTATCAAAAAATCATTTAACCGACATTTGCATTATACACTTGTCAAGGATCGAAATGTTGCTACGCCAAGAGACTATTATTTTGCTTTGGCACACTGTGTTAAAGACAATTTGGTGTCTAGGTGGATCAGAACGCAGCAGTATTACTATGAAAAGGATCCAAAGGTAAAATATCCTCATTTTTCTGTTAGTTTCTAATACAGCTAGCGTATAATGTAGTTTATAACCTCAAACGCAAACAGCTGATGTTTGTTTTCGTTGTGGTTATTTTGATTGTAAGCATCGTCTCATTGTTATGACAAGGATTATAATTGTCTAGTAATTAAATGGCTGGGCATTATTTTGCGACGCTGATTTACTGCTCTATGATCTGGTTATATTGGCATAGAAAATGAATTACCCTCTTATTACATACTGTATACATCCAAATCTCCAAGCTTTGAAAATTCTGTTGTTTTGAGAATCATAAGCTATGTTTTTGTTTCAATATTGTACAGAATTAACAGCTATATTTTTTCATTGAATTCAGATGACTTAATTCAGTAGTAATAGTATTAACTATTGTGAAATAAAATACAGTATTTTTTATGGTTAGAACAGTTAGTAATAATTATTGATTTACAATAATTAATTATTCAAGAGTGATTTATTGAGATTTTCGAGTTTGTAAAACCATATTTAAAAACCATTGACTTCTTTCTTGTATTGTGGTTTTGAGTAACGTAAAGGCAAGACCGGTCGTGATTTAAGTAGCATACTCAGCCAAAGGATTAACATTTAGATGTTTCAATGTTCTCAAACCATCGAAGTTAATATATATTTATTCTGATTAGGTATTTAATTAATTTCACCAACTCACGTGCCAACTGTAATCTGACGAATTTGCCGCCTCGTTCGAGTTTGTCACGCTACCAACATCGATACGAAAAATCTGCCTGTTCAATTTATAACTTTTATGGGGTAATTAAACGACTTGTTTCTATTTTAACGTATTATAAGATCATGCGAATATTGAATAAATATCTGAGCAACAGTTGTCTTAAAACTTATTCATTGATCATCACAAACTGGGTGTCAGTAACTGTTCAACAACAATCGCCTGTTGTTAGAATAAGGGAAAGTTGACCTTTTTTTTAAAAAATTCAAGAGCTGTGGTTCTTAGTTGTAATTTTATTTTCTAGTGTCGTACATTTCTGAATATTTTTGGATGAATATCTATTTATGTTTACTTCTACTCTAAATGATCTTGGATAAGTTCCAGTTTATAAATCGTCAAAGCTGAAAAGTTTTAACATTATATACAGCTGAACGTCATCTATTCGGAGTTTGAATCGTAATGTGATGAATCTCAAAAAGATTCCTGAAATAATTTTTTCGATATCTACTGTAACAGCTAGCTGGCCTGTTCGGGTACCATTTTTATTTTATTTTTTTATTGTACTACCCTTTTCACTATTTGAGAGTATTAGTCGTCTGCATTTAGCTTCGTGCGCCCCTAGGCTACAGCCTTGAAAGCCTATGCTTAAATGCGGCCCTGGTATTAGTATCAGTATTTTATTTGACCTCTAAATTATATTCATATGTACTCTGTACCAAATGATACTGGATACGTCGAATATGAATATAAACTAAAATACTTACACTACACACAGGGGCGGTTTAAAGCTACCGCAGTCGCGGGGTACCCCAAGCTTGAGTTGCCCCGCCATGATCCCCTTCAAAATTTGTCCTTACTTAACGAACAATTTTCCCGCTAAAATAATAATCTACAAATTTAGAATGTTAACAAGCTGCGTTCACAATAGACGTTTCTGAGGCGTGGAGTTCCACGAGAAGTCCTTCATCAGATTCAGTTTTGGGAAAGTCGTATCTGATGTTATTATAATAGGCTTATATATTTAAAGGCGTGTATTGCTCTCAACCTGTTTCAGCAATTTATGTAATTTCGTTCGAATAAAGTAACACATCTTTTGACGTTTCATATAAAAAGTTATTGAATTAAAATGTGTATGCCTGCTCACGTGTCTCCAGCCCCAAAAACCTATATGTATTAGCAAAGAAAGGCAAGAAAAGAAATGTCGTATACTAAAAGTGCATTATACATATAATGGCTATAAAATTGAATACAAAAACAATTTCATTTGACACAATGGGCGGCAGGGTTTAGCCAGAAATGAAAGTGACAGTAGTTGGGAGATCCATATGAGATGCATTGATAAAACACCAAAGAGGTTGCGAGGTTGGTCCCGTTCAGCTAATACTCAACAAACTGCTGGCCCGTTTGTACACAGATTTAGAGAAACCTCAGTCCGTCTCTTTAATCGTTGTTTGAGCTCTACACACAGATTATATATATATATATATATATATATGTGTGTGTGTGTGTGTGTGTGTGTGTGTGTGTGTGTATAAAGTCACGAAAATGATCTAAAGTATAGGCAAAAGTACATCTAGAAAAGAAGTAGGGGGCCCCGAAATTCCTTAAGCCGGCCCTGACTACACATACTGAAGCCTATAGATGATAGTGTGTTTTGTTCCTCAGCTTTAACACATCATATAGCAGCATCAGTTGCATTTGTGGGCTATGAAATTTTTTTAATGGCACTGCGCTTCTTCAGGGTGGAGCCGACCAAGATAGGATGAAACTAGTATTGAGTTTATGTTTAAGGAAGGTTGCACCCCAGCTTTATTAAATTTTTTCCAAAATATGGAAAAATTCATATCGAAGAAATGACTCGGAAGAGAAATGCTGTCTTAACGTAGTGTACCCGTCAACATACATCAGATTCACGTTTGTTTTGTGTAAGAAAGTTTGTTTATTAAAATTGTTGATTCGTAACATTAATCTCGATTGATTTGATGCAATCCTTCATCTTTTCCTGTCTTAGCTAATCTCTTCATACCGTGTCCCTTACAACCTATGCCCTCAATTATCTGCTTCGTATAGGCCCGATTCTTATCTTTGTCATTCTCTACGGTTGTTACCTTCAACTTTTCGCTCCGCCAACAAATTAACCAATCTCATACGTCTTAAAATGTGATCAACCGTCCTATTTTTCTTTCTGAAACTCTTCCACAAACTAAAAAGGTATTAAGAGACGAATTTCCCAAGATTTTTACTGCCTATGTCTTGCACAAGGTTTAATCTGGCACTTCCTGTCTTATTTCATCTCGTTATCATTTACAGCTCTTCTAAAATTTCACCCGTAGCTCGATTCTGTTAAACACAGCAATTTCTGAGCCGGTGGAAGATTTCAGAGTTTACTTCAGAAACGGATCAATAAGTGGGTGTGGCTAGTCCTTTATCTCGCCCATTGTTTGTCGATGGAGTTACTGACACATTCGAATTCAAATCGTAATGAAGCTGAGGCTTTCCTCCCCCCCCCTCCCCCATACGCTATCCCTTGCTGTCTATCAGCTTCCTGTCAAATGAATACAGGTGGGAAGGTGTATTTCTCCTGAAGTCCGGGCGTGGCGCTGACGGCGTCTCTTTCAGTCAATTGCTGAGGCAGTGGAAAGCAATAAAGAGTTGTACCTCCGTCATTCCTATAGAAAACTAATTCTCAATTCAGTCAGAAACCCGACAGAAATTAAATATTGCATCTCGTATGAACAATTTTTCTGTGGTAATTTATTATGGCTAACACTAGATAACCCGTACGAAAATTTCGCAAATATAATGCGATAAATAGCGAGGTTGGTGGGTTATAGTAGTTTGAAAGAAGAACCGGCTCATCTGTAGCAATACCTTTCTGGTTTCAACTGATGTTTGCTATCCTACAGTCCTCATACTTTGACGTAAACACCTGAAGCTATCCCTTCCCGGAAGCGGAAATGTCAGACTTCACCTGAATACAACTAAGTTTAACAATACAAACACAGTATATCTCTGTGACATGTAGGGCTGCTATGTAACGGTAATGCGATCTTAGACCATGTGAAAATTTCGCGGATAAAATGTTTACATAGGAATTGTATAGCAGAACACAAATGTTTTCTTAACAGAAAAAAATAGTCGGAAAGCTACTTGTACAAAAAAACGCGATCAGTCGTTGTCGACGCCAGTGAAACAGTTTCTTCATATATCTGCGCTATGCGCAGCTATCTAGCGGTAATGCGATCAATCCATTGATATCTCTGTGATACGTGGTGCTGCAATCTACCGCCAACGCAATCAATCCATAGCGAAGCCTAACGGCTTGGTTCTGAACTGTCTCATTTGTGCGACATTGATAGTTAATACTTTTACCATCTGAAGGTCAAATTCCGAAAAAAAAATCATTATTAATTCATAATGTTACCAAAGCGAAGACAATAAACTTCAAAATGACACCTCATTCATCTATTTTGGTTAGGTAAGAAAGGAGATAAATGACTTGTGACAAAAAAGTTTTAGAAATAATGATAATTTTGTCCTTTAAAGTTCCAATTCCGAAAAATTTATTTCTTAATTCGATTTTTCAAAGATGAGGCCATAACCTTTGAAATGATCCCTCATTTATTGATTTCAGGTTGGTATGAAGGGAGGTATTTTGATCGTGAGCAAAAAACACATTTTACAAATAATTAATAATACTTTTGGCCTTTCAGGACTGAATTTAAAAATTCCTTTCTTAAAATAAGGTTTTCTCAAAGCAGATACCTTTATCATTAAAATGATACCTTATTTATCGATTTCGGTTTGGTATCAATGGAGATAAAGGGATCGTGACACAAAAACACCTTTGAGAAATGATGATACTCTTGCGCTTTAAGGTGAATACCAAAAATTTCCTTTTTTAAATTATGATTTAACCAAAGAGAGAAATCGCTCGTAGCAAGGAAAAAAAAGAGCGCTATTTAGAAATAGTGATAGTTTTGTCCTTTAAAGGGTTGAATTCCGAAAAATTTCTTTCTTTAAATATGATGTGACCGTAGCGCAGACCTTAATATTTAAAACGATAGGCCTATCCTCATTTATCGATTCGGTTAGATATAAAGGGAAACAATGAGGCCCGAGGATCCTTCATTTCACCGAAGAGGATGTGCTGATAACATAGAAGCTGGTCCCGGTAGGGATGGCGCGAATAATTTTAATATTACAGCTCCAATTACTTCACCCGTTTACCGTCAGAGTGCGAGTATGAAAAATGCTATTTTAGACTCCACAAATAACAATACGAAGCAGCTAAGGATAATGGTACTAAATTGTCGGAGTATTAGAGGGAAAGTAGCGGATTTTCACGCCTCAGTTGCGACTAATGATGTCGATATAATACTTGGAACCGAGAGCTGGTTGACGCCTGAAGTTGAATCTAGCGAAGTATTTGGCCCTCATTTCAATGTTTTTCGGAAGGACAGAACTGTCTCAATGGGCGGGGGTGTGTTCGTGGCCGTAAGTAAAACCGTTAATTGCTCTGTCGTAACTGAAACGGAAAATTTTTGCGAGTTAATATGGGTCAAGGTAAAAATTGGCAAAAATTTAAAGTTCATACTCGGGTCATTTTATCGACCTCCGGATTCTGATTTAGCTAACGCGGAATACTTCAGGGAGTCGCTTAATAACATTTACAAAAAATTTCAAGGACATATATTGATCGTGGGTGGTGACTTTAACCTACCGTCGGTTAGGTGGGACACATACACGTTCAGGTTGGGTGGAAGAGATAGGTTAATAACCGAAACGTTCCTAGAATCATTTGCAGAAAGATCTCTTGAACAGATGGTCGAAGAGCCAACACGGTGCCACAAAGATTCCTCGTCCATTCTGGATCTTTTTCTAATTAGCAATCCTGATATTGTAGATAAAGTTTGTATAGAAGACGGTATAAGTGATCACAAGGCGGTTGTGGTAACGTTAAACTCCAGTCTGAGTCTGAAGCATGACAAAGAGAAACTCGTGTTTTGCTTCGATAAGGCAAACGATGCGGGTATGGTTGACCATTTTGCGAAGAATTTTGAAACGTACACGCTAAATACAAATGTTGAGGAACTTTGGTTCAATTTAAAAGAACTAATATGGACCGGTTTAAACAAGTTTGTTCCTAAGAAGTGTATTAAGGTCAGTAATAACTTCCCTTGGTTCAATAGGGAAGTGAAACGTTTGCTCAGGAGGCAAAGGCGTTTACATGCCGCGGTGAAAAAATCGGGGGACTCATCTAATCGTGCTAAATTAGTCCAGTTGCGTGCGGAAGTGCGTAAGGCAATGCGCGATGCGTTTAAAGAATTCCAAGCCAGGAATTTATCCGAAGATCTGATTACTAATCCAAAAAAGTTCTGGTCGTATATCAAAGTAATAAGAGGCTCTCGTAAGGTTATGCCGTCGCTGATTAAAGAAAATGGTGAATTATCAGAAACAAGCGTAGAGAAAGCAGAAATTTTGAATGATATATTTAAAAAGGCTTTCACGATAGAAAACTCAGAGGAGATACCGATATTTAACAATCGTACCGACAAAATTATGAATGATCTCGTTCTTGATGTCGAGGGAATAACTAAACTGCTTATGAATGTAAAAACCAATAAGGCTCCCGGACCAGACGGTATTCCTACAAGATTCTACTCAAGATACGCAAAGGAAATTGCACCGTATTTGATGAAATTGTATACCGTCTCTCTGGATCAAGGAAAAATACCAGCCGAATGGAAGACCGCTATCGTAACTCCAGTGTTTAAAAATGGGAATGTTAATGATCCTCAGAATTATAGGCCGATCTCGTTAACTTCAATATTTTGCAGGATTTTAGAACATATCATCTATTCGAATGTCATGCGGTTCTTGGATGAAGGTGAGCTTTTAAATCCAAATCAACATGGATTCAGAAAAGGCCGATGCTGCGAAACACAACTTGCACTTCTAATTCACGACTTGTGCCGAATTATAGATGAGCAATCCCAGGTTGATTTGGTTCTATTAGACTTTAAAAAAGCTTTCGACACTGTGCCTCACACAAGGTTACTTAGGAAACTTCGCGGTTACGGCATATCTAGACAAATATGCGACTGGGTTGCAGACTTCCTGAAGGGCAGAACACAGTGTGTAGTTCTCGACGGTGAGCGTTCATCACTTACTGAAGTGGGGTCTGGAGTTCCCCAGGGAAGCGTGTTAGGGCCTCTGTTGTTTCTCATATACATCAATGATCTATGCGACATAATAGGGGGAATGAAAAGATTATTTGCCGATGATGCTATAATTTATCGCGAAATCAAAACCCTGGACGACTGCGCTTTGTTACAAGACGATATTACGAAAATAATTGCGTGGTGTAAAGATTGGCAGTTGGAGTTAAACGCTAAAAAGTGCCAAGTCATGCGTGTAAGTAAAAAGGTGACACCATTTAACTATGAATATACGATTAATGGCACTGTCCTTAGAACGGTAGATTCCGCTAAATACCTAGGGGTAACAATTCGTAATAATTTGTCGTGGAATGAGCATATCGAGAATGTAATGGGAAAAGCAAATCGTATGCTCCGATTTCTAGGTCGTAATTTAAATCAATGCACTCAGGAAGTTAAATCGATTGTATACAAGTCACTAGTACGTCCTCACTTAGAGTATTGTTGTTCTGTATGGGGTCCCCATCAAAAGGGGTTAATGGAGGCTTTAGAGAAGGTCCAAAGAAGAGCCGCCCGATTCGTGACAGGTATATATAGTTGGAGGGAAAGCGTAAGTGCGATGTTGAAGGAGTTAGGTTGGGAAGACCTGGAACACCGAAGGCGTTGCTCTCGACGGAAGCTAATTGAAAAAATTCACGACAGATGTATTTCGGAATGACAGTCAGCAAATATTGCTACCAGCAACATTCATATCTCGAAATGACCGTGAAAATAAGATAAGAGAAATCAGGGCCAGAACCGATTCATTTCTGTACTCATTTTTCCCACGAGCGATTAGGGAATGGAATAGAAAGGATTTACCGGGCGAGTAAACTTAAAATCCGACAGGAGTAGCTTTCGATAAAGCACTCCAGCCATCCTGATCTGGGTTTTCCATGGTTTTCCCAGATCACTCCACGCGAATGCGGGGATGGTTCCTCACAATAGCCCATGGGCGCCTCCTGCCATATCCCTTATAACCCTTCCAAACCATAACCCTTCTCGATAGGTGCTATGCACCCTCCGCCACACACTTATAGTGAATCGCGGAGTAATAATAATAATAATAATAATGGTTTGTGCCCCCCCCCCCCAAAAAAAAGCATTCTGACAGCTCCAAATTCAAAGAATTAACACTGCAGAATACAAAATTGCTTGGTGTTCTATAAATGAAATATACGAAGATCGGTCAGCGTCTTTTCATAGTTTCAAATGCACTGTGAATTTTCTAGAAAAAGATTACGGTCTAAGAAAGGTCGTCTTAAAATAAGTTTGCCTTTTCGAGGTAGTCATGATATCAAATGAAATCTTCAGAAGTATTTTGGTTACTGTTACAATGTTACTTCCAAAATAAGAAAGTGAATAACAAATGGGAGAAGAAAGGTTGGTACTTTTAATTGGGAATTTCAATTCAGGTATTGTAGTTTGCCTATAGGTTATCCGGCGGACGAAAGATGAGAAAGCAGTGCTTATGATTTAATTGCGGAACAAACAAAATTGGCGAGGAGCCAGGTTGAGAGAAAAGGGAGCCTGACGAATATCAGGAATGTTACGTTTGGCCAAGAACTCTATCTAGTGCTAAGAACGGACAGGTCCTTTCAACGATGATGCTGCCACCGGTTATGTAATTTGCGTCGCACATCCACCGAAGGTGACGTATGACCTCCAGGTAATGTTTTGTCCTTGCGGCGCCTACTCGTGATGCAACATCCCTCGGGAGTTTAAGAACACTGCCAACATGACGCTGGCTTTGTTGCGCACCTGCCATGCTTACTTTGGCATGATGATGTTCGCGGTATTGTCGTCAAAAAAGCCCGTCTTACTTCAAGATAGTTTCGACTTCGGAATCGCCATGCTTCGGGCAAAAGTTTTCAGCTCTGCTGGTAAAGTTATTTAATCATCTTGCAGCAGATTAAGATTCGACATGCTGTTCGCTCACTATGCTTGTTTTGTTTTTACGGAAGTAAATAAGGCGCGATATTACTTACGAACTTCTTATTAGTAAAGAAGTATTAGAACTGCTGTCAGTAAAATAACTAGTTATCAGTTCGTAGCTATTCCAATTGTCATAAAATGAACCAGACTGTCGCAGTAGAAATTCAGTGGCAAAAGACTGCTTTTACTTGCACAATATAGATGTTCATACTCTTTTAAAATATGTTTCAAAATGTTGAACAATAT
Organism: Vandiemenella viatica; assembly: GCA_031002005.1. Classification (NCBI taxonomy): domain Eukaryota; kingdom Metazoa; phylum Arthropoda; class Insecta; order Orthoptera; family Morabidae; genus Vandiemenella; species Vandiemenella viatica. The sequence continues at coordinate 107,797,323 of CM061919.1, read as the reverse complement.
TTGGAAAGAAGACATCTTTGTTCACCTAGAAAATCTTCTTGGTCTTCGTTTTATACATTATAGTAAAGTGGACATCTGGTAGCCAAAATTTTAAATAACTGATCGTGGCTAATCTCATCTAGTCAGCCGAGAACTTGGAACAAAATGCTGCGTTTCATTGTGCACATATTAATCCAATCACAAGATGCACATTGCACAAGTTTCTCTGGTGGCTGTTATATTACCATGAATCAGTCTGATAGTCAAGCTATTTTTCGTTCCCTTTGCTTGAGTTCGTTGATAACTCCCATTAAAATCATTAAATGCGTAGAATTAACGTGCCATTTTGTATACAAATCTGAACAAGGGTTTTTATTAGCAAAATGCTTTGTTGTGCATGCCTTTCTCTATCAAAACAGGGTACGATAAAAAGAATTTGCACTCTTCTTTATCAAAAGATGAAAGAAAGTTCCGAAAGTATTTTTTTCGTGTAGTTCCTTTATAATTCAGAACAGCAACGTTAGAATAAAACGAATTTCGGAAAAGAGATAAGTGGAGAAGACACTACATGTCAAGTGCGCAATATTGATAATTAGACTTCGTTTACAATAATGTAAAGCAAACGGCATATATTTACGTGGATGTGAGATTGAATTAGACACATTTAGACAAAATACAATCTCACATCCACGTAAATATATGCCGTTGCTTTACATGACACGATCAGTTCCAATAGCAACAGAAGTTGTCACAGCTTTTCGAAGACACTTACAGACAGTGTCATGCTAAGTAAGCATCGTGAACTCCTCATGTATTCCCGTGAGAGCTGATACAAATTTTACTAAGCCGCTGTAAGACTTGATTTTAGTTTCTATCATTCATAAGCTGGTGGCAACAATAATCTTGAAAGCCATTGTTACGAGAAGAGAGCGCTAATCTTATCGACTGGGAACAGAAAAACTGTGTATCGAATAAGTTTGTACAGCCAGCGCACCTAGTGCGATGGGTGAGCATTGACGTTTGGGCATTGCATTCGGATGGGCGCGAGCTCAAATCTCCGTCCGACCATCGCGATTACCGTTTTTCATAGTTTCCAGAAATCACTCTAGGTAAATGGTGGGATGGTTCCTGTGAAATGAAATTGCCGAATGTTTCCCATACCTTACCCTCCTCCCCTCCCCTCACCCACCTCTAATGGCCTCGACTTCGACAAGGTGTAAAGTACGGAAGAAATTCCACCAGCGCTGGAATATTTCTTAGTCATCCACATGGTCGTACCGTTATTGAGAATTATATTTTATTCTTGGTCATGTGTCATTTATGAGTGCTACTGTTATTTTTTTCCGTGTGGATTCACGCCTCGCCGACGTCGAGGTCATTAGAGACGGGAGGGGACTGTGGGCAAGAAACGAGCTGTCCTGGCCTTTTTTTTTTTTTTCTTTTTTTTTTTAAGAAAATCTCCGGCATTCCCCATGGCCTTTTTAAAAGCATTCGCCTGGAGTGGTTTGGGGAAACCAAATCTGGATGGTCGGACGGAGATTCGAACCCGCGTCCTCCCTAATGCGAGACCAGAGCGTTACGCTCACTCACCACACTCGGATCCTACTGGCGATGGAGGACACGATTATCCTGTTCTGATGAAACATTTTATTGGCACGAACAGCTAACTTATACTGAACACGGGAATGTTCAACTGGAATTGGTTCAAACCTAGTAGTTGGACTTTCCGGTCATCCTGATTATTGTTCTGTAATGGGAAGAATTTCTTGTGATAGTAACACCCTCTGACGGTGTCACATTTGGGGTATTAATTCACGTTACCGTAACAACCGTCTCGATATCTTTTTTCCAACGTTCGTTCCTTTTACGGCAGTTACGACTCGTGTTTTTTAGACCTAGCCCCGAAAGATAAGATAGGGAGTATTGCAACTATCGGACTTGACTGACCGGCGGTTCCTGCCTGAACCTCAATCCTCAACTCGATGACACTGCTTAACTACCCATACCGTCAGATGTTTTCAGCCTACTTTAAATCGATCTGGCGGCTCAATTGGTTAAGAGACGTCATTGGGGAATGAGACGTGCTTTTTCTGAATCACAATCTCGGCCGGAACATTGAGGGGTGACAAAACTGACCTTCATCTCTGGCAAAGCTTTGTTTTGTTGATGTTAAGTATGCTAACTTGTACGGCTGGGTTGGGGACATTTCAGCATGGGAATGACAGGAATTTTACGGAGATGATATTAAAATTTGGAATGTCTTTCGTAACGGGTATCAAAGTAACAACTTCAGCAAATATCCCGACAGAGTAGTGTATGCGGGTTTCCGGCTCGAATTTATTAAATTAAATGTTAGGGTTGCTACAAGTGAATTTCTGAAGTTCCACCTTTAATTTACTAACTTAAAATTGCAGAATTAAATGAAATAGACTCCATTTGTTGGAATACACTTATCCCATTGTGAGACAAGTGCCTCGAAATGATATTTGAAGAAATATTTTCAACAACCGTCAATAAATTTCTAAGTTTTTACTTTAACACTTTTTTGTTAGGAATGCTTCACAAGAAACAGTCAGTATGTACTGACTTGGCTTTGTTGCTGCTTGGACTTCACAGAAAGAAAACGAGTGTGGTGGGTGAGCTTTAACACTCTGGCGTCGCATTCGGGAGGACGAGGGTTCAAATACCGCCCGGCCATCCAGATTTCGGTTTTCCATGGTTTCCCCAAATCACTCCAGGAAAATTCTAGGATGGTTCCTCCAAAATACCATGGCTGAATTTCTTCACGTTCCTTGCCCCTAGTTCTTTCCCGCTTCTAATCACCTCGACGTAGACTAGGCGTAAAGCCATATTAATTTTCAGTGGTAGGGCAAATTGCCACCGCAGCTTGCGCTCCTTCACAATTAAAATTAAATAATCCCAGTGATATGTCAGGAATGCCAAGGCGTCAGCGGGAGAATCTGAAAAAATCATGTAATACTTGATATGACGGTGAATTAATGTAAAGTTAAAAAGATTCTTGGGATAGGACGTGTAAAAAAGACAGGTATCTTTATGAAGCAGAAAGTGCAGAAGAATCTTTTTGGCGAATGCTCATAACAGCGTATTATAATGAAAATACCAATAATGATGACTATAATATGAATCTTCTTGAATGTGGTATTATCGTATTTATGAGCACAGACTTTTCCCCATAGCGAATGTCTCTTTAGAGCTGACGTTTGAAAATCATACGCTGCATAGACAAGACGTTCTGTGATGATGTATTTCCTACATGTTCCGTCGTCACTGTCATATGGAACATATATAGACTTTCACTATATTCGTAAGCAATATGGATAAAGAAAGATTAGGTTCGTTTGAACGCTCATCATTTCCAGATTGTCTGGACTGTTTGCTGACCACTAATTTAGCTAATTTTGGTGCATCGCAGTTCTAGGTTGCAGAGGACGCGTGAAGGTTGGAGATCTCTTTCATTAGCTCGCTTGTTGCCTGTTTCGAAACGAACGCTCAAAGACCCCGCAGCTGTTCATTGCTATTTTCCACACCTCTCTGATACATCTATTACGTTTTGCTCGATTCCACGAATGAGAAACAGCATAGCTTGACAATGAATTTATGCCGCCCTCAAATCGATTTGTAGCAATTCTAACTTGATCTTGCGAAATACAATTTTTTTTAGTAATAAAATGAGCAATTAGCATTTGCGACCAATACCGTTTGCAATAGATGTATGCTTCGGTTACTATCCTTCCACATTCTACAATTTTTTTTAGTAATAAAATGAGCTATTAGCATTTGCGACCAATACCGTTTGCAATAGATGTACGCTTCGGTTATTATCCTTCCACTTTCTTCCGTCGTTTCGATCTTGGCTTAGGATTTTGTTCAGTCGTACAATCTCTCGTTGAGTCTCCACAAAAATATCCGAGGCCGTAGCCGAAATTTCGGAAGACGATGTGCATACATCATAAAGCTTTGATAACAGCATGAATTTTTTTTCAAAGTTCTACAGAAATAAGAGATCATGATGTATGATAATTCTGCAATGTCAATGAACTCTGTTTATAAGTGATATCATAATGGTTGTGAATCTGTTGATCGATCCGAATGCCCTTGAACATCAAAACACTAGTAGAATGTGAGCTACATTTGTTCCCAAGAATATTACTGTGCTTTTTTTTCTAATGGCTTTATGCCTAGTCGCCGTCGAGGTCATTAGAGGTGGGAAAGGACTGGGGATAAGGAACGGGAAGGAGTTCAGCCATGGCATTTTGAGGGAACCATCCCTAAGGTGATTTGTGAACCATGGAAAACCCAAATCTGAATGACCGGTTGGTAAGTCGAACCTGCGTCCTCTAGAATGCGAGACCAAAACGTTACCACTCGTCCACAACGTTCGGTAATATTACTGTGATCTCAAGGGATTAACTTAAACCACAAGCCGAAGATTGATTGGATCATCCAGGAGGAGTGGGGTACTTAGGCAGTATACAACAGGTAGGACCTGCAAACATGAGACCCAAGGAGCATACTGGCGTAGCTTACCTGAACTCTCCAAAACCCGCAAAAATTAATGGTCGCACCGGTATTCAAACACTTGTAGCGTCTGGTTTTTAAGACGTTATTAAAATTAAAAAAGTAATGAGATGCATTAATTAATAAGTTAATTTGCAAAATTAATCCCGGGTAGGCTCCAAGAATGAAAGTGTTCTCGATCAGAGAGAAGCGACATTCCGATTCTGAAATTGTTTTTATCAAAGCAATTATACTTTTGAAATTACCATTAAAAATACATATCTTCATCTATTCAAATGATACACTGATACATTGGAAAGGAAGTTATTGAAAGCAGGGTTTACAACACCTATATTATTTACTTTGAATATAAAATTGGCGGATTTACTTAACAGAACTGAATATTTAAGGAGTTTACAAAGTTTAACGTTTCTTTTGAACAATTTAGAGCATGATTCAAATCTCAGAGCGTTGCATAGGGTTGAATGAAACAAGAGTGTCTATACATCACCGGAGTTCTTTACCGTAGCAGGTGAGGTGCGGATAAAACAGAGTTTCACTGACCCTGTTGATCAGCTGGGCGCAAGGTCATTGGTGTCGTTCACTTGGCGAGTTAGCTTCCCACAGGTGACAATCTCCCGGGGTGCGCCCCTGCGGATTGTTTATTTCCCTCAGTTAATTATCTCCGTATGTAATTTACAATAGTATGACAAGAGAAAACTGTACAAAAATGCCTTGTGGAATCAATAGGGAAAAAAGCTGGGGGGGGGTGGGGGTGGATTAGAGGCAAAAGCCACGTAGGGTTACGTGGGGGAGGGGGGGTTCACAGTAGGCCAAAATGGAGTTACGTGGTTTATGTACGCTCCCATGACAACAATCCGTGGTTCACATCGTTTCTGTTAGGGCAATCTTTGTCAAATAAAAACATTACTTTGTGGCCTCATTCTCCGATCTGGCACCGTGCCACTTCTGGGTCTTTCTTAAGCTCAATGACGGGAGAGGCTGTTGAACTTCTACAAAGAATAAAAACCTCGTATTTGTGAATTTATCAGTAAATTTCAGACGGTGACTGATTTTATTCTAAAGTGATTGTGTAATTTTAAGGCTGTAAAAATTTTTTCTGTGTTCTAAGTCATAATATTTTTAAAACACTGCCCTTCATTTCGTTCAGTTGATATGCGATCCTTGAAGGTACAGACAGAATCAGGGTGAACTTATTATTAATTAAATTGCGGTGGAGCACACGCTCTGGTGGCAATTCACTTAGTCATCTAATTACCCCTTTTTATTATCTTGTATAATTTGAGTGTTAAATTCCCCCCCCCCCTCTACTTTTGGGATTTACGAACATCTTTATCCTAATCTAAGTTTCCTCAGTAGTTTTCTAATTCCCGATTGTACATAACGGAGCAAACGCAAATGTCATTTAAGTGCCTTTAAATGATGAAAATCAAATTCATTTATTTGTGCGTTGCCTAATACCCTTGCATAGGCGTAAGTTTAATATGGGGACTGATTCTATCAGAACATGTCTTGAAGATTTCTTTTTATTTCGAAATAACTTCACGTAACTGTGGTCATTATTATTAAATATTGTTTTTAATTGCGATAGAGGTAATGTCTGTGTGTAAATTTCCCTATCACCTACTTAAACTCTAGTCCCTGTCTCCCTTGTCTACAAACGAAAATTTTTCCAGTCATTTATGATTGACATTAAGGATAATGTATGGCCATAGGCCTCTCATCCCTTCCACATGATACTTTCGTCCAGTGTGTATTGTAGTGGTACAGTTTTCATCGAGTGGAATTGATTTAAACATTCGCAAAGACAACAGCAACTCAGGTTAGGCCATTCACGGGAGGTTGGATTCGGGTAGTAATCACGCTGGGAGAGCTCTGTTATTAATGGGGACAGCTGTAGAAAGAGTGGACAGGAGGAAGTCAGTCACCAATGGAGCGCGAAGGAAAAGAAATAAATTTCAGACTTTTCAGTGAAGCTAGAAGTAGAAATTTATAATTCGTCACGGAGACTTTTCTAAGTGAAAGGACATGACAAAGTGGACGTTAGGTCGTGATGTGCACCTAGGCTAGATGGGCGACCTTTTTTTTTTATCTCTACAATTTTCCCCCAAACGGTAAAAATCAAGGGCCTCTTTTTCACATTTGCTACGGGCTCCGCGCTGTCTTAATCCGGCCCTGCATAGATAGTTTATCACAGCAGTTATTGCATATGTTGTACGATGAAATCTGCAGGCAAATCTAGTTTTCCTTCTCTAATAGCTTTTCAGCTCCTGTGCTTGATTTTCGTATCATTCGGGCGAATTCGTTTTGAATTAGTCTTGCAGGGCAACTGTGTTTTTTTTGTTTTGTACAATGCCATTGGCTTTGTTAGCCATACAGCCAGCTCAGTGTGTTTGTATCTTTTATAATGTATAGATTTCATATCATTGTGAATATTTTCCCTCTTTTGTAATGCCGACAAAACATTTAATTACAACCATCCATGCCCTCCTACCTAACATTCGGGAGGATGTGGGCTTAACCCTGTCCTGCCATCCTGACTGTGGTTTTCCGTGGTTTCACACAGTCCTTCCAGGCAAATGCTGGGATAGTTCCTCTGTGAGGCCACGGCCGACCTTCAGTCCCCTTCCCTCCCCGTAGTTTAGTTCGACTGAAAAAGGTCTTAAAGACCCTCCAGCAGCCCGCCTCCCAGCTGAAGGCTGGGAGGAATGAAATTTGTAAAAATAAAAAAGATTCGAACCGAAGACCCCTGCAACGCGAAGCAAGCACGCTTCCCCTACGCTACCGAGATCGATTAACTGAGGTTAGTGAACGCGGAAGGTAGGACAGTAGAGGTTGGCGATTCTGTTGAAGGTCATCGAGAGGTCGCTAAGCTGATCTCGTTATTTCGAATGCGGTCGGGCTGGCGGTGGGAGACTAATTCCGGAGCCTCGCTGGCAACGCCCTCTACGACTCGCAGTGAGCGTGCTTCGGACGTGACCGCACGTTATCGGAACACGGCCTTCACTCGCCGCCTCGGAATTCTACCGTTATCGCGAAAAAAAAACCTAACGTTCTTCCCTGAACGTCATCCTTTCCATCGCCAGACACTGACGTCTAATTAAAACTTAAGTTAGTCCACAACCGGCAGGTTGGTTTGTTCTTCTCGAAGAAGACATATTAGTCCAGTGTGTCAGAGGCAGGCTGGCCAATTCCTTTCCCCCGTGATCATTAATTGAACTTGGAATCAGAACCACGGTTCTTCATGGTGCACCTTACATGAACAAAGCAAAGCGCTTAAAAAATTCTGGTCGCATCGGGATTCGAACCGGAGCCCTGAGTTTTTGATGTCAACGTCCTATTCACTAAGCTACCTGATCGACTGAATGAAAAATAGTGCCATCTGGAGGCAAATCCAGACAGACTACATCACAGTACAGGCAAACGTAGATCTGTTTCTTTGTAGTAACGTCTTTTACAAATCATTGTTTAAGTAGTTCTAGAATAGGTTTATTCGAAAATCAGTTTCAGCGTCATAAAACTCCCCCTCTCCCCTTTTCCCTGTAGTCTGCTTTTCGATTTGTTTGATTCAATTTTCCACTTCTTCTTCAATATTTTCATCTCAACACGTCAATTACAATCAATGACTCAGTGATCTGCATCATATATTCTAATCTTTGTCTTCTACTACAGTTCTTAAACGTGCTTTATCATTCTGCCTCTTCTTTCTGAGAGCTTTTGCCACAAACGTCTTTCCTCAGCCTTCTTTTCCTCAATACCTTCATTTCGCAATTCGGGTCCACTTATTTTTTTATCCTTCTGTAGCACACGAGTTCGCATGCTTGTTTCTTAGTTTCTGGTATCCGTGAAGACCAAGTATTACTTTAATAGTGTTATACTCCATACATGTCCTTCATCAGTGTTTGAAACAAAAAGATTCTTTTTTTTGAAGAAAGCTCTTTTCGCTTATACAACTGTGGCTTTGACATCCGACATCAAGCATCCTATCCTATGCGCCGAGCGTAATGGGTCATCAGTAACGTTCGGTCATTACATCCGTCAGGTCATGATTTCGATACCTTGTCATGTCATTTAGACTTCCATAATTTGTACCAATCACTCACTGACGGCACCGTGTTCTAATAAATGATTTTACCGAGTCACTTTTGTGCTTAATAAATATTGCTTCCCCAGCTTAAATCCATAGCACCTGCACTATTGATGAATAGTAATTACATAAAATTTCCAGAATAGCATGACTTTCAAGGATATGGTTTTTCCTTATTTTTACGGTGTTTTCTCTTAAGTATTTATTTATAATTTGACTCTTGATACCATATCCTTTCCATGTTTCTCCATGCTATTTACCGAATGATTGTTTAAAGTTTGCGCGTCGGAAGATTTCTTCCGATTTCTCTTCGATTTGTTATAAATTTACATCGAGTAAATTGCGGTGTAATGAGGAATGCGTCGTCACTGTACTGGAATTAACTGAGAAATCTTAGTTAATTATAGACGCGGTTACATAGTACGATCCGAAAGTTATCGTCTATTAGTAATCGACAATGTGACTATCAGTACGACAAGACTTCAGACACTTTCTTCAAACGTTCTTTATCATTCACCTGGCAGATGTTCAGTTGTCATCTGATCGTTGCGTGGGCATCATTGCACAATATTTACCTACGATACTGATTAGCATCAGAAACTGTGCCCAGTGGGTGAGAGGTTAACGCTCGGGGCTGGTTTTAAGGAGGGCGCGGGTTTGATTCCCGATCAAGCCATCCAGATTTCCATTTTCCATGGTTTCCCGAAATCACTCTAGGCAAAAGTGTCACTCCTTCAAAAATGCTATGGCCAAATCCATTTACGTTGCTTGTCTCCAATCGTCTCCCAGTTCTAAAAACCTTGCTGTCGACGATCCTTAATGCCCTGAAAAAAAATTGAAATTTATTGACTGCGAAATGTTATCAGATTTCTCGAATTGATTTTGTGCAGAATCGCATGATTACCTTGTTTGTGAATAGCAAAACACATTTTCTACTTTTGAATCAACCGTATTCTGAGAATGGCATTTCATCGGTGCGATTATGTTCGCATAGTTTTTGCCCTTAGCATACACAGGACTGATTGTAATTTTGAGGCTAGTTAATAAATGTCAAGTCTTCATTATTTGAAAGCAACATTGTGAAATAGTTTGGAATTTGACGGTAGTGTGTTCGATCTTTAGTTTACCGTTCTGCCCGGAAACATTAATTATATGGCTGGAACTTTGATGCTATTAAAATGTGGATTCTGTCTGCTGAAGAAACGAAACTTTGCAACCTAGGCCTATGGACCAATTCACTCCCCATAGTAGCGCTCCATCAAAAAGGAATATGCGTACATTAAGATAAAAAACTCAGTTAAAAAGGTTGCCCACTTTATTTGAAAATTGATTGAAATATACGGGGAAACTTAGATCGCTAGACCTAAAAATTCAACTGGGAACCTAAATATTAAGGAGTGCATCCGCACTATTTGTGATGAAAGAAAATTTTGGGAACGAAGGAGTGCTGGAATCAGCCACCGAAATCCGGCCACATTGCACAAGCAGAAGCAGCCTTGCATCTGAAATAATTGCTGATTCAGCGTTACACGCAAGAAATGTTGCCTCGCAATGGAAATTGTTTTTCTTTTTATTGGAATAGTACAGATTTAGCGGTCATTTCCAGAAATAGGTCTGTCGCCTATCCTAATGAAACTAGCCCACCGATTTCCATATTCTTCTAATAAAAGATGGCAATGTTCTAACATTATTCGTTGTTTGCGCTTCGGATCAGTTCTTTCAAAGGCAGTGCTTCATCACCTAATATAAGACAAAGTTCTCGGATAGCCGCGAATTCAGGTTTGCCTGAAAGCCATCAGATAATTTTAGAATGTCGGGAGATTTCGACCAGCTGGCAGGTCTATTATTTGCTTGCATTAATAGCCATTGTTTACGCAACTCGGGCTTCTAATGAGTTCTGTGGAATTCTAGAGGTTCTGAGATCCGCAGAGTTTGGCTGCCAAATTACTGCTTCCAATGTGGGGTTGTACTTCACTTTTCACTATCTTTTGTTTGTATATTCACTATGTTCTGATTCCTCCTCCACCCACCCCCCCTCCTCTCTTTCTCTCTCTCTCACACACACACAAAACTAGTACCGATGATGGATTTTCTGCTTGTGCATCCTGTATTGCAAAGATATTTCTCCTGTGACGTAGACAGTAATATCATCGAGATGAAATAAATAGCCCATATGAAATTCTTTTTCTCATGAATCTGGGGGGCTAGGAACGGGAAGGAATTAGGGCATGGACTTTTGAAGAAAACATCCATGCATCCTGGAGTGATTTGGAGAAATCACGGAAAACCCAAATAATGATGGCCGGACGAAGTTTCGAACCCGCTTTCTCTCAAGTGCGAGGACAAAGCGTTACCGCTCACCCAACACGCTCAAAGTTCTGCAGATCGGGGGGTGGGGAGGGTCACTCTTTCGGTACTTGTTTAAAGAGTCGAGACATTACTGAATTGTCGAATAAATTGTATTGTTGTTTTCTGTACAAATAGCAAGAATATTTACATTGTAAAATTGCACTTGTTTTGCCGCTCATTACACCTCCTTCGCGGAGCCTGTAATCTAGGCCCTACGCTACCGAGTCTTGCTTTCCGCAGATTCTATCTTTATCGATAAGCTTCTAAACTATTTCAGAGTGGTGACTCATCCAGTACCAACTGGGCCATATGCCACTGAACCCTATTTAACCCGATTTAACCCAGTAACGTAATAGATCTGTGGGAACTTCCATAATATCGCTGGTGTTACAATTTTGAGTGGAACTCGCCAGTTATTGGTGCTTTGCATCCACTTTCTTTTTGGAGTATTCTGGTATGTGATCTGCAACTAAGTGGTTTTTTTCCCCATCTCTTTGGGCAAGTAAATTATTGCGAAGAATATAGGGATAGTTTGTGCCATCACAATCAAATGCTACATCAGCATCTTTTTTCGACGTGACTTTTGATTGGTTCCGGACCAGTATGAAATGTGGAATTTCTTTTCCCAGACACTAATATTTCGACTGCATATATGCTACGGTAATTACCTGTCAGTACAGAGTACAGGTGCTGAACTAATACATTTACGTGTATTCTCATCGCAAAACTATGTCCTTTGCTGGAAGAAATGGGATGGTATAAGCGTAATAACCTACGTGTGACTGCATAGTATCAAACGTAGTATTTTGATGTTACCTTCATGAGCGATTGAGTAGTTCGAGGACTATTTGACTTCCTTGTATGTGTCGCATGGTATCTTCGTTGAAACTGGGTTGTAATTTGTTCCTATATGTCCATTGTCATAATCATAATTGACAAGACAATAAGAGACAGAATGCGGATTGAACCAGATTGCAAAATCTGCAGGAGGAAATAATCCTGCGTATATGTATTTAATATTTAATTAAATCGCAATGGAGCGCAAGCTCCGGTGGCAATTTCCCTAAACACCCATATTCCATATTTCCTGCACCCACCTACATTTTCCCTTTACAAACTTTAACTTTAAATTATTTCAACGTTTTTGGCAAAATATTCATCATCTGGGTAAACCATTCCCTAACACCCTTACCTAAAAAAGAGGATCTTCCCACACCCTTGTGCCTGAAATAGAGTGCCAGCTTGTGGTCATGGTCATCTTTTCCCTTTCATGCTTTTCTTTTAATTCTTACGTCTTTCCATACCTCATCACCAATTTACGCCTTGTACATGTATCGAATGGACATATGAAAAGAATGACTAGTGAATCATAAAAATCAACGAACTACAGTTGGATAAACTACTAATAAAAATGAACGAAACACAATTAGATAATTGTAAGCATAATTCATAATTCGAATTACAGATGGATTGATAAGTAATATCTACGTATACACTGAAATATTATAAGAGGTTTAACACCAAGGAAATATTCCTATTTTGTTTTTAATAATTTTAGTTATTGACGTAAAAGATGTTAAAAGGTTAATAATCAGGATGTCACTGATATAAATAATTCTTCAACATGATTCAAACGAATACATCAGAGATTTTGCCGACATAAGTAAAGATAAAACCGATTAATTCGTTTGCAGATGGAATAAACATTAACTTTAGCAGGCCGCACAAACTAACTGTTGTCATTGTCAACAAGAGATCCTATCAGTGTTAGCTAGAGGGCCTTTACGAAACAAGTTATTTATTGTGAACCAGTAGCTATAATGATTGCAGCTGGCGAAGCGTGTTGACATGGATATGACGTGCAGTAGACGTCTCATGAACGTGGCTCCAGCCGGACGGGTAGCAAGTTGCTAATAAAAAGGTGATTGTGTCCTTGCTTACGATACTGTAATAAAAGTAACAATGCCCTGAACGGTGTTATTACCTAAGCACGAAAGTTGGAACTTGCATATAAAGTAAAGCGACCTTTTAACGGTCCAACTTGTAGGACCTTCGTGTAGAACTATCGTAGGATGCGCTTACACATTCACGCATCTAGAAGTCCAAGCAGTCCTTTTCACTTGTACTTCCTAGCGGCGCACCAATGTCCTTATCGCACACATGTAGGTTGTTTCCTCCAATCAAGATCCAACGCGATAGCCTGTTGGTAGGCAGTGGCTTATGTTGGTTGTTTCGGAGTCCAACCACATCCAACACGTGCTACATGAGTCCTACATCCGAAAATCGGGTCATCGCAGGTCTACAAATTGGACTGAGAATGGGTGGCTAGAGCGGTGGAAAAGCTGGTGGCGGGCACGGAGATGTGCGGTGGTCTTGTGCTTGACGTTTCAATTAAGCGAGCCGCTAAGTTCATATGACAAAGATTGTTTTGTTGACGTGTGCGTAGTTGTGTAAATAATTTAATTCACTATTTAAATCATCCACCGTTGTTTGTTGTTGAAAGATGAGGCAGCAAATAAGATGACAGCATTAGATGGAAAGAGACTTTAATTATACAAAATGTAGGATCGAATATACACCCGGAAACGTCCTGGGGATACAGGCAGATACTAGCTAGTTTTATCATGGTCAAACAGAGATTCAGGACTCAAGTTCTAGAATGTAGGAGTACCCAGATGCAGACATAGACTCTGACCATAATGTAACAGTGATGAACTGCAGGCTGAAATTCAAGCGAATAAGGAAGCAGCAAAAGCAGAACATACTGGAAGTGAATAAACTGAAACAATCTAGCACGAGAGAAAAATTTGCAGAAATGGTAGACTTAAGTGTAAGAAGTAACTCTGAAAGCAGCTCAACCGCGGACGAATGGAATGCATTAAAGACCGAAATAATGAAAGCTGGTAAAGAAACATTAGGCTTTAGGGAACAAGCTGCCCGAAAACCTTGGATCACAGAAGAAATTTTGGAAATGATAGTTCAGAGAAGGTACAAAAATGCTCAGGATGAAGCAGGAAGGGAGCAGTACAGGCAATTTAGAAATCAAATAAACAGGAAATGCAAAATAGCAAAAGAAAAATGACTACAAGAAAAGTGTGAAGCAGTAAAAAAAAGGAAATGGTCGTAGGTAAAGTAGATGTTGCATATAGGAAAATCAAACAGAATTTTGGAGAAATGAAGAAAAGAGGTGTGAACATTAAAGCTGCCGATGGGAAACCTCTTTTAAGCTCAGACGATAGAGCTAACCGATGGATGGAATTTATTGAGAAACTGTATGATGGGGACGACTTGAACAATAGTGTAACGGAAAAGGAAGGCGATGTCAACATTGATGACTTAGGAGATCCTGTTTTGAGGACAGAATTTAATAGAGCTCTGAATGACTTGAAAGCAAATAAGGCAGTTGGAATTGATGAGATCCCTGCAGAACTTCTTAAATCCCTAGGAGAAGAAGGAATTGAAAGATTATTCAAGCCGATTTCATAAAGTTATTAAACAGGAGAAATTCCAACTGATTTTAATAAAAATATCATCTTCACATTTCCGAAGAAAGCACAAGCCGACAAATGTGAGAATTATCGCACCATTAGTCTAACATCACATGCTTCAAAATTACTGACCAGAATAATATACAGAAGAATGGAAAGGATAGTAGAAGACATAGTAGGTGAAGATCAGTTTGGGTTTAGGAAAAATCGTGGTACGAGGGAAGCAATTGTGTCTTTAAGATTAATACTTGAAGGGCGGATCAAGAAAAATAAAGATACTTTTATGGCATTTGTTGATTTAGAAAAAGCTTTTGATAATGTTAGATAGGACAAGATGTTCAAAATATAAAGAAGTCAGGTCTAAAGTATCGAGATAGAAGAATATAAACTATGTAAGAATCAAGTGGTCGTAATAAAAGTAAGGAATCATGAGAGACAAGCATCAGTTAAAAAGGGCGTGAGACAAGGTTGTAGTCTATCCTCGTTAATATTCAACTTGTATGTAGAGGAAGCAATAAAGAAAGTAAAAGAAAAATTTCCATGTGGCATAGGGAGAAAAAATTAGTATGATACGATTTTCTGATGACATTGTCTTGTTAGCAGAAAGGGCTGATAACATTGAGAAATTACTGAATGGCATGAACAAAATAATGAAGGAAGATTTTAGACTGAATATAAATCAAAGTAAGACAAAAGTGATGAAATGTAGCAGAAATGATACCAATGGTAGCAGATTAAATATAAAAATAGGATCGGATGCTATAAGAGAAGTGAGTGAGTTCTGTTACTTGGGAAGCAAAATTACAACCGATGGCCGAAGCAGGAATGATGTTAAAAGCAGAATAGCTCTAGCAAAAAGAGCCTTCATGAAAAAGAGCAACCTCTTAGTTTCAAATATTGATCTAGGAATTAGAAAGAAAAAAAACTTTTTAAAACTCTATGTGTGGAGCACAGCACTTTACGGTAGCGAAACATGGACTTTAGGAATACCGGAAAGAAGGAAAATTGAAGCATTTGAAATGTGGTGCTACAGAAGAATGCTGAAAATTAAGTGGACAGACAAAGTAAGAAATGAACGAGGTTTGGAAATGATGGGTGAGGAAAGAAGTTTGTGGAAGAAGCTTACAGAAAGAAGAGACAGGCTGGTAGGTCATATGCTGAAACATGTTGGATTAGTTAATTTGCTGGTGGAGGGAACAGTCGAAGGTAAGAACTGTAGAGGAAGACAGAGATTAGAATATATGAAGCAGATAATTGAGGACGTGGGTTGTAGGGGATATATAGAGATGAAGAGGTTAGCACAAGATAGGAAGGGATGGAGGATTGCATCAAACCAGTAGAAAGATTGATGACACCAAAAAATAATAAATAAAAGGATATACATGTTTTGATTTTAAGTTTATTTTTGATAAAATATTTAAATCCAAATAATAATAAATTTATTTATCCGCAATCCGCAGATGTCAAGCATTTAACATCCCCATCCTATAAGATGACCTCCGTTAGTCTAGTAGCAACGCATAACACATGTAGTATTATTTCCTGGAGCGTTCAGCTGACGCGGAGATGAAGTCGAGTCGTCGGCTGACAGCTGGTCGACTGGTCCTAGGTACAGGTCCTCTGTTGTGCTCCACAGCTGGCTCGTTAGTATCATAGTCTCCGTTGGAGACCGAGTGAGTATTCCTGCGTCGTCACCATCAGAAAAAACCTTGGCGCCTTCTCCTTGGCTCCATTGGCCAGTTGCAGATTGCGCGAGCCCACTCCTCTCGTTTAATGGTTGCATGCAAACATAGAAAACCAAATCAGCTGGTTGCGTGGCAACACACTTATTTGATTGGCAAACATCGAGCTGCTCAAATTTACTTACGGGGCATCCATAAATTACGTGAGGTATTTTTCCAAGCCGGTTACACCCCCACTTTTCGACGAAATACCCCCTAAAATCGACTTTCGCGTTTTGTAGACCTTTTTTTTTTGAGCTCTATAGTCCATAAAAATTTCGAAAACCTCATTTGTGATTTCCGTTGACCCCCCCTCGCCCTTGGTGAGATTTCGCCGGACACCCCGTCCCCTATTTCACCTCACGTAATTAATGGACGCCCTTAGAATATGGCATTTTTAGTTACAATTGTGTTACAAAACTGTGCAACGCATTTATGATTTTGTATTTAGACGTTCTTCGCATTGGTGAGCTTGTGATCCCTATCGGCTTTATTAAACTAGTTCTGCACTCAACTTTTCCACCAAAATGTTCACTTCGTCCAAGAGAGATTGGAGTAGTCCAGTTGTTGACCACTTCCCATAGTGCAATATCTCGCCCGGCTGAATCAGTTTATAGTTTAATCGCACCAACATATCACTTCTTCACCAAAAGCGATTTTGTCGTCAACCAAGATGACTTTCACAAATACTAGAAGATGCCGCCTGTTGACGCGCAGGCGATACCTGTTCGTTTCAGACCGAGCGTGGTGGGTGAGCGGTTAACGCTCTGGCCTCGCATTCGGGAGGACGCCGGTTCGAATCCCCGTCCGGGCATCCAGATTTGGGTTTTCCATGGTTTCCCGAAATCGCTCCAGGGGAATGCCAGGATGCTTCCTTAAAAAGGCTATGGCCGAATTCCTTCCTGTTCCTTATACCCTGTCCCATCCCACCTCTAATTACCTTAGCCGTCGACGAGGCGTTAACCCCCCCCCACCAAAAAAAAAATGAAAAAGAAAATGTTCGTTTCGGCTTTTTTGCCCACGCAGTTACGAACGTCAAAACGAGCCCACTTTTAATTTTCACTGTATTGCATATTGTCAGTACGTCGTTGCGCTATGCTGGCACATTACTGTATGTGTCCGTGCAATTGTGGTACGGCATATCCTGTCTGAAGCCTGTACATTGCCGAATACGTCATATTTGGATGAAATCTTTTTAATATTGGAAGTCGTCACGTTAGGAAGAAATGGAATAATAAAGTAGTTTGCTGAGTCTCTTGTTTTCAAGAATATTTATCGGTTTTATATATTCAACATCATTAGAACAATGGTTAAAATTTATTAGTTGTTGTAAACAGGTGAAAGTATCTACGAGATCTGATCAAAAAACAACGGAAATTTTTGTTTTTCTAAAAGAATGTTTATTTATTAATCAGGATCAAGTTTGTTTCCTTCAAAGTAACCAGTGAGGTGTGACCATTATAGTGATACAATTTCCTGTAGTGGTTTTGCCACAATTCTGGGCGTTTTCGACGGATTGTTTCAAGCAAACTATGCATAACTTCCAGGCAGTATTCCTTAAGGTCTATTAACAGTACGACCATTTCGCAGAAGCTCATGATGCACAACGCCATTGAAATAAAAAAAAAAAGGTGAGTAAAACCTTCACATTTGATCGAACCTGTTGCATTTTTTCGGCCTTAGCTGCTCAGGCAGCTTCCTTTGCGACGATTTGGCCTTGCTTTCGACGTATATCCATACATTCATGTTTTGTCGCTTGTTATGACCGTTTTAAGAAGTTCTGGATCGTTTATTACTTCATTCAGCTATTCCTGAGCGATGTCTACACGACGTTGTTTTTGGTCGAAATTCAGCAATTTTGGAACAAACTTTGCTGCCACACGCTTCATACCCAAAACATTCGAAAAAATTGCTTGGCATGAGCCAAATGATATTCCGACACCATCAGAAACCTCTCTAACAGTGATACGGCGATTTTACAGACTAATTTTTTTCACTTGCTCGACGTTGTCTGCGGTTGTTGTGTGTTAGGACGCCCAGGATGGTGGTGTCTTCACGGCACTCTTTGAACGTCTGTACGACCCGTAAAATCTTGTTTTACTCATAGTAGACTCGCCAAAAGTTACTGTTAACATTTCGATTGAGATACTGCACTTTATTCCATTTTTCAAGCAAAATTTTATACAAATTCTTTGATCAATTTTTTTAATTCGCTGAGCGCATCAAAACACACTTAACATGTTCGACAGACGAAATTAAACTAAACTTTCAAGTTGCGACCTACTTCAGGAACATGTGTACCAGCAAAATAAAAATAAAAGTTTGAATATTGTGTTTATAAAAGCAGCTAAATTAAAATTCCCTTTATTTTTTGATCAGACCTTGTATGCGACTGGTTCAATTAAGAGGAATGATTAAAAAGTGAGATCTGTATGGATGGTCCGATAGTCAAACACCACTAGCCATTGAAAAACATACTCAGAAAGTATTCAGTAGACCGGCTATTTTGATTATAACAGGAAAAAAATAAATCTTACAATTTATTATTGTTTATACTCGTCAGTTTGGTCTAGATCCAAAGAGAAAAGTTTTATATATATATATATATGCTTAGCGTCTCTCTAACAGCGAGGTCTTTAGGGACGGGAAAGGATGTGGGGCAAGGAATGGGAAGGAATTCGGCCATGGCCTTTTGAAGGAAGCATCCCGGCATTTGCCTTGAGTGATTTGGGAAACCATGGAAAACCCAAATCTGGATGCCCGGACGGGGATTCGAACCGCCGTCCTCCCGAATGCGAGGCCAGAACGCTAGCCGTTACACCACCACGCTCGGTAGAAGAGCTCTCAGTTTAGATCGGTATTACAGATTTTAAGTCTTTTTCCCGTACTCAACAGTATGCTAACTAATAGGATTATGCTACGCTGTCTCGGATTTTTAGAAATACTTAAGATTTCTCCTTTAATGTATACATTGTGACCTTTGAAGCTAGACGAAAAGCATCTCATAGGTTCTTCAGCATTTGGTATCTATACTGGAGCTGCTCCACCGGATTGGAAGCGAGAGAGTTTTTATTGTAACACGATAAACACAAACCAACACTCGCTAAGCTACTAACTATATATATTGGCACCAGACGCGACGGCATGTTACGCAATATCGTACTGGTAACTGGGCGCCGCTATCGAGATCACTGACCTGACTCAAAGGAAGCCATCTGGACGCGACCAGAATAAGATGAACCAGGAGAGCGTATCCGACCAGTAGGTGACCGACAAATACCACCAGCGTCTTGTCTTTTCCTGTTGAGAAATGAAGCATACGCTAATTTTATTAGACGGTATTTCGGTTCTGCTGGCTGCGACTCAATCTAGAAATGGTTGATACGTAGTTAGATCTGTCTTAAATAAATATCGCCGATGAAATAGGGCAGAGAATAAGAAAGAGTGGATGATTATGGACCTTCTTAAGATATAATCTGGAGCTGGAACGTAGGGAAGACCGAGCTTGGTGGGTGAACGGTTAACGTTCTGACCTCGCATTCGGGAGGACGCGGGTTCGAATTGCCGTCTGGGCATCCAGATTTGGGTTTTCCATGGTTTCCCCATATCACTCCAGGCGAGTGCCGGGATGCTTCCTTCAAAAAGGCCATGGCCGAATTCCTTCCCGTTCCTTGTCCACACTCCCATCCCGCCTCTAATGACCTTAGTCGTCGACGAGGCGTAAAGCAATAAGTATATAAAAAAAAGTAGGGAAGGAAGCCAAAACCTTGCTACATACAGTGTTCTATAAACTAATGTTGACATTTGGTTACATGGACATGGATAAGAGAGACTTGAGCATAGTGCAGGAGGCAGAGATAAACTCCTGAAATGTTTAGAAAACGTTACGAAAAAGAAAAAGTTCAGAAATGAAAACATGAGGGGAAAGTTTTGGGGCATTAGTACGAGAAACGCCGGACCTGGAGGTATAGGATTAAGCACGCAGGACGTCTGTTCGAGTCCGGTCTAAGGAATGGGTGGTTGTAATTGAGTGTTATGTTCGTCTTGGTGGTCAGTCCTCACTATAGTGTCCCAAATTACATGAGTGCGATGCAATAGTTAGTATAAAATAAAATGGAGCTGGATAATTATTCACACAGACCATAGGCCATATTAAAAAAATTAAAAAAAAAGAAATCGAAGGAGAAAAGCCAAACTAGAAAAGATAGCAATGGTTTGGACCTGTCTTGAGAGTGGAGTGACCGAGCGGGGCGGTGTAACGGTTAGCGTTCTCGCCTCGCATTCGGGAGGACGGCGGTTCGAATCCCCATCCGGGCATCCAGATTTGGGTTTTCCATGGTTTCCCCAAATCACTCCAGGCAAATGCCGGGATGCTTCCTTCAAAAGGCCATGGCCGAATTCCTTCCCATTCCTTGCCCTCATCCTTGCCCCCATCCTTTCCCGTCTCTAAAGACCTCGATGTTAAAAAGAGACGTAAAAGCAGTTACGAAAAAAAAAGAAGAGAGAATGGAGTAGGGAAGAACGCGAAGAGAAAGGGAGGTGGTGACCTATCGGAAGATACGGACGAGAGACTTAGGCCAAGGATTTGAAGACAAATAGCAGAGGAGGAATATTGGAGATAATCGGCAAAAATGAAAGAGCAGCATCAGCAGAAGGTTCAGCGTTGATGCTGACGGTGGCTTGGGAAACTGCGGAAAATAGAAAAAAAAAATTCTTTACTGACTATTACACTTCCAGAGAGGTCAAATGTTTAGGATAGCAAAAGGTTCTTGAGCAAAAATGCTGAAGAACTCGATGCCCACAGTTGGAAAAGGACCGGGGGGGGGGGGGGATTGGTGGTTGTGTAGCTCCGATTTTCAGTCTAGAACTTGGCACTAGAATTGAGATTACATGGTCGTTCTGAAGGTATTAAAATAACGCCCTCTATTCTATCTCCTTTTTCTTTGCTCTCCCATCATTTCTACCTGGCTTTAATTTTCGATGCTTTTCTGTATTTCCACGCTTTAGAAGCTTCAGTAGTTACTATATTAAGTTTGGAAGGAAAATCGAGTTGGCAATCGGTCTTAGATACACAGCCCGCCAGTAATAGTAACAGAATAAATGTTTATTATAATAGAACCTCTGTTTTTGCTTCGGTCTTAACGGTTCGTCAATAATGAGGCCATTATAGCCTGGAGAGGTCTCGAGACAAGGAATGGAAGGATTTCGGTTATTACTTCCTAAAACAACCATCCCAGATTTCGCACGGAGATTTCAGGAAACCTAAATCTGGATTTCGGAATCGGTGTTCGAGCTTACGTCCTCCCGGATGCAGGGTCCGAGCTTAAACGCTCACCCACCAGGCTTTGTTAATAAACTTTGGTCGCATAGTTGATTCTTCGCATATGCGTGGTGACAAATAAATGGAGATACTCGTCGTCAAGAATGTTCTCGTTTGTAATTGCTATACATTACTTAATTTAAATGAAAACTGTGTTGTCAGTATGAAGTTTACTGTAATTTTCGTAGTCTGTAAACGGTAAACACACTCTACAATCGTGGTACGTATGTTTGATGTTCCGTCCGGCCATCCAGATTTCGGTTAATCACTATTTCCGGAAAATACACCACGTAAATTCCGGGATGATAATTTGCATTACAAAAATTCTTTGGGTTTATGGTATCGTAATAGTTTTGATAGTCTAGTATTGTCTGCTCTGTCTTTAAGTTCTCTCCATTCCTCTGTTATCTTTCATTCTTATCATAAACGCAATGGAAGACAAGATATAGTTCGGCAGAGGGGAAGGTAGGAAGAAACTAAAATGTCGGAACAGGGATTTGCCTTTACCGCAATGCTTAGAAGAAGAATACAGTGGAAAAATTAAAAACGCTTTGTACATATGAGGTGCTAGGTTTAAAAAGAGAAGTAAATGATAAAGTTCTGACAACCTAACGTTGAAGTACTTCTGATTTCACATGTATCATATTCCAGCATAAATGCTCCTATCATTCAATTTTTTTTGTCATGTAGTGACACTGTGATTTATTTCAAGTTAATTAGTCATTTGCGAGTCCAGACACCTCCGCTATTGAGCAATAGGTTTCATTGCCAACTGTAATTATGCAACTGCAAGTTGGTACTGCGCCCGTAGTAAATGCTGGAATATGTCCAAAATCACTAATTTACTTGCAGTTAAAAAAAAAGGCAGATAACTTTTTTTTTTTTTTTTTTTTTTTTTTTTTTTTTTTTTTTTTTTTTTTTTAGAAATGTTTGTTTTTGAAGCGGATAGCAAGACAACTTTACCTAACATGTAAGAAGTTTCGAATTGATTTCAAAGAAAATATCACGAAACCGTGAAGATTTCTGTATAATTCATGGTAGGAATTTATACTCGAATACATATAAAACTACGCTGTTAAGTGTTCTAAAGAGTAGACGTGCTCTTGGCAAATTGAGCTAATAGCTTATTTTCCTTCTTAGAGTTTTGTCCAGTCGATGTCAGAATCATTAGAAGCGGGGGAGGAGTAATAACAAGGATCGGGGAAGAATTCAGCCATAACTTTTGAAGAAATTATCCGAGTATTCGCCTGGAGCGATTTCGGGAAACCATGTAAAATCGAAACCTGGATGACCCGTCGGGGTTTAAACCCGCATCTTCCCGAATTCAAGGCCCGAGGAGTAAGTTTGAACGCTAAATTGTTCGTAGGTTGAGTGGATTCAGTTCGGTTTTTATACAAAATTTTGTCGCCATATGCCTCTCTTTGGCTTCAATTAACGTAAGTGTTAAGTGTACCGATTTTTAAGTCTAAACTGAATGCAAAATTGGATTCTTATTCAAGTTTAATTAATATAATCAATACTTTTGTACGCCGTCCAATTAGTATATTCAACTATAAATCTACTGCTTCTACAGAAAGACTGAAAATAAATGGATATTTAAAGTATGAAATTAAAACTTATGAAAATCGTAGAACATAGAAAGACCTGATAGTATGGGTTGTATTTTAAGGCCTGTGCAAATAATTAGCTGATGGAAGGAATATTTGAATAGCAGAAATGTGTGGAAAAGAATGGGAATGTGTGAAGCAGACAATTGAGAAAATAGGTATTAATGAGGGCGTAAGGATTTGGAGAGGCTGTATTAACCTCTTCCAATCTGCTGTTAACCTCTCCTTCGCGTGGTACACCCTGTTTGTGCGAACTGGGCAATAGTGACCTAACGGATCTCGGTTAGACCATGATCAATTGACCCTGAAATAATAGTTGGGCCTAATAATAATTGGAAACAGGCCAGACTAGAATTGTCAATTGATAGCTGGATTAGAAACTCACACATGGAGTTCGCGTGTTCTCACGCTTCCATTTTTGCTTTCGAAATTATTAATTTTATTTTATCCGTGAACTCCATAGGATAGGTTCGCGGAATGCAGGTTTGGAAACCCTGATCTAAGAGAAAGAAATGAGCAAGGAAGCAGGTTTTTAGGATTTTGGGAAAAATATAAACTAATTATAGAAAACATAAATTTAAGAATAACTCACGAATAATATTCACATGGACATTTCCAAGGAGCACAGTTAAATGTTAGCCAGATTGTATCATGATCAAACAGAGATTCGGAAACCAAATACTAGACTGTAAAGTATACCGGGGAGCTGATGTAAATTCTGACCACTATCTGTTAGTTATGAAGTGAAGGGTGGATTCGAGAGAATAAAGGAACAACATGGACAACACGAATTCAAAGGATCTCTCATGAATAATAAAACAAAAACTGCAGAGATTATAGACGTGGGTCTAAAATACAACTCTGAACGGAATTCAACAGAGGAATGATGAACGTGTCAGTGCATATACTAAGAAGAAAGGAGATAGGATTAAGAAAAAATAGTTGCTTAATATACTGCACATGAACGTTGGTAACGTCCTACTCCGACCGGTAACAGTTGGACCTCTTACAGATAATACGCGGTGTTATAAAACTGGGCTGACAACTTTTTGTGTTGCTTAGGTTAAAAAAAAACAAAGAAATTTGCCCACCGTAATTGCCATATCGCACTCCTATATTTTTTTTTTTTTTTACTTTCGATAAGGGTGATATAATAGCATGTGAGTTTCGAACATCAGCCTATACTATTATAAGGCTGTAACGGTGATGAGTCTCCAATTTTTGTAAAATGCCTGGGATCGCCTATTGGGAAATCCTTAAAACCAAAAGTCCTTAGTATTTTTGAATAAGTGTTCACGATTTGATAGCGTAAGATCTGTCAATTTGAGGTATGGCTCATCTCGCTAAGTGACCTGTCGGTGGAACAGCTAGTTGAAATCTGTTCTGAACTTTAAATTTCATAAAAACGCATTCGGGAGGATGCCGTTTCGATTCCCCGTCCGGGCATCCAGCTTTGGGTTTTCCCTGGTTTCCCCAAATCACTCCAGGCGACTGTCGGGATGCTTCCTTAAAAAGGCCATGGCCAAATTCCTTCCCGTTCCTTGTCCCCATTCCCATCCCGCTCTAATGGCTTCGACGTTGATGAGGCTTAAAGCCATAGGTAAAAAAATAAAAAAATATAAAAAAACTATTGAATTGATCTTAACTTGGGTTTCATTGCTTGAAACATAATGATCAGGGGTATTCATCATCGCGCTACCTCACATGGAGACGGAATGATATTTATGACAGAAACATTAAAGACGATAACACACCATATAGCCTAATACATTAAGAAAAAGACAAAAGTGTTAATGAACGTGTGGCTATAACGTTACTTCAGGAATATATCTGTTTCCACTGTCTCGCCTAGCATCTACTGTCCGCAGACATCAACTTAGCATTTATTATTATTTATTATTTTCCCATATAAAACGTAGCCCAGCACCTAGAATCTAATCTCGGCTCTTATTTTCATTATTTTTATATGCATATATATATATATTAATATCTTAAATACTTAACGTATTCACTTTATAATCGGTTAACGCCAGATAACTTGATTCAAGTTCCAGTGTCTCTTTCTACTTCTACTGTTATTAAACAGAGTGGATACCACCACCGCTACTACACTATTACCATCACTAATTGTCACAGCCGCACTTCGGTTCCACTAAAGTTCATTTCTTGTTGTTGTTGATTACGCACCAACTTAGCAGTTATAAATCTATTTACTGGTGTTCTGTGGAAGCAATAGGCAATTTTATCTTTCATAACAAATGCTCAGCCTGTCTTCTTCGATGTACAAATACTTCCACTACGACAAAACGTTCACTAATAAGTGTTGCCTCAGTACTGTCATCTCTTGTATAAGACATATTGGAGAGAAATTGTGAAGATCATCGCGGAATATTGTATCATCTCTGATAGATGAATGAAACTTCGACTCGTAAACATGCTGCTATGGTTATGACCGACCGCCCTTGGGCTCGATTCACATCGTGCTGTGAGGAGTGATAATGTGTTCAGAATGCCATCCATTGTCTGCCCTCCACCTAGTTAAGACGGCTTCCAATTGGTGTCATACACTCCCCACTTCGTTACGTCACGCTCATAAATTGGATCGCCTCCGTTTCCTGCTGCCGACGCAGATTAATGTCCAGATTAGGTATTCGAACCGTGCCACCAGGGTACAACACAGCGTTTTTCAGCAGAAATGTGTATCCATTTGGGTCTTCGAATGCGGCGGAAGAAATTTAAAAAACAAGCGCGTGTTTCTGTTCTGGTTTGATGTACTCTTCTCGTAGCCTGTGCTAATACCATCACCGCTACATAAGTCACAATTTGCGAAATGAATAATCTGCTTCATATTCTCTAAAGTACATTTCTTCCCTTTCATTGTACCCTCTATGCAGAACCAATCACGTACATCTCAAATATGAACCGTTGTTCTATGTCCTTTTAAGATTTAACTCTAGTGTATCTGCAGTGTTGTGTGTATTTTTGTCGTCTGCGGACCTATCCTGGTGGGTGCGCGTTGACGCTTCAGTTTGTTATTTGGGACAATGTGGTTCAAATCCACGTCTTGCCATGCAGGATTTGGTTTTCCACGATTTTCCGAAATCACTCCATGCCATGATGATTTACTCGCCCTCAGAAATTCATGGCTGGGTTCAGAATTACTTCAACCGTCGCCGGCTCTAATGACCACGACGTTGACAAACCGGAACGCCCAAAGTTAAAAAAAAAACAGTGACGGGGTCAGCCCTACGCTCCTCCCTCATATTTGAGGAGCCTGCTCACGGTTACTATAGTCAGCGTCATGAAATTAGGCCTGCCAAGGTCACGTAGTCTCCACCATGGAGGAAGGAATATATGGAGACGAGATAACGCGAAATCCGTGAAACCTCGTGAAAAAACTGTGCCTGCGCGGCGGACATCGTAGGAGTACCAAAACATTGGGCTGTTTGCACTGTGTCAGCTGCTGAGAATATTTCATTTTCTAATATTCTAAAGTTTTCTATAATGTCAAATTGTGATGCATATGGTTGCACAAACAGACGAGATAGGAAAAAACCTGGAATAGCGTTTCATAAGTAAGTCACATTGTAATTATCGTTCTTGAAGTATCTGACAGGCAACCGCAACATTAGTGCCATTCGCTATAAATTTATTCATTGCTCTCAATAGGATCATATTATTCTCAAATTTTTGTTGGTGTAGTGTAGACAATTAGCATATGTTACTATTTTGCACCTGAAAAGCTAGCCTTATTGTAGACAAATGTTGGAAATTTAATTTAAACGGATCATGTTTACATCGCGACACAGTGAATATGGTATTCTGCATGCATTACTCACGTTTAAGTTTACGCTGAAATTGCACGATGAAATTAATCGTGATAATTTGTGCTGTGCGAACTACTAAACGTGATGAAATAAACTTTGTAATCGTAGGCTTCCGCGGCCAGAGTCAACTGATTCTTGGCTATCCGGGTGGCGCCGCGTCATATTTCTTAATACCGACGTTTCGACCCTCATTCTGGGATCTTCTTCCAGGGCAGAACTGCCCAGAATGAGGGTCGAAACGTCGGTATTAAGAAATATGACGCGGCGCCACCCGGATAGCCAAGAATCAGAAATAAACTTTGTTGACGGAAATGTAGTTCGCGATGCATTTCTTGTGTTTAGATGTGTCTACATAGTTTGATTTTGTAGCGGCAATATTAATGGAAATGTTGGCAGGTTTAAATGCGGTGTATACCTGAAGAGAACAAACAATTTATTTATTATTAGCTGTTAGCTTCTGATTTTTGAATGTACTGATTTTTCTAGCAAAATTATATAGGCCACTACCAGTACAATATCTTCTAAGTAAGGTCAGAAACTATGAGGTTTTATGAATTATTAATTTTTTTAAAGCTCTAAACATTGACTTATGCTTTTTTTTTTTTTAATTTCAGATATAACTTGTTTCTATTTGTAAATATGTCTACAAGTATATTTCTAGATTTTGAAATCTTCATTGTCAATTACTGAAATAGAATGTGAAAATATAACCTATTTGAACATTAACTAAAATTTAAGGACTGTAGAAAAAAACAGTTTGTTATTCAAGTTAAAAAGAATTACCTGCTCATTAAGTTACGTCCGAATTCATCATCAAATATGGATATGGCGATAGTTTTTTTCTGGTCCAGGCCGCAATTCAACCTAACCACGTCAATTTTAAGGTACAATATCTCGAGAACTAAGCGAGATATCAAAAAATTTTATTCTTTACTTTCAGTTTCCCTCATCGAGTTACATAAGAATTCGTCATCAAATTGCGGCGCCACGGTTATCGTTGAATCCCGTCATAACCTAACAACCTCACTTTTGAGACAGTATATCTCGCGAACTAAGCGAGATACCGAAAAATTTTATTCTTTATTTTCGATTTGTATCGTCGTGTTACATAAGAATCTATCACCAAATTTGACTTTGGGGACACGTTTCTTCTGAATTTCAACCAGAAATCCACTCTTTTGAGACAGTATATCTTGAGAACTAAGCACGATATCAAAAAATTTTATTCTTCATTTTTGATGTGTCTCGTCGAGTTACATTATAATCCATCATTAAATTGCGGTGCCACGGTTGTTTTATGATTCCCTTGAGGTTTTTGTGCCTATTTCCGTGTTTCTCTGGTCAAGCAATATGGCGGCCTCCCCTCCCCACTTGTCTCCACCCGGTTTCACTCCAGTTCCAGTATGTGGCGAAGGTCCCTTGCGTCGTCTCCATATATTCCTTCCTCCATGGTCTCCACTGCCTCCCCTGCACCAACCCTCTGTCCCTTGGTTGGGCCGGCGACATTGCCACATTAGCTTTTGCCGGTCGTCCATGCGTATCTTTACACGCGGTCGCTTTATTTCCTTAGTTTAAGGCCTATTCGAGTAATGTTAATGGTGGTGATGTTCAGGAACATAATCATGCAATTAGTGTATTAACAGACAGAAGTAATATTCGCGAACCTGCAGGCCGCCTGGGCATTGGAAACCTAATTAAAATCATTGTAGCAGATATTTTAAAGTATTTTTAAGGAATATTACCAATAACTAATACGCAAAAATAAAAAAATAAAAAATAGTCTAAAACAAACACTGACATGGAGGTATTTGTGGCAGTCATTTCTATGTATAATCGATCCCTTACATTTTATAAATTAATTTTCGTTTTGTCTTTGCTTTTGAAGATTTCTCGCGAAATTTGTCCATTGTGTACAATGATAATAATAATTCTTACAGAAGCTTAAAATATCTTTTCTGTGGAGGACAGGAAATATGTTTCTCAGTCGTAAACGAACCGACCGACCAGCCGGCACTGCGGCATGCGCTGCGCGCAATCATTCGCGCAAATATAAACTGTGAAACAATCCAAAAGGCGTTGTCTGAAGAGGCTTTGCCTGCTACCAGAATTAATTTCAGTATTTTCTTAGAAACTTTCTCGCTGGAAGTTTTTACGTAAACAAATAAAACGTAAGTTAGTCAGCGACAACATTTTACATTACACAGCCGAAACAACTAAGCGCTTCGTGTAACATTTTTTTTTATTATTATTATTTACATGCTTCCCTATTTAATGAATAGAATGTATTCGGTATGAGTCTGTTAACTTTCAGGAAGGCGCATAATTTTTTTTGTTTTTTTTTTTTAGTTATTACTTATTATTTTTATTGCTTTTTCTGTCGGTTGAAGTGAAATAGTATTTTGATTTCTAATTTTCATGGAAACACATTACTATTTTTTTAAAAACAGTCACACAAATATTTGGAATTATAAAGCACATCACCTTGTCCCGCATGTTAAGTATTATGTTTTAGAATTTTTTTCGCACTCATTACTGAAAGTTGATTTTTTTGCTGATTTGCAACACTGTTCGGATACTCCGTGACCTTCACAGGACTAATTTCGTGACTGCCACTATAACTGGACAGTGGGCTTTGCGAGTAGTTCCGGGCGTTCAGCTTTAAAGGAAAATCTTTTCACATCACTGGAAATCGAGCGTTGTTGTCCAGACTTCATCACTTGGCAGTGAGCTTTTTCACCTACTGCAATATTTTTTGCTATTCATTTTGTGAAACTGTTTTTGAAGCCGAATCAATAACAGATATGGTAAAAGAGCTGGAATGGGACTCATTGGAAGACACGAGGAGGGAGAAGAGGGTCATGGGAGTGTACAAGGCGTATATTGGTGATGAGGCATGGGAAGATATTGGTGTAAGAATTGAAAGTAATGCATGGAAGGGAAAAGATGACCATGATCACAAGCTGGCACTCGATTTCAGGCACAAGGGTGTAGGAAGGTTCTCTTTTTTAGGTAAGGGTGTCAAGGATTGGAATAAGTTACCAAGAGAAATGATGAATAATTTGCCAAAACCGTTGAAAGAATTTAAAGTTAAGATTTGTAAAGGGTAAATGTAGGCGGATGCAGAAAAGGGGGAAGATGGGTGTTTAGGGAAATTGCCACCGGAGCATGCGCTCCATTGCAATTTAATTTAAATTTAAAAATACCTTAGCATACGCCTAGACGATACAGAATTTCCGGCGATATTATTTCATTCCTGGCAAATCTTGTCTTGTAGACGTTAGTGTTGGCAACTCGGTGCTCTCTGCCAACTGTCTGTCAGCAAGGTTTTAAACTGGTTCACCGCCAACCAGTTTTCCGCCTCTTCCCTCCAACTTCTTCACTGCTGTATTCCCTTAATTATTCCACCTGTCCGAATATCCCAAGTGTATTAACAGCGATACACCCAGTCTTTCGGATGTCGGTTGTGGCCGCGGTTGATATCACCCCTCCGTAGCAACATTTCTGGGAAGTTTGAATACTGGGATAGTTTCCTGTTGCGTTTCCTATTGCGGCTAGGGTTACTATTATGAGCGCTTTCTTGAGTAATTAGCATATGTTCATTGTAACTTATTCTTCTTCTTGGGGATGGGGATGAATGAAAGGAAGGACGGGGCGAAATTCGCAGCCTACCTTTTAGGATTGTTCCTCCGAAAAACACGAAGAAGTAGCCTAGTGTAATGTCCCCGTCAGTATCATCATTAGCAGTATTGTTTACTTTCACTCCAAACATCGGAATTTTCGGTATTTATTCCAGATCATAAACGCTGCCTACCAGCTCTTCTATCCTACTCCCCAAGTACATGGTGTTAGAAGTTTCTTCCCAGTATCCGAGTAACCGAACCATATTTGCAGGAAGTTTTTGTAGGTGGAGAAAAAATCGTGTAACTAGCTGGGTGAGATAATGTTTTGTGTTGACATGTCTGCGCGTGGGGTAATTGTTTTCATTTTGAGTTTTTCACTTATACATCGTTTGGAAGCAGCACATGAGGACGTTATTGGTTGATAGTGGCTCTTCATTTGTAAAACAGTCTTCCAGTTTCCATACAGCGTACCAGGCATTTCCGGATCGTCCGATCACGTCATGAGAATGCTGTCGCAGCCATTTAATAACACTATTTTCGTTGCGGTAAGTGGAATGAAGTGAATAAGCTCCTTTTAATAATATGATTGACTACTGGCTGTTAAATAAAACGCGACCTTTTTGACATTGACTCACTAGCTGTTGGCACATGTGGATGCGCTTTGTTTTTCGGTTTCTGCTCTATTTTCGTCTTGCATTTCCCAGCTATCGCTGCATTTCCTAGACGGTTCGCGGAACCAAACCGTTTGTCTGGAGTTTCCGGGAATTTTTTTTTAGTGTTTCCAGGTTTACCCCTTCCAGATTCTCGTAAAACATTTTCTGTTGGTTATTAGGTATCTGACAAAAATTCTCCGTTAGCCGTGACATGTCTAGAAAAGTTTCACTTGTATTTATATTAATTTCCATTTGGTTTTCAAACTGTTTAACGTTATAGAACAGATATAGTATAGATCCCGTCAGGCATTACTTCTATTTTCATGAGCAAAAAATTACTACGTGTACTTCGCTTAAAGCTTAAACAATGAACGGGAATATCTGAAGAAAAGAGAAGACACCTAAAAGTAAGTACTGAGTGGACTATGAGGCTGTTATGGGAGTGAGTGGAATAAGATATCGAGTAATATTCTGTGCAATCTATCTGAAATAGAGAAAGAATTTTAAGATAAATTTTCGCAACTTGTAAGTCCAAAGAACTGGGGGATGGATCTTTTGGGTATGTAGGAGATGGTGTGCCTAGTTCAGGATGAAGAAAGGCATAGAGACATGTATGATGAATACGATCAGTTGAAATTAATATCCTCTAGGAATAGCTCAGCAAGAAATGAAGTGCAACAAAATTCATAGTAGAAAAGGTAATCGGGTTAGAACTGTAGAGCGCAAGAATGAAGGAAATCGTTGGGGATTGATTGAAACATTGATTGAAGACAGTAAAATAAATGACTCCTTAAAACTCGTAGCAATCTTTGAACTACGTAAGTTGTGACTTATTTTCCACTATGTTAACAATAAGAAGGCTAAGATGCCCCGGAAATTTAAAATTATTTTATTAAATTTTGCTTCTAGCATGGTGACGTCAGTGTAGCCTATAATTACAGTTCAGTACCTATGCTGTGTTCAGTAAGCGGGAGACTGACCTGATTAGATATTGAGTATATCGTGTGTAACTCGATGCGACCATGAACTCGTTTCGTGTGGTCTCGATTAACAGCGAGAGGCGTCGGGACAAGTTCTACAGGTGCTGCACCACTGATGAAAACTAAATCTCACGTTTTAAGAGTTGTCCCCCCCCCCCCCGTGTGACTTGACTTAAAGTTATTAATAAACAGAAAATTATAGTGCCTACGTGAAATAATAACATTCTTTGTAGCCAAAAAGGAAAAAAAGGCATGTAGTCTAACATTAAATTACGGTACCTCGATTTTACAAGAAAATAATTTTTTTGGTGCATGGCTGAGAGAAGTAGGGGAGAGTGGGGTAAAACCGACCTCTTAACTTTATATCTTATAAAATCGGACTTCTGCCAAAAATATTTTTTTAAAATGAGGTTAATAATATTAACGGAATATTAAAGATGTATCATATTCATGTATAATTCATTAATGATAAGTAGTTTAATTTTTGTCAATTTTTTTTTGTGATGTTGACAAAACGACGGTTTTGCCCCATGAGTGGGGTAAAACAGACACCCATAAGATTTACATGTAAAAACGTTTATTCCAGCATTTACAAAAAATATAGTATAGAATTGCATGTTTTTATAAAATAAAGAGTCATTTATCAATATGAAATAAGAAATTAACATACATGAGGTCAAATTTAGTTTTAAGAACAAAAGTCACAAACGAAATTGTCATCTTCTTCTTCACAATTTGCACAAGCCTCGTGGGCCCATCCCGTACAGTTCTGACATTGAATCCATCCCTCCCTGTCCTTTGAGCTCGAATATAATTCATTGCAGAATTTGCAAGCCTCTTCATCTTCATTCAAGTCACTGTCATCTTCATCTTCATTAAGATTCATTAACATTTTCTTTTCTTTTACCTTTCCATTTTCACAGTAATAAGCTCGAGCTAAAGATGTATGCTCTGGTGACCTTAGTTTTAATTGAGGATGTCGGTTAACGAATCCGTAATACCAATCTTTCCTGCAATTTTTTCGATTCTGTTGAAGGTATGGTTTATCATATTTTTTTCTGCTACATCAAATGCTAGCCGCCGTAGATCGGAAATTGTCAGGCCAAAGAGTCTTTCTTCCATAAATAATACATACTCAATTATTTTCTTTTCTTGAGCCTCAGAAAACACGGTATCATAGCGACCTAATAGCTTCTCAGAAGCCAGCTCGGGCGTCAGATCATTTTTTCGTGCTTTCTTCACTCTGTCAATCAATGTTGTTCTAGGTACGTTCAAACATTCAGATGCTGCAGTGTATCCCATCCGTCCTTCAAGAACCGTGTTTACTGCCTCCTTCATTCCTTCTTGTGACCAGCTCTGCCGAGTTGTCTTTCGCACGTAGTTCCTCACCATATCTGAAATCCAAATGTAGGTGCTTTAGTCTTAGGAACAGAAACAAATTACGCATAACTTTGTTTCCTGTGAGTATTTTAAAAAAATTAAATAAGAGGTTTATTAACTTCAAGATAACATTTTACTTGAAATAGAAACTTACCTTAGGCCCTTAGAAATACCGATTTCCCGCGGTTTTAACTTTTTTATGTAGGCTAACAAGTAAAATAACTTTTGTGTTAAGTAAAAAATTCGCGAAAGCCTTTTATTTCATATTAAATCTCATCCTCATGTACAGTAAATTTAATGAAACACTTCATATTAATAAATCGGAGTTTTAATTATTTTATAAAGTATAATGAAATCCTGAACTCAGTAGTTTCAACCTTGTCGGTTTTGCCCCATCACTGATTGACGGTTTTGCCCCGCAGTACACGACAAAACAAATGTGGCAATTTCAGATTATCGATCAACACTTTCTAAGCTACATTTACAATAAAAATATAGCTAAAGACACTGAATAATCATATTTACTCACCAATGGTAAATCAGATTGGCGTGATAATCCTCCAAGCCATAAACAGACGTCATGAAACTCTGAAAAAAAACTGATAAAAACTTTTACGCTTCGCATAATCCTAACAATATCCAGTACGCGAACGAAACCAGTCTCAAAATGCTCATTATTACACCTTCTCCAACTAGTTCTAATGCTGCCGCCCAATGGCAGCTCCTAATGGGAAATCTTCTGTGGGTCGGTTTGACCCAACCAGTCGATTTTGCCCCACTCTCCCCTACAATGTCGTACACTTAAACACAAAGATGATATTAACTTTGGATTGTCTATGTATTTCCAAAGGCTCAATGCAGGGCCAGCACCAGGATTCTCGGGCCCGGGGTAACTAGTTGAGGCCCGTGGCCAATTCATCGGATGGGGCCCTCCCTCAGGCCAGATGGGCGACCCCTCGTTTTTTTTTTTAAAAAAAACATTCTTATAACTGCCCGGGTAACAATTCTTGGGCCGGGGGGGGGGGGTGTTACAGTCGGTAACGCCTCCCCCCCCCAAATCGGTCGGCGGGCCCAGGATACATTTAACCTCCTTACCTCCCTCCCCCCTCCCTAACGCCGGCCCTGGCTCAATAGCAATACCAATAAACCATTCTGCTCAAATTTTCATTAGTACCTAAACTTAGTCACCCAGAAATCCCAAATCTAGAGAATCTTATGAGCAAGGTATGTTTTTGAATCAACGGTTATGAAATTAGGTTTTTTCTGACACACTCACATGTAAACAAAGGAGCTCTTCTATTTTCATTACAATTTTCCTCTTAACCTCATGTGATTAGACAATATACTCCCACTAACTGCCATAGCTGTATGTGGCCTATTTTGTTTACTGGAGATATACTGTACTTTATTGAGCAGAATTATCTAAGCAACATGAACAGAAGATTTGAGCATATCTCATATTAACAGAATTACCCACTACTGGTACCGTATTCGTAAAATCAAGTTTTAGTTTGTCATGGCCGTCTCTTCCCTTCCACATAGTATTCCTAATTCTTTTCACAACATCCTTCCAAGCCTTATTGCCACTATATGCCTGATACATTCCCTTCACTTGCTCCCTGCTTTACAATTACTCCCAAACAGGCTCCTTTAAAATATTAGTTATTGAATTTATTCTGTGATGATTTTCACAAACAAATATAGCTGCTGTACTTTGTCCCCCCCCTCCCCCCTTTCAATTCCTGCATATTATTTCCGTAATGTAGGTCATATTTTATTATACCATACTCAAGCAAGGCTCTGAGTAAGGTTTTGTTTTCCACTTCCCTCACACATGCCCTCATCACCCTCTACATTATTAGATGCAGTATTTTGAAAGTGATGGGAAGAGAAGGTATTGAGAGAATTATAGATAAGGATGGAGAAGAAGTAACTGAGGATTTGAAAAAAGGCACAGTTATAAAGTAACTGGTTTAGTGAGACCATTAGGGACAATAATTCAGGGGTTAAATCTGAAAACGAGCCTATCCGCACACTTGGAGGAAAGCAGATTAAAAAAAATTGAAATTAAATATGAAGATGATATGAAGGAACTAAAGGTCTAAAAAAGCATTAAGGGGCCGGTGTTGATAATATTACTACAGATGTCTTAAAGATAGTTGAATGGGACATAGTACCTTACCATGAAACATTATTTAAATTGAGTCTGGATACTTGTTGTTGTTTACCAGAGGACTGGAAAAGTGCGATAGTGGTACCGGTCCATAAAGGAGGTGTGACAAACAGTGTTGAAAAGTATAGGCCAATCAGCTTGACATCAATGGTAGGTAAATTAATGGAGAGGTTAATATGCAACCATATTAGAAGTATCTGTGAGGAAAGTAAGTAGTTTTAAAGTCAGCAACATGGCTTTAGACAAGGATATTAATGTGAATCTCAGTTAGCAGGCAGGCTATATGCAAGATATTTTTGATGAAATAGACAGGGGAGGTCAAGTTGCACTACATCTGTCAAAGGCCTTTGACAGAGTGACACATAAAATGGTGCTATATAAGGTAAAAACTATTGTTGATTAAAAGATGATTTGCTGGGTAGAAGAAAAGGTAGAAAGCAAAAAGCTAGGATAGGAAATGTATTATCAACAGAATTAGGAGTGAACATGGGAGTCCCACAGGGTAGTGTATTGGGACCATTGTAATTTGTTATTCTAATGAATGATTGTGTTAATGGTTTACTATCAGAAGTTAAATTGTTTGCAGAGGATATAATGTTATATAAAAGGATTAAAACAGTAGAAAACTGTAAACAGCTGCAGGATGATCTAGATAGGATAACTAGCTGGGTGAGTAAACATGGGATGAAGATAAATGCAAAGAAGTACCAGCTTATTAGGTACACATATAAAAAATTAAAAGTTGATTATGATTATAAAGTTGCAAATTATTGAAGACTCGAAATGTAAAAACCTTGGTATAACATTTGATAGCAAACTTAACTGGGCAGGACACATTAGACAAGTAGTAGGGAAAGGGTTCAAAATCCTTCACCTCTTGGAAAGAGTGACTTATGCTTATTCTCAGTTTTCCTTTTCATCTTTCTTATCGTATTTCTGCCGTATGTTGTGTCTGCACTGTCATATCTTTGACATTAATGATTTTACTACCTCACTGCAAATCTATTTTTATCTCACAAGCAACTTCTGACCTGAAAATTAGATCACAGTTTGTCACCACTTCAAAGACAGTAACTCTCTTTGCTTAGGGAAGTTGATAATTTATCTGTTTTGCCATTACTGGTTCATAACTTTTGCCAGACTGTGATTAGCTGGATTTAGTCACTCACAGCCTGAGAGGTGGTGTGTGACCTTCGGCCCAAGACTGTTTGAACACTGTATCATTAGAATATTTAAATATATCTGATGTTACTAGGAAAAAGGAAACTGCTTTTAGGCAATATAAATAATGCGAAAATTCATTTTTTTTCCATTGTTAATTGTTATTTCACAAGACTGTGTATCTCAGTAAGTGATAGTTTTATGATCCACAATGATATCTCCCAACATGCTACTTTCAGAAATCTATCTGTCCCGCTACCACTTCCATGCCTGATGTCTCGCCAGACTAAACTCACACACACAATTCCTTCAGCCTTGCCTCTCCCTGAATATTCCTCCAAATGGTTTAATCATAAAACTCCTGGTTTCAGAGTGCCGACACAAATTCATCCATTCCTTCATGCTTCCCATTTCACATAATCCATTAACCTCACCCATCTGGTTCTCCAACAGTATATCCACATGGATTCCAACATTCCATCCAACTTGTCTCCCTCCACAAAATCATATGCCTTTCATTCCCTCACCTCATTCACCATACAAAGCAAATCATAGCACAATGCAGACAGATGCAGGCCCAACATGCACAAAAACACCTGTCCAAGCTATCAGTTCTTGTCAGGAGTTATTTAGCTCTAGGCTTATGCCTTCCCTATCAACACTCCACTCCTGCACACCACACATCTACTGCACTCCTAATTGCCAGATCTCCATGTTTGGCTCACTTCCTCAATTTTCCCCTCCAAAACCCTCCACGACCTGTTCCCAAAAGCCTCTGCCCCTCCTTCAGTTAAACTCCAACAGTTGGTGATTAATTTTTCCTTATGTGTTCATATTTTTGTTGATTTGTTAGTTTCTACCTATACAAGATACCTGAAAGCAGCAATCTTTATCTAAATAATATGACAGCAACAATGAAGTGGAAGAAATACCTTTCCAAATAAAAAAATATGTATTATTTTTCAGAGGGTGTACTATCTGTCTCTGGAGTATTACATGGGACGTTCTCTTCAAAACACTATGATCAACCTTGGAATTCAAAATGCTTGTGATGAAGCTATGTACCAAGTAAGTTTAATGTGCCTGTTTTATTTCTCTAGTTTTAATTCAAAGCATTCTAATTTGTACGTAATATCTGCACATTGAATGTACTCTCTGCTTTTATAGCAGACATCCTGTAAACTTCACTCCAAAATTAACAAGTCACTATGACATCAGCAATAAATGTAATGTATGCAATTTACTGTCAGCTGTTAAAAGTATCTACAGCTTCAGAATATAACACTGTCTCATCAAGTATGAAACTAAAATAAAAATAGTCTGTTTTCAATCCAGGTAGTTGCTTTTGTTTTCATATCATAAGTAACTAAAAAGAGCTGAACTAAGTATTATGATGTGAGATTTTTGAAAAATATTTATGCAATATAATTAAAGTCTACATGTTTTTTAATGTAAAGTTGTATGATTATTTTAAATAATTAAATGTTAAATGTATTTTAATGTTTATAAACAAACTTCAAGTACTTTATGTCCTTGAATCTGGTTTCAAGTAGGATTAAAGGAGCATTTATATTCTCAGTCTGTCTCGAAGCATTCATCCTTATCTCCATCAATCTCTCTCTTCCATCATTTTCTTCTAGCTTGTCTCTTCTTTTCCTTTTGCCCATTCACATATTTTTGGCAGCCTCTGCTAACAATATTTTAAAACATTGCTGGTCCATGTCAGTTTCTACCTATCATTGTTGCTAACATGTGTAATTACTCCTCCAAACTCCATATATACTCTCCTCCTCTTCCTTAAACCATCAACATTTTATACTTTTCTTGTTCGCAATCTGTTTTGTCGTTCATACATCTCTTTCAAATATTCCAACTATAATGTGTTAATAAAAATATTTCACTTTTGGGTAAACATATTCCTGTATAAATACTAGGGATAGCAAATGAAAAATTATTTAAAAATTTCAAAGCAGAAATTGCTTTGTTTACCATTTCAGTAATGCAGAAAAGCCAATAATGGTAAATTTCTGTAAGTAATTCTTTGGATAATGAAGCCTTAATAGTTGTAAGCAGTTCTGTAGCTTATATTTATGTAATGTTTCAGTTAGGATTGGACATAGAGGAGCTTGAAGAGTTAGAGGAAGATGCTGGTCTGGGTAACGGAGGCCTGGGTCGTCTTGCTGCCTGCTTCCTGGACTCAATGGCTACTTTAGGTCTGGCCGCATATGGATATGGCATACGCTACGAGTATGGAATATTTGCCCAGAAAATAAAGAATGGCGAGCAGGTAAAATTACTAAACAATAATATAAATAAGATATGATAGAGAAAATAACCTGTCACTTACTTTAGATGAAGGTAGGAGGGCCAGACAAACACACTTTACAATATTATGTTAATAATTTTATTCATGTAGGAGGCAATACATTTGGCAAGGGGAAAGATGTGAGCTTATCCAGACCTACTACATGAATTAACTAAAGATGAAACAAAAGTGAATATTGGGGTTGCACCGGTGGTGGTGGGAGAAAATTGACAAGCGATAATTTGAAAATTGAGCTTGCTTTCTCTGTCTACATTTATGATAACATTGCTTTAAAGCATTTCCATTTTTGTTATTTTTTAAAATGAATTAGCAGTTTCTAAGTATTTTCTTTCTTCACTTACAATGAATATTTAAAAGATTTTAAATTCCTCTCTGATATGTTATTAATGTGATTGTTACTGGTTATTTTTAAATTCCTTACTGTTTGATGAGGAATTCAGTTTGAAGAGAGAATAATATACACTATCTATGAATCTACTGAATATTTGAATAATAATAAAAAGTGATTTGTGGTAATTACTGTTACAACATTTGACAGAGCCATATAGAATTTCATATAATTGGCGTCTGGCCCAGCCATCGCCATCCACATTAAACTGCTGCTATAGCTGTGAAGTACAATGAAGTCAAGTTCAAACCTTGATCTTGGCTTACCATCTGTCTGATTATGGTACTTAATCAGTTTCTCTCTGTATTCACGTAGGCAAATGCTTATATAGTCTCCAATACAGACAATAATGTATGAAGGTGCCCAATATTTTTGTCAAAATTAAGGCAAAGAAATTGTTTCTCATTGGTGGCGTAGCTATTGGAGAGCTAGTCGGTGCCGTGCACTGGGGCCCCCAAGCTCAGCTCGGGGCCTCTTGGCCTAAGGGCCCAAATTTTATTTTTTGCACCAGGACCCTTGTTAACCTAGCTACACCACTGTTTCTCATGCTCAATATCTATTACTATTCTTTATGTAACCATTGTGTTAGAATAGTTATTGAATATAATGTAACATATATATATTTATACTAACTTATTAATTCATATAGACTGAAGAGCCAGATGATTGGCTTCGCTTTGGTAACCCATGGGAGAAGGCGCGACCAGAGTTTATGATTCCAGTGAACTTCTTTGGACGAGTGGAAGATACTCCTAATGGGAAGAAGTGGGTAGATACACAGGTACTGATTTCTTTAATGTCTACAGTATTTTTGTAACTTCGTTCATATTTTTTCCTTTTCTCTGACTGCATTTTTTTTTATAGTTCATGAATCATCAGTATGACTTTTTTTTGTTTCAGGTTGTATTTGCAATGCCATATGACAGCCCAATTCCAGGATATGGAAACAATGTTGTCAACACTTTGAGATTGTGGTCTGCCAAGTCTCCTGTTGAATTTAACCTTAAATTTTGTAAGAATGAGTTGATGTTCTGTTTTGTGTATGCACCATTGTCTGTGCTCCTGTTGTGATTTTTTATTTGTATTTTATTTTATTGGTGTTGATTCATAATTTGCTTCTTTACAGTCAATGATGGTGATTACATACAGGCAGTATTAGACAGAAATCTTGCTGAAAACATCTCACGAGTATTGTATCCAAATGATAACTTTTTTGAAGGCAAAGAACTAAGGTTGAAACAAGAATACTTTATGTGTGCTGCAACCTTACAGGTAGCAAGGGGCATTTTTAAAAAAAATAATAATAATAATATAGCTCTATTAGTTACAGACTGCTAATAATGGCATTTATATACTCCACAGGATATCATCCGCCGATTTAAATCATCCAAGTTTGGTGTTCGTGATCCTGTAAGGACATCATTTGAAACATTTCCAGACAAGGTTGCAATTCAGTTGAATGACACACATCCGTCTTTGGCTATTCCAGAACTGACAAGACTTCTTGTAGATGTTGAAGGACTGCCTTGGGAAAAGGTATTATTATTCATTCATATTTTGCTTTACTCTTGTGGCCCAAATAAAACCGTAGTCATTTATTATCATTGACATAAGCTTCTTAACTTTATTGATAATACATTAGTGAGCTGATACAAACGTTTGTACAATGACTCTTATGATTGAAGAAATGTAGACAGTATTTGGCAAGCAGGTTTAGTTGGAACTAATAAAAAATTAGATCAGTACTGTTACTAATTTGATAGTAACCTACATTTTACTGAATTAAATGGGAAAATAATTCTCAGTAACAATTATTGATTGTTATTCAGTCTTTGTAAATATTAATTCCAAGAATTGTAGCTACTTTTTTAATTATTAAACCATATTCTTTGAGCATTTTAGTCATTTAATGACATGTAGGTTTGAATCAGCCAAGGTATACACTGTACTAAATTGTTTGTTCCCTATGCTGAGCAAATGGTTGCTCCACCAGGTTATATTGGTGCCTTTTCAGTATAAGCCGCAGGAAAGTAGTGTGATATAAACCATAAGTTTAAAAATGTAGACTTTGTGGTGTATGTCTGCTTTCTGTTTCCTGGCAAGATGGATGAATAACATTGCTGATTTACATTTTAAACGTCCCCACATGAAAATACTAGCAGAGTATGGGAATTTAAAGCAAAATCAAATGACAGCAAGCAGTGATCAACAATAACCTCTATTAATGAACTTCTCAAGGAATTCAATACAGAAAGTAATACACTCACTCACAAGGCAGTGAATACAAATGAATGCTCACTTGGAAGGCACTTTCATAAGACCTTGATGAGATAAAAGTGCACTCAGCAAACACCTACTAACAATAATTGGTGCAACGATTTGAATAACAAGAAGTTTTTTATTATTATTTATTTATTTATTGACATTCGGCTATGTAACCATACAGCCATCACTTGTAACATGATTCATTATCGTTAACTAATAACATGTTTGATTATACTCATTATTATATTGCATCTGTTAATTATCGTTATAACAAGAAGTTACATGTAGAATTACTCACTCAGTGCACTTGTGATTCAAATTCCTTAAATGATTTTGGTAAATTATTAATCACTTCACTTGGTAATGTGTTCCAGTCCCTAACACCCTTACCAACAAAAGAATATTTTCCCACTCCCTTATGCATTAAAACCAAGTGCCAGTTTTTGGTCATGGTCACCTTTCCCCTTCCTAATTCTTTGAACAATATCCCTCTAAGCCCTGTCACCAACATATATCCTCTACATTCCCAGCACTCTCTTTACCCTCCTCCTTTCCTCCAATGACTCCCAATACAGCTCCTTTATCATATCGGTCACTGACTGGGTCCTGCAATAATTTTCAGAAACGTATCTAGCTGCTCTTCTTTGCACACCCTCCAACTCCTGTATTTGACAACCAAGCTGTGGGTCCCAGACTACAACACGATATTCCATCAATGGTCTGACCAAAGTTTTGTAACCCAGTTCCCTAAATTCTCTGGTACATCCTCTCATCACCCTCTCAGTAAGTGAAGGACTTTGTAACCTTTTCTTTCCACCTGCCCAGTTAAGTTTATTATCAAACATATTCCAAGATATTTACACTTCAAGCTTTCAACAAGCAATTCTGACCCCACCCAATAATCATAAACAACCATTAGTTTTTTGTATCTGTGTACCTAATAAGCTGGATCTTCATTCCATGTTGATCTACCCATTTAGATATCCTATCCAGGTCACCTGCAGCTGTTAAGTCTTAAATTACATTACACAACTTTGGAAGAAATGATAAAATCAAAAGCAGCAATTTTTAAAAATAATTATAATAAAAAAATCCCAAATGTGATCTTTATTTCAGTGTGAGATGTGTTATTTCTTATTTTAATGATTTACACTTTGATGTGAAATAAAATCTCTGTGTCATTAAGTCATTTCACTATCTCACGGCTACATAGTATAACTCCACGAAGATGGATGT
Organism: Vandiemenella viatica; assembly: GCA_031002005.1. Lineage (NCBI taxonomy): Eukaryota > Metazoa > Arthropoda > Insecta > Orthoptera > Morabidae > Vandiemenella > Vandiemenella viatica. Next base: position 107,754,224 of record CM061919.1, on the reverse strand, counting down.
TGCTGTGTAACCCTTCATTAGTTAGTCTGATTGCAAAAGGATATTTGATATAGCTAGGCAGATTTAAATTTTCTTTTAAATAACTGGAGGATATTTTTTTTTTGTCACTAAATAACATTGGTTTCTAATGTTTAAGCAAGGGCTAAGAACAGCAAAACGTTTTGAGAGTATCACAATTCACTACTTTCCCATAATAATTAACAAATATGTTGAGCTTCTCATAACTAGTCTTATGTTAATTGATGGATAAGTGAATAAAAGATACTGTTTATATTTTGTACATTTCTTTCATAACCTGATCAATGAATAAAAAATATTTTAATGAAAAATAATGAAAAATTGAATATTAATGTAAATCAGCCGATAAAAATTTTCAATATTTAATTTTGTTTTCCCTATAGGCATGGGATATAGTGGTACGCACATGTGCATATACAAATCACACTGTGCTGCCTGAAGCACTTGAGAGATGGCCTTGCCATTTGATTGAGCGCATTTTACCACGACATATGCAGATAATTTACCACATTAACCATGTCCATCTAGAGGTAGGTCTGTGTTCAAAAAGCATTATATCCACAATCATTGTAGTCTTTTCTATACTTGCATCTTTTCTGCATATTAATTAAGTCACCATAATTTTACTAGCCAAATAACTTTCTTTATGATATCGAAACATAAAATCTTTGCAATGCATTATGGTTGTTGGTATTGTGAAAACTAACTTTTGTGAATTATAGGAAGTTGGAAAAAGGTATCCTGGTGACATTGATAGGTTACGGCGTATGTCTTTGATAGAGGAGTATGGCGAAAAGAAAGTAAATATGGCCCATCTGTGCATTGTTGGATCCCATGCTGTCAATGGAGTTGCTGCTATCCATTCAGATATCCTGAAGAAGGATGTGTAAGTGTTTCTTGTATCAGTTGTTTTTTTGTGGTTTATATATGTTTAGTTAGTTTATATTTTTAAGTGTTGAATATAGATCAGTGGGTCCCAATTATTGGTACACATATCCCCAGTGGTAAATGAGGCTGATTTAAGGGGTATGCATGATAATCTCTTGTCTAATGTAATAACTAAGATAGTAATATTTTCTTATTTTTTTAATGTCTCCAAATATGCTTTTTGGATATTTTTTGTGATGTTTGATACTGGATCATGAAAACAGATTTCATTTTTTATTTATCATTTCAGCTGTAAGGACTACTCAGGAAAAACTAATTGGGAACCACTTTTGTAGATGTTCGTTCTTTCTAGAAGATGGCCTTGGTATTCAAATTAGACACATTTTTTTCTTAATGAGACTTTTTAAATAGTCTTCATTGTGCATTATTAGGCGATATCCACTCAGATCTTTAAGTTTTATTTATATTTCCTATATTATTCCTTGAATGACGGTTATTTCAAGAATTGTCTATAATTTCCAGATTTCGTGATTTCTATGAAATGACACCTGAAAAATTTCAGAATAAGACAAATGGTATAACTCCACGGAGATGGCTGTTGCTTTGCAACCCTTCATTAGCTGATCTGATTGCAGAAGTAAGTTCACACAGCATGTTAATTTCAAAATATTTGTTCATGCTATAGCTTTGACTGAGATTTAATCACCTGTGTATCCATTAATTTAAAATTATAACATTTTAGGGAGTTGGTAGATAAAATTTGCATCCATAAAATATTAAATAATAAAAACAAACTATTGTTCTGGATTGGTTTATTGTGACACTTCGGTTTATGATTGAATTACTGTAAAACATGGTATTCATGTATTAATTCCATTTTCACATCTTTAGATCACTTTATTGAGGAAAATAGTTGTTTATTGAAATTAAATCTGAGAATTGTTATATTTTGATTTTAGAAAATAGGTGAAGATTGGATAGTGCACCTAGATCAGCTGAAGCAATTAAAGGCTTTTTCAAAGGACCCAGCATTCCAAAGGGCAGTGGTGAAGGTGAAACAGGAGAATAAATTGAGGTTGGCTCAATTGTTGCAGAAGGAATACAATGTCAAAATTAACCCTGCATCCATGTTTGACATTCAGGTATAGTTAGTTTGTGTTGTCATGTAGTTTTGTTCCTTTGTCAAATTACATTTCTAGCTGTTACTTTCTCTATCTATGTCACACTAACAGTTTTATCCTATGTGTGATTTGACAGTACTATGGAATTACTGTTATGCTACACAGTTTTATTTGGCATCACTATTTTTATATTTATTCTCATCATTCTGGTAAACCACAGATTTTAAGAAAAGAAACCTAAATTTACAAAACTTATTTTACTTCAAAGTTTAAATGACTTAGAAACAATAAAAAAAAATGTATAAAAAATAATCAATCACTATTTTAAAGCTTTCCTTATTATATAATAAAGATGTGCAGGAACATACTTTAAGGCAATGAAACTAAGGAAGGATAGGGAAATAGGACATAAAACTTATTACAGTATAACGGAAAAAATGGCCAAACATAAGTAATGCAATCTCCCGCTGTTGAACCTTATTCTTGCAAGTAGGTGACCAGGGTCCTCTATTCAATGTCAGTGTTTACACATCTGGCCCTGCCTAGTGTCCAGAGTCAGATTAAAACAGTGCGGGGCCTGTAGCAAATGTGAAGAAGGGGCTCTTGGTTTTTGCTGTCAAAAATAAAAAGGAAGGTTGCCCATTTGGCCTGATGTGGAGGCCCCTTGAGTATCCTAGGTGCAGTGGGGCCCCCTCAGAAGGTGTGGGGCCCCCAGAAGGTGTGGAGCCCATAGCATCTGCCAACTCTTGCTACGTGGCTAATCCGGTACTGCTAATGTCTCATCTAAAATAAGGTTCAACACCGAAATATAATATTGCATTTCTCTTTTTTTCCGTTATTCCCAGCTTCCGTCATCTGTGGTATGTGTTGGGCCTTATTTCTCTATCCTTCCTTAGTTATATATATATATATATATATATATATATATATAAAAAAGAAGCATAGGGAAAATAAACCAGTCACAAACCATCCACACAAAGGCAGGAGGGCCACAATAAACACAAAAATGTGAACAAACTTTTTAATTTTTCAGTAAAGAGATATATGGCAATGGAATCAGATATGTATTTATAGAGACCTACTGTATGACTGAGGCCAATTACAGAGATGAAAGGTGGGGGTATTATGGAAAAGTTTTATCTATTTAATGGCTGGTCAAAGTAAAATAAAATGCTTTAAGGTCAAATAAATAAGAAAAGAAAGGGAAATTAACCCACCACATACCAAAGTGGATGGATGCGATGAGAGAACACTAATGCTGACAAACAACTACACAATATTTCGGCATCTGCCTTGCTCACAAATAGAAAAACAGGCCATTAGGCTCGGAACGTATGTGCACAACGAACGTTACCTAATGACTAACCATGTAGTGGTGGAAGGGGGGGGGAGGGACGGCTAAGGAGTAGACTATCGATATCGGTATGCAATGTCTGAGATAATATATTTAATATATTGGCAGGCGATGGTAAAATGAGCAAATGTAGTAATGGTACGGTATAAACATGGCGGAAAAAAAAAGAAAGAAAGAAAGGTAGTGATGGGTTAATTGGATTTTAACGGTGGTTAAGTCCAGGTGAAGGTCAAATAAATTCATACAAAATATTTTGGATCAATTGAAGAGTATAAAGGGAAATGAACATCACTCATGTTTGATAACAGTTGTGTGGTACAAACACAGAAAATGGACAAAAACTTTCTTTTTTTTTGGGTATCTTAGCCCTTTATCAACTAGATAACATTATGGAGGGTGGGTGATGTATAAGACTGCCTCACAGAGTTATAATTAGGATAGGAAAATGTACCACCACGCTTACCTTACATGATAGCCGTGCAGTGTGAACACATGTAACTAAATGTATATGCAAATAAAAAATTGAAACTTTTTGGCTTATGTCCTTTCATCAAAAACAGTGCGAGGTAGCTTTATGATAATGGATGGTAGCTAACTGGTATGATCCTATTTCTGTACCCTTAAAAACTCTGTTGTCTTCAACATTTCATATTTCTATTGGCGATAATACTTCTTGTCCAGGTGTATTTATAATTGATTTTCATTCTAAAGAAATTTTTTTTATCTTAATTTGATGACATATGTAAATTTTCTGCAAACCTACCTATTAGAAAAATAGTATTAGGACAAAACAGTTACTAGGGAATTGTATATTGCACTTACAAATTTTATTTTGCTCGGCAGAATGGCAAGCATGACTGTCTCCTACAAATGACTCAGTTCTAAAAGTTTGAAGAAACCTAATATGCTAAAGAAATGTTATTTAGGTTCTAAATGTAAAAATATACTGTATAAAGAAAATGCTGTTTATAAAAAAATGTGATATGCAAGCTTAAAGTTTAATTTAGATATGTATTTGTATATGGTGCATAAAGAAAATTTTATGAAAAATATCCCATCACTCGCCCAAGTTGAAGGATGGATGGCTGAGAAGAGCATACATCACCTGAGACTAATGCAAACATACTGGTCAACTACACAAAGTGAGAGAATAAACAAGACTTATATTGACAGTTATTAGCAATAACCGAGATTTCACTCAAGATGTTGGGTTAATGCTATCTGTATTTCTTGTTGTATTATTTATATGGAAATATTGTGTATTTGGTTTGATAGGTCCATCTTTCTTGTGTCTTTGCGCCTCTAGTATCAGCTTTGGCAAGAATCAATTTACTTTTTCTTTTCTTATTGTTCATTTATTATTTATTGTCTGTGTAGTATACAAATCTGTTCTTAACAAAACTATGATGTACTCTCATCCTTTTTTCAGGTCAAGAGAATCCACGAGTACAAACGCCAGCTTTTGAATTGTCTTCATATAATAACTATATATAACCGAATCAAGAGGAACCCTAATGTAAATATCACCCCTCGAACTGTAATGATTGGTGGAAAGGTATGAATATAAAATGTATCTCTTTTACTATCAATTTACACAAAGTATTATTTCTAATAAAGTTGTTGACTTTCTGTTCCCAATTTGGAATATTAAAAAAAAAAGAAAAAAAAAAAGAAATAAAAGGCAGTGCTAGATTGTTGTAATGCAATTGACAAAATTTTGTGTAATAAGTAAGACAATTATATTTTTAGATAAAATAATGCAAGGGAAGGCAAAATTTATTTATCATTAGACAGTAGTAGACACAAGACTGAAATGGGCAGCTGTATAAAAAGTAAGAAATGGAGTAATAAGCTGTTTTAGAACATTTAAAATGATCAAAACTACTTGATATATGCGAATAAATAATGCATGATAGTTTATTGTATGAGGAATTCAGGATTGTGATATTAAGATTTGATGCATGCTTGAAAAAATGAAAGAAAACAATTATTTAATTGAAAAGCTGAATGGGAAAGAACTTTAATAAATAAATTTTGAGTGAAATCTTTGTAAAGAATTGTGGTAATTTTTCAAGGTTGTGCTGGAAACTTGACAGTTATTGCATTAGCATAATTTTGGCAATAGGTTGCCATTCACATCGAACACTATTTACCTCTAGTTACTATCGATGAGAACAGGAGGATTAGGTGACTGAACTTTTTGCACTTTTTCTTTTTTAATGAAACTGTTAACAGATTTACAAAGAGATATAGAAAAACAGATTTAGTTAATTTCTTAATTGTGATGGAGCACAGGCTTATTGCAAGTTTGATACTTTTAACAGCCAGTAATAGTTTGTGGAAGTATTATAAATGTTATATATCCCTCATCCTCATGTCACATTTTTGCTATCCAAATAGTAGGAGTCTTTATATTTCTAAGTAATAATTTGCAGTTAACAATCTAGAACGTACTAGCAGGACACATATGCTCCCCCCCCCCCCTTTCCAGTATTGTAAAATGTGTTTTTAAAGCAAGGGTTCCTCCTTTACCTCTGTACAAAAATAATAATAATGATAATAATAAGAAAGAATCCTTGTAATTATCTCAATTTTGTTCATTTTGGGACAAGTTAATTCACAGTTGACTGACATAACTAAGTGGTATTAAATTGACCAATTAAAAATCCCTTCTAATATTTTACATCACTTTTTATTTGTAGTTCAAAATTTAAGCTGAGAAATACTGAAACATCGACTATTCTGGTTGGATTGACAAGGGGACGGTCTCGGAAATGTGGTCGGGATAAGACTTCACAGGGAGTAGTATACCTAAAGGATGCCAATCCAGTAAAGTAGTAAAGCACACTAACCTGTATATACTGAGTAAAAGGGCTCTAAAGTTTTACACACAGCTCATATACTGGTCGATTTGTATGGCATGCTAGCACAGTGAAGTGGCAGACTCTGTAGCGAACTCGCTTGCCACGTGGGCGATCCGGGTTCGATGCTACCTCGGGTAACTTTTAATTCTCTTGGGCTTCAACACAATGATAATGTGTCCAGAAATTAATTGTTGAATACTTGTTAAGTTTATTGCCCCTTTTTTTATTTTTTCTTCCCATTGGGATAAACATTCCTTCATTTTTAACCGGCTGCATCTTTTTTTGTTGTAATGTTTGTTGTTTTTATGCTGGGTGAGTCTTTGCAATATTAACAACTTTAATTTTGTAATCCTAATAAAGATGGTCTACCTTTTTTTTTTTCTGCTTCATATTCATCTGATGAGCTATGGTCTTTGACTTTTTCAAAAGGTTGCTCATCACTGTTTTAATTTTTATGAGCAAGTTCTTCAGCAGTCACAAGTATTTTTTCAGCCAGAATACATACATAGTACATACATAAATTTTTTCACCCATCAACATTGTTTTAAGACAAATTGAAAATTCTGATATAATCAAATTAAATTATTTTTAGCAAGCAAGCTTTTGTAATAAATGATCACATCTTTTAACCTCAACTTCAGCATTTCACTGTATAATGAATCTTCACTGATTTCGTCTGCAGCTTCTGATACTTTTTGCGATTTCTTCATTAACAGACATTTTCAATTCACAATATTTTGAAAATTCGGATAGTATTTCTGAGTACAGAACGCTCGAATCTTTGCGAAAATTAAGAATGAGTTTCTAGAGGAATAAGGTTGGGTACTTTAAGGACCATTAGTACCGGTAGGGTGTTCAAAATTCCTGGTTACCTGTTTATGTACAATGAGGCAACAGCTATAGCCTACTTTTCCTCAAATTTACAATGAATATATTTAATCTCTCCACAGCTTAAAATATCTTAAAATTGGTAATTACTTTCTAGTAACAATAGTAATTAAAGTTTTAATTTACTTCCATTAAAAAGGCATTTTAAATTATTCGACTTTTAAAAAATAAAATATTGTCCTTAATTCACATTGTAATTAGATACAATAGTCATTTCATCATCATCATTATTGTTGGGGACCATCTCCAGTTTCCCGGGTGTGGTTTACGAGCCTTGATTGTTAAAGACGATTGTTTTTCCACTGTCTCCTATCCAGAAAAGTTTCTCTGTCCGTGATGTATTCCCAATTCCAGCCTCTTCTCTCTACTTTCTCCTTCAGTTGGTCTGTTCATCTCCTTCTTGGTCTTCCCACTGGTCTTTTGCCAACTAATAAGTTTTTGGTAGTCTTGTATTAGTCATTCTCTTGACATGCCCAAACCACCGAAGTCTTGATGACCTAAGATTGCCCGCACGGCAAGCGAGTTCACTACAAACTCAGCCACTTGGCTGTGTTGACATACTGTACAAATTGACTAGTATATGAGCAGCACCTAAAACTTAAGAGCCCTTTTTTCTGGAATATACTGGCTAGTGCACTTTATTACTTTACTGAGTGGACATCCTTAAAGTACCCTATTAACCTGCAAAGTCTCATCACGAACTGAATTTCCGAGACCGTAAGGTCCCCTTGTGAATGTACAATTTTGTAAATCAATATGTGTTAAGTGTAGCACCTCATTCAATAATTTATGATTTGAGAGTGTAATATTCAGCGTTGGAAATACGACCTGGATAAGAGATAATCAGTTCCTGGAGAAACTTGAAATGCTCATTTCTTTTTCTGTACTGTTTTAATATAGAATAGGTCAGATGTGTCATTATTATTTGTGCAATGATTTTCACACACAGTATATTCGGCAAAGCAAAACTAGAAGGTGTGGAATTTAGATTTAGCTATACATTTTTTACGTTTCAAGTGATTTTCTTCATAATTATCATAATGAGTTATAGGTACTGATCTTAAAAAATTATTTGCAACTTAGAATCATAATTTCTGGAAAATAAAAGTAAAATAAACACGCGCTAAGATATGGCAATGTTGACATGGTATCTTACAGTTATCAGTAACAGGTGTATTTTGAAAGGCGTGAGCAAACGTATATAATCATTCCAGGCTGCAACCAGTATTGCTGAATATTCTTAATTCAGTTTAGAGGTCATCACAACATCAGATAGTAGTAATTAGTCATTTTGATTCACACCATAGCTAAAGCACGATAGCGACATCATGTGAAGTCACCCGAAAGCTTAATTCTTAGAAAGGATCTGGAACATTTGCATGACATTCTTTTGTTTTATTTTTTACTCAATCTCTTGTTACAATTAAAAGTAGAACCTTTTATGTTAATCTGTTATCTTTTATCATCATTTTTGAAAATAAGTGTTAAAAAACCATTTGTTATCAGAGCATTGTTTAATCTGCCTCAGATATGCGACATTACTGTATATGCCTGCTTGGTCCTCTCGTGTGACAAATTAGTAGTCTAGAATAGGCTGTAGTTATTAAGAACCCTTAACATTGGAGTTACTAGGATCTATTTCCACCTACCTCTTTTCAACAGTTTGTAATTTTCTTAATATACAGTCCTCTCTTTTCCCTCCATTGGTCTTGTCCTCTCTTCCAACCGATACCATAAAAGCAGACACTCTTCATGATAAGTCTTGCTGTGTGTCTTATTTGCTCTCTCACATGATTACACTTTTGCTGCGATTACGTCTAGAGACATCATGCCGATACTCTACCTCAATGCTGATGATGTCTTTTGATGTCCACTGTAAGCCTTGTCTGACACGGCCAGTATTTGTTAAGTTCAAAGTGGAAGTAGACATAGCTGTTCTTATAATTTTACTGTAGTGTAAATAAGCCTGTTTATAATGCGAGTGTGGTTTCATAAGTTGACTGAACCTGTGCCAGAGCAAAACAATACAGCAGCAATAGTACATAAAACAGAACTTGACATTATCAGTGCACTGTTAACATGTTCCAGTTTATTCGTATTTACAATCGCATACATTTCTGTTATAAAAAACTTATCCTACTTGCCTTTACATGCTCTTGTATTGATTACAAATCAGAAAAGAAAGGGAAATTAACCCACCACATACCAAAGTGGATGGATGCGATGAGAGAACACTAATGCTGACAAACAACTACACAATATTTCGGCATCTGCCTTGTCCACAAATAGAAAAACGGGCCATTATGCTCGGAACGTGTGTGCACAACGAACGTTACCTTAGGTATGTGGTGGGTTTATTTTCCTTTCTTTTCTTATTTATATCGCCTAGAAGCCGCTTCCATTTTCCTTAGTTGCATCCTTGTATTGATTATATAATACGTCATGTCAATAAATGTCATCAGCACTGGAGGAGAAATGAGGATGCCAGGTGCACATGATGTCTTTAGACTCATTTGCTTTTCTGCATATATTATTGTTTTTCTTTAGTAAAATAAAGGTTACTGCTAACAGTAACAAAAAAGTTTGTCCGATTTGGCTGTACATGCTCGTGTATTGATTATACAGGGTGCGGTAGAAACAGTGACCGAGTATACACATATTATTTAAGCTTGAGTAAATACACTTGCACATTATTAGTGTGTACTGTTTGGAAGAACACTTCATACAATTAATCACACGTCACTTTTTGTAAATTATGTCCTGCAGGTGTCCACCGTTGTTGGCGATGCAAGCTTCGGCACGAACACGCAGAATCGCCATAACCTTATGGAGGGTGTCGCCTGTTATTGCCTCAATTTTGATGTGAATGTTGTGTTTCAATTCCTGAATGATTCTTGGCCTGTTCGCATACACTTTGGATTTCAGGAATCGCCACAGATAATAATCACACGCCGATAAATAGGCAAATGGGATGGCCAGTGGACATCACCAAAGCGAGAAACGAGATGCGTGGAAACATTTTGTGCAAGACTGTCATGATCTTCTGGCTGTGTCACTGTTGCGCCATCCTGCTGGAATGACTGCACATGGATATTTTTACTGCGCATTTCCTGCATTATGAACTCTTGCAACATAACAACATATCGATCTGATGTTACAGTGATACAATGACCTGCATCATTTTCAAAAAAAAAAATGAGGACCAAGAATTCCCTGTGCAGAAATGACACCACACAGTAACTTTAACTATGAAGTGGTTTTTTGTGAATCTGGTTGGGATTTCTAGGTGCCAAGTACCTAAAGTTCTGCTTGTTCACATAGCCCGATAGATGAAAATGGGCCTCGTCCGACATCATGAAATTGTCGAGGAAATGGGTTGAGCGTTGATCATCTCCAGGAGCTGTGTACAGAAAGCTGACATGCTGCTGATCTCTGTGATAATTGTTGCACCACTTGGAGCTTGTATGGATGGAACTTCATATCCAGATGCAACATCCGTCGCACCTTCTGTCTGAGATGTTAAGGACTTGCGAATGCCGATGAACTGATCGCGTTGGACTACGCTTAAAGCAGCTGTTACTCATGCAATGTTGTCCGGGGCCTATCAGGGGGGTTTTGTTTGCTGCAGATGCTGTTGCTCTAAACTGTTGGACCCATCTCCAAATAGTATTCGGGACGGAATTTTATCATTCTGACCAATGTTAAACTGTTGCCGAAATGAACGCTGCATTGTATCACACTATCACCACATTTGAAAAATGTTTCAATCACAAAAGCATGATGTGCATTCTACCAATGCTCCTTACTGACTGGCAATGCTTTAAACTGCACTACACACTGGTACCAACATCAACTGTCTAGGAAGCCATGTCAAACTATAGCGAGCAATTTAAAATGGGTCATTCTTTCTGCCGCACCCTGTATAATATGTGATGTTGAAAGATATCATTGGCTCTGGAGGAGAAACTACCATGTCAGGTGCATATGACGTCTTTAAATGTCATTCGCTTCTTTTGCTTATATTAATGGTTTTTAGTTACTAAAAAAAAAGGTTACTGTTATCAACCAAGTGATGTTCCACATGCAAGTAAGCAAAAAAATTGTTGTCACTGAGATTGAGTATCATACCATTACTCCCGCAGCGAAAGGGTTAAGGAGACACATGAAATGTAGTTTTTGTTGTACTTGTCTTACTTTCTTCTCATCGCAGTATTCCCATCTTCAGCAAGTCACAGGTTTGCATAGTTTATCATTGATAGACTTATTATTTTCAAACAAGGCCTAAAGCAGCTCTTAACATGCCAAATTCTGATGGAAAGTTTTTAAGGTATGATTTAACACCTATGAGTTTTTCTGTGGGAGTTTTACGCTAAGAAGCCTATGACTAATCAAGGAAAAAAAAAATCCAAAATACTGCGACATTTATGCAAAACTGTTGAAAAGTTTTCCAATTTATGTACATTGTAAATCAATAAATTTCAGTACCTTCTTACAGAAAACCAAATCTTGCTCTCGTGTTGTAACATCCTTTCTGTTGTGACCATTGTATTTTGTTAAAATCTAATTCATGATTGATATTTTAAACAAGTTATTTTGGTTGGGAATTTACTTTGTAGAAAGTAAACTTCATAAAAAAATATTTCTTTTCTTGCAGGCTGCTCCAGGTTATTACATGGCAAAGACGATAATAAAATTGATTTGTAGTGTAGCAAATGTTGTCAACAATGATCCTGTGATTGGGGACAAATTGAAAGTGATTTTCCTAGAGAACTACAGAGTGACTCTTGCAGAGAGGATCATACCAGCTGCTGACCTGAGTGAGCAAATTTCAACTGCTGGCACTGAGGCTTCAGGAACTGGTAATATGAAATTTATGGTAAGTTGTCGTATATTCCCTTGGTAACCTTCAGTTTACTCTTGTAAAACCAATTGAGTTCAGTGTTTGGCATCACGATTCACAGGTATTTATAAACAAATCATAATGCCTCTGTCCGATTGATATTTGCATCATTGTTTGGTGTTCCATAATCTAATCTTAGCTGTTTTTTTATGTATTCTACTTCATCAACATCTACATCTACATATATACTCTGCAATACACAAAACTGTGGGTGGCAGAGGGTGCCCAGCACTAAACCTAATCTCTCTGTTGTGCATTCCAATCCCTAATGGTACAAGGGAAAAAAGAATTCATATAAGAATCAGTGCGGCACCTTATGTCTCTAATTTTATCTTTCCTGTCATTCCGATCCAAATAGGTTGGTGGAAGAAGTATTTCACTACACTCGTAAGTGAAAGTGGGAGTACACATGTTTACCAGTAAGTTTATACGAAACGTGCGTCGTCTATCTACCAGAGACTCCCAGCCTGGTCTACTAATCAGTTCTGTAATGCTTTCATAAGGACTGTAGCAAGCAGTCACGAATCGAGCGGCTCTTCTCTGTACTTTCTCTATAGTCTCAATCAACCCCATACGAAATGTATCCCAGGTGGCACAACAGTAGTCCAAATGTGGACACACAAGAGATTTGTACACCATCTCCTTTATCTGTTCATTACAATTTTTCAAGATTCAACCTAGGAACTGCAGCCTAGGATTAGCTCTACCTACTAATGTATTAATATGTAAGTCCCATTTCATGTTCCTTTGTACTGTTAAACATTCGAATTTTAGCAGCATTCTAAGTCTGTTCTTCCACTGTTAATGCATCAGACTCAACAGCAAATCGTATGTAAGGCGAATAAAGGAGCAGGGAGTGGTCCAGAGGACTATCTTTCTGTTAAGGTTGGAAGTGGCCCCTAAGATGGATCAATCGGAAATGATCAATGGCTGTTAATGCAGAAGGCAATGAGAAACCATTGCATTAAAGCTGCAGAGAGTATCATGAGGTTATGTGATACTCACTAATGGAATGATAGCTGCTTCCTGGCAAAAAATGTGGAAGTAAAACAGTTCCTCAACAGCTTTCCAGGCAGGGACTACTTGAGTAGGAGCAGTACCAGATTAGCCATGTAGCAAAATTTAGCAAATGCTACGAAACCAAGGACCTCTTCACATTTGCTTCAGGCCGTGCGCCTTGGGGGGAGTGGGGGGCCCTGTGCCTTCTTGGGAGGCCCCGCATCTTAAGGTCTTCTTCTTCACATTTGCTACAGGCCCCACAATGTTATAATCTGGCACTGAGTAGGAGTCATCAGAGAACGAGTAAGAGATTGAATGTCTCTAGTCTGAATAGAACAGATACACTAGAGAAGTTAAGAACAGAGATGTTATTGGATTAGTGGATTAAGTGGAAGGATGCACAGGATTTCTACTCTGGAGAATGTAGAATAATTTGTGCACAAGCTGTTGGTCGAGTTACTGATATGGAATTTGTAAGAAACAATAGAACAGGGGAACACTTTTGAAAATTTTATTGACATATTTATTTTGATGAGGATGGAAAGTAAGTCTACACTAATAATTAATAGTACAAGTATAGAGCCAATGTTTCAAGAGGATGATGGGTAAATATATAAAAGTTATAATAAAACTGAATACAATGTGCGAAGGGAGAGGAAACCAGATAATAATGAGGTAATGGAAAGTTGGAGATTGAAAGTAGGGTTATATGATATGAAGTATTGAGCAAGGAAGTTAGTTGTTGGAATTTTATGAAAAACGGAAACTGATCAGATAATCATACATGTACATGAACCTAGACAGGATACAGAAACCAAGTTGTAGACTATAAATCATACCTGAGAGCTGAACGAACTCTGATCTCAATATGATGGTTATGAAAGGTAGATTGAAATTCAGGAAATTAAAGAAGCAACACAGGCAAAATGGAATAAATAGAAAAAAAATCATGTGAGAGAAAAATTTGCAGATGTTTTAGACATTGGTCTAGGAAACTGCTCTGCAAGGAATTCAAAAGAAGACAAATGAAATACTGTAAAAGAGTGTTAATCAAAGCTAGTAAAGAAACATTACCCATTAAGAAAGAAGCTGATTGAAAACATTGGAATTAATGGATCAGAGGAGAAAGCACAATAATGTAGGAAGAAATCAGACCAGATATTTTAGAAATCATATAAGTAAGAAATGCATGGAAGAAAAAGGAAAGTGGCTGCAAGAAAAGTGTGATGTAGAAAGGGAAATTTCATAGGTAAATTAGAAGTAGAGGAATATCAAACAGAATTTTGGAGAACTAAAAAAAACAAAGGTGCTGGTGAGAAACCTCTTTCAAGATCGGAAGATAGACTGATAGAAGGAATTCATAGAGAAACTGTATGATTTGAATAACAGTCTGCTGGAAAGAAAAGCAGAAGTTAACATTGTTGAATTAGGAGATTCTGTTGTAAGGAAGCAATTTCGCAGTGCTTTGAAAGCTTGGCATTCAAATAATGCTGTAGGAATTGAGATTCCTGCAGAAACTCTAAAATCTCTACAAGAGGAAGGATTCTAAAGATGATCTCAAAAAGTAATGAAGCACCAGATATTTCCTCTGGTTTTATTAAAATATCATCTTCACACTCCTAAAGAAAGCACTAGCTGAAAAGTTGAAAATTATCGCACTATAAATCTGACATCACACACTTCAAATTGTTGACTTGGATAATATACAGATGAATAGGAAGGATAACAGAAGCTATATTAGCTGAAGATCAGTTGGGGTTTAGGAAATACTAGTATATAAGAGAGGCAATACTGGAAGAGCATATTGAGAAAAAACAAAGGTACTTTTAGGGCATTTGTTGACTTGGAAAAGCTTTTGATAATGTTAATTGGACACGATGTTCGAATTTTAAAGATTCAGGTTTAGAATATTGAGGTAGAAGAATAATTTTCGACCTATATAAGAAACAGATGGCCACAATAAAAGTAGATGATAGTGAGAAACATGCACTATTTAAATTGGACGTGAGAAAAGTTTGTAGTGAATCCCTGTTAATAGTCCACATTTATGTAGATGAAACAATGGAGAAAGTAAAAGAAACAATTGAATGTGGTATAAGATATCAAGGAAAAATAATCTGTATGTTGTTTCGTGATATTGTCTTTCTGGCAGGATATAATGGAGATATTGAGAAATTACTGACTGGCATCAACAAATACGAGGGGAAGAATTTGGAGTTAAGATAAATCCAAGCAAGACAAAAGTAATGAAATGTAGCAGAAATGGTAGCAAGAACAGTAAATTGTATATATATTTATAGAATAATTTATCCTTTTTACAGCACCTTTGTTTCCTAACAATACTGATCAGAAGTGAGTTGGTTTCAAACTCATCCAATCAATCATCCTGTCATCCATCCATCATGAGCAGCTTCCAACCACTCGTTGAGTCTGCTTGGGAACAAAAGCTTTTCTAATACTTCCTATCCATCCACTGCCTCTCTTCTAATGTCAGCCAATTTCCTCCTCTTTCTTCAACACAATTTTTAATACTTTTCACCCACCTGTCCCTTGGTCTTCTACTGGGCCTCTTCCCTTTAATCATTATGTCCTTGATATCTTCTCTTCCTTTCTCTTCACAAGACTGTACCACTCTAACCTTGATTTTTCTGTTTGTTTTATCAGTTCCTCCTTGATCATCTCCCCGATTTTCTGATTCCTCATTCTATCACTTCCGTTACTCCTCCTCTACTCCTCTTTCCATTGCTTGCACTCTCCTGTAGTCCCTCTCATGCATTACCCATGTTTCCAATCGATATGTCAAAATAACTACTGATTTGTCTACCTGGGTATACCAATTGGAGGCTTGTTCTTTTGTATTAGAAAACAATTGCCTATACTTGATCTTTTGGCTTACCAGGCCTAACACAGCTGATGTTTTTCTTTCAAAGTTACTCTCTCAGCCTTTAATGATCCCTCTTCCCAAAAAGGCTGTGGTGTTGTCTTCCAATTTACCCACCTCCCCACCCCAAGAGTTTGGGCGGCCCTTTCTGCCATTTTCTTGTCTCCTTTTCTGCCGAAACTGCTGTGAGGAAATAAGTTTTTAATGCCACCTTCCTGCAATGAACATATTTTATGTAAAGTGTTCCTCTTTTATTATGTGCTTCTTGTGTATTTCAAAGATGTTAATTTTTGTTACCATATTAAAATGGTCTGAATATATTTCACATCACCAGCATTTATGGGTATCCATAATGAGAGGAACAGCTTTCCTGTTTATGACTACAGTTGGTGTTCTTCAAGTGTATTTGTTAATATCTTTCTTCCTAAAGAAGATGTTAGGTAATTTGCAGCCTTTCACCAACTCAAAGGAGCCAAGCTTCTACATTTTCATGACGTTCACTAAAAGTTCCTACGACATTTTGGATTGATGTGTTTCTGACTCTAGCATTTAAATCTCTACCTAAGTTTTTATGATGATTTTTATTTGTTTTGTTCATATGTTTTTGAAGAGTGTCATAGAATGTTCCAATTTCATCCTTTCTACATTCTGCCAGTACATAAACTGAGAACACTGTTAAATAGCATCTTCCAGCCTCAAATCTTGCTGACAGTATTTTTTTTCATTTATGCTTTTGCATGATTCTAGTCCACCTTTCCATTTGTCTTTGACCAAGAGTGTTACAACTGTGAGAGTCCATTCTTTTCTATTGACCCCCCTGTATATCATTAGAAAGTTTCGAATTTCCGTTCTTGACAAATATCTGGTTTATAGACATGGCTTGACATGCGAGCTCTATTACTCCAAATCTCGGTATATCGTGCAGACTTTAACTTGAGTAGCTCTAAGAAAATGATGTAATTTCAGCTGAAAGGCAGCACTTCTTCCAATAGTCACTGCATGTGAGCCGAAGAATTTAATTATTTTTTTCCTTTGTTTTAACACCATGACAAAATTTCTTCTAAATTTTGCTGTTGGTGATATTGTTATTGGCTAGTGTGGTGGCTCACTGTTGTCTGACTGGAAATCATAAGGTCCGCAGTTTGAATCCTTTAGGTCCTCTAGGTCCTTAACCCAATATTCACTTCTGGCACACCTTGCTGTATAGTGTGAAGTATGCCAGAATGTTTCCATGGTTCAGACTCTGCATTAAACTATAGGTCCCCTGTACCTGGCAGGATTACTGGGTTAGGTTTGGTAAGGAGGAAAGGCACTGGCAATCCTATCTCTGATACTAGACTTAGTATGCCAGCAACATTCGGGTTAAGGATCACACTTAGCTATATTCGGAGACTGTCAGCATGTAGTATAGTATATCTTGATGACAACAGTATTATGCAATTATTTCTCCCTGTATTATACAAAAGTCTGGAGATACTTCATACTCATTAGGAATTACATATAGCTTATTTTTTAAGACAAAAAAAGTTGTGGTTGAATTATACCCAACTGAAATGATGTCCATAAATATATTTTTCTTTGGGTTTAGGAATCAGGAAATAAAATCTCAAAAGTGATGGATGGATATTAATTTAAAATTGAAAATATATGACATATTGCTTCAAAAAGTTATTAATCAATTTTCATTATCAAACTAATATTTTCCTGCAGCTTTGCCCATCTGAACTTAGGTGTCTGGGTGAATTTAAAATATGTGTGATACACTTCAAAATTAATAGAGTTAAAACCAGAATACAGTAAGGTAGATTAAATCCAAGATGCAGTCACATAAATGAAAATGTTTTCATTACATTTTCCTGGTGTGGAAAATAAATTGGTATTTAAGCAAATTTTTGTAAAAACAAATTTGTAATACTAAAAATGGCAAACAGGGGCAAAAAAGAAAGAATGTGTGACATTTGCAAATGCATAGCTTGTCGCATAGTTGATTTTCTCTCTCATTCAGTATTTAAAAGCCATGAGATATTTCAATCATGTAGTAGTTTTAAATCAGGCACGAGTTATTAGTTTATTAGCGATCCTGTTGAAGTTAATTGTTGAAAGTTCTGTGCACATTATAAAATTAAACTGTTTGGTGTAATGTGGATTGAAGGTCCAAGCAATGAATAGTTTGTCTCCACCAAAGATTTCAGTTGCCAACTGAGTTGAGCTTTATTATATGATTTGAAAATACAGTAATACCCCGCTTTACGCGAGGGATACGTTCCGCAAAAAATCACGTTAAGTGAAATTCACGTATATCGGGGTTTACAATCAAACATAGTCAAAAGTTAATGCAAAAAATATAAATCATTTGAATCAATCATTTTAATTCTAAGAACACTTTATGCAGTATTACTTGTTTTTTTACGGAAAAATACATCTATTGTCTTTTGGGTAGCGTTTCTTTTACGTTCTTGTAAAATACGTTCATAACACCCAACGCTGTTTTTAATTGTTTGACACACGGTCAAAACATGGTCATCATCACAATCTACGCTCTGCAGTATGTCCAAACCTGAATAAATTTTTGAAAGAGCATTTTGTATTCCACTCTTCTACTTGTTCTTCCTCATCATTTATGGCATTATTCTGTAACTCGATCAGATCTTCATTGCTTAGAGGTTCGTCGTGAGTTGCTAAAAGTTCTTCAAGATCTTCTACTGCGACATCTTCAAGTTCAGACCCCTCAATCATTGCAGCAATGTTTTCAAGCACTCTTGTCTGTGCAGTTGGACAATTCTTCTAGGTGTTTCCACTACATCTGGCCAAAGATTACGCCACACCCCATTCATACAACTCTTTTTAACTTCGTTCCTAGACTGGTCTATGTTGTGAACAGCCTTCATGATGTTGTATGACTTCCACCACTCTCACATAGGCTGTCTTCCTTCCCCGTCAGTTTCGTGAATTAGTAGGCTAAAAGTGCGGCGATGGTAATAAGGAACCGTGCACAAACTACGTGGCTCAGTACAATTGGGGGGGGGGGGGGTTGGCTGGAAGGCTACGCTGGGCTACGCGGGGGGGAGAGGGGGTTCTGAGCCAGATCACGTAGCTCCTTTCATAACATTTTTCACAGTTAAAATGAGGAACAGAACTCACAACAGAATGTGAATATTTATTTCCTTCAGTTCTCCGTATGTAATTTACAATAGTCTGACAAGAGAAAAATGTCTTCTAGAATCAAAAGGGAAAAAAGCTATGTGCTACGTGGGGGGAGGGGGGGGGGCTTGAGGCAAAAGCCACGCGGGCTACGTGGGGTGGAGGGGGGTTCACAGGAGGCCAAAATGGAGCTACGTGGTTTATGCAGGCTCCCTAAGCTTTGAAGTTTGCTTTTGCTCTCTGTTCCGTAGATTGTAATATTGACTGTAGTATTTGGTTGAAGGAACTTCACGTACACTTTTAAGTCTCTCGGCGTATCAAGTGAGGTTGGATGTCCTGGGGCATTGTCATTTCTGTCACAGTAGGATTTGACTGACGGGCAAAAACTATTAGAATACCAATCTTGAAAAACTTCTCGTGTAACCCATGCCTTTCTGTTGGACCGCCACACAACTGCTAAGCTTGTCTTGTCTGTACCTCGCATTGCGTGGGGTGTTTCTGAATGGTAAACCAGTAAAGGTTTCAGTTTGAAATCACCGCTGGCTTGACGTTCTTCTTTAGAAATGAATGTTCGAGATGGAATTTTTTCCAGTAAAGCCCGGTCTCATCAACATTGAAGATGAGACAAGCGGGAATTTTTTCTCGTGTTACGAAATCTTGAAAATTGTCTGGAAACTCAGCTGCAGCTTGAGTGTCCGCGCTGGTGGCCTCACCTGTTATCTGGATATTGTGAAGATTGAAATGATGCTTGAACCGATGAAACTAGCCTCTGCTGGCAGCAAAAGTTGGAGTGGAACTCCCTTCACCTTCTTCTGTCCTTAACATCTCATACAAAAATTTTGTTTTTGTTCATATTAGATCCTGAGTCAGTGGTATGTTCTTATTTAAATCTTCGATCTAGGTGCTAGCAACTTCTCCATTCTTTCTAGGATAGGAGATCTCAGATGAGAAAGTTTTATTGCACTTATAAGTGTTGAACTTTCGCTAGAAAATTTAATTTTCCCCCGATTTTTAAAAATAGTTCTCACAGTCGATTCTGAAAGACCAAAATCTCTACCAAAAATTGTTGCTTTGCCTCCATTTTCCATTCTTATCGCCACCTTCATCTTCAATTCCAAAGTTTTTTTTCTTCATAGGCGGCATTTTTAACGTAGCGTTAAATTATGTATCTCCACCAAAAGTTAAAACACGACTGCCAGCCGAGATAACATATGGAACAAATGAGGGAATCCCCATAAAACAAAGTCGTAGGACGGGAAATCCCCAATTCTTCAATCAGAATGGTCAGAAAAAGTGGGGATTCACGCAACCAAAGAGAATTCAATCACTACATTATGTACATACATATTCTTAAGTAAGCAATTCGCGTAATACGAGGCATTTTAACGCGAAATTTGAAATTCGCGCTAAAGCGAAACCACGCATAACGGGGTCGCATAAAGTGGGGTATTATTGTAGTTTATGAATCTGACTCACTAATAAAAAGAAAACCTTGAAAATTTCTTTGCTTTTAATTATTAAAAAAGACAAACTTGATTTTTGCTTGATACTGACAGTTACAATCTGATTCGTATGTAACAAAAAACTGCAGATTACTTTGAAGGATAAATTTTGCTATTACTTTAACAAACTAATTCAAATTTAAACTCTTCAGAAAACGCAAAATGTTTTATAAACTTTAAAAATGTTCCTTCCCCCTCTGTTTCTAAAATGTAAGACATGGCTGCTGGTGATTGATTCTGATTCCTTATACTTTCATATCAGGGGCGGATCAAGGATTTTGTTTTGGGAGGGGCTTGAGCGGATTTTGGTTTGGGGGAGGGGGGCTTGGCTTGAGTTAATTTTGATTTGCGGGGAGGGGGTTTTCCAAAATTAAAATGTTGGAGGTGGACCTAGATCCTTTTGGGGGGGGGAGGGTTTTCAGCTCCCTAGCCGTCCCCCCTGGATCTGCCCCCGTTTCATATTGTTCTAAAAATAACTAATTTGGCTGCCGTTTGCTCTCCGAACTTCTGTTATCTTGACACAACAACAACATTAGGTTGCTACCCCATCTAACACAAACTTTGCTGCTTGTCACCCCTTCACTGGTCACTGCCAGTGTGAAATACAGATCATACAAATTTCTTTTCCTTGCGACTATAAACCCGCCATTTTACTGTCCCAAATTTTACTGTGCAATTTATGTGATTCTACCAAACTGAACCTTTCTTTTCCAAATTTTTCTTATTGTAGCACCGAGTTTTCTGTGCATTTTTCTTACTGTCCACTTTAGAAGTTCCCAACATCTTCACAGTTATACCTCTTTATAGTTCTGTTTTTAATTTATTTTGGCTTTGTAATCAAACATACAAAACATGTCATTTTACTTTTAAAACATTTAATTAAAAATAAAACTATGTTGTAGTATATACCTTATGTTCTCTAGTTTCAATTACTAACTTTTAACATCATGAAAATGTCTTGAATAAATAAATATTACTTATTTTCCCCTCTATTATGTTAAATCCATTGTATATTGAAAAGTCCTCCTTATCTGTTCTTGAGCCCTTGAAAGGGTTCTTTCCCAAAACTGTGGGAGTAAATCAAAAGAATTTCAGCAGCATTTATGTTTTCTCTGCAAACTTGTAAATTTTTTTCTGAAGAATATAGTAACTATTTAAATTTTCAATAGAAACAGTGACTTTAATTTCTACATATCTTTCTTGATTGAAGTTATCCAATCTGGTGGCGAACAGTCAACAGGAGGAACAATCTTTATAACCAAAGGCAACACAGCACTGTTAAAGTTTCTGACTGGAGTGTTTACATATAACCCCAGTGAATGTTTGGTCATTACATAGGGTAGTTCTTGATCACTGTGCTCTGGGACTGTAATGGCTTTCTGCTTGTAAATTTTCTTCATAAATGTTGATGCATTAATGCTACCTGTTATTGTGATCGTCTTAGTTAGGTTTCAGTTGCCAGTCTGTCAAAAAGGCGAGGTGTTCCGATCAAAAGTGTGTTGCTTCACCATGACATTTTCTGACACCATCACAGCAGAAACACACACACACACACACACACACACACACACACACTGAGCTGTCCTAGAATATCCACCTTACAACTCGGATCTGTCTTCCCTATGTTTGGGCCACGCAAGAAAGCCCTCGGCGAACAGCGCTTCACAACGAATGAGGAGGTGCAGCAGTTCTTGAGCAATTGGTTTGATATATGTTCCCAAACTTTTTATGATACCAGAATTTAAAAATTACCTACCGTTGGAAGTGCATAGATAAGAAAGGGAACTATAATTGGAATTTATTTTGAAAAATGTATTTTTTTTGCCCAAAAGGCTCATTTATATTTAATTATCCCTCGTAATTGCTTTCTTTTTTTTTAAAGCACTTAGGTGTGTATATTTAAATAACCCTTGGAAGTAAAGCAGTTTCTTTTATAACTGAGTTGTAATCTGGTGTTGACGACAAATCTGAAGGAATACTATGAACATCATACTATCCCAGAAATTAAAATGGTACATTTCTATTTGGGAAATGGGATCACAAATGTTGAGGTCAAACAAAGGCAACCATCAGACCATGCAAGAATAGCACAGCCTGCATATGTGACCATGCCAAATATTTGTATTGGCCTTGTTTATACACTCCTCATTACGTATTTTCAGCTAAAGTAAAGCTTATTTCAGTTGATAAGAAAACAAGACAATGCTTTAAGGAAATATAAAAAATAGTGCAAGATATTGAGAGTAAACACAGCACTTACTGAAGGAGATTTGAGTGCTTCAATAATTTACAATACAAGACAAACACAAATATACAATATTCTGAATGTTTAACGACAAGCGTGTTGATCCATTATTGAACTTTCTAAATACTGAACTAATTTAACATATGATTTCTTAAAATGGTAATGATCTTAAGCCTTCTTTTAAAAAATAATCCAAATGTATTGAGGCTGATCCACCTAATCACAAGTTAATCCTTTCAAGCATTTTGTGAACTAAATTTCATCTACTGAAAAATCTTTATTGCTGCTGCAGATCTTTTGCATTTCTAATTGCTTTAGTTAGATTGTGCAGACATAACTAACAATGGCTGATATAAACACAATGAGTCACATCAGCATTTGTGTACATGTTTCTTAAATGTCTCTTAATACTATTAAAAACAATGATGACAAATAAGAACAACAAATTTTCTGATATTCCATAATGCCTATATTTTTCATTTGAGAATACATAGTAAATTAGTATATAGAATTTCCATCAATGACCAATGTATTCATCATCTTTTATAACTGAAACTGCAGAGCTCTTTATTTCCATTCCAGTTGAATGGGGCACTGACCATTGGTACTCTGGATGGGGCAAATGTTGAGATGGCAGAAGAGATGGGCCGTGAAAATATTTTCATATTTGGAATGACAGTGGATGAAGTTGAAGAACTGAAGAAGAGGGGATATAATGCATATGATTACTACAATCAGAATCCTGAAATTAAACAGTGTATTGATCAGATACAAAACGGCTTTTTCAGCCCTGGAAACCCTGATGAATTCAGGCATGTGACAGAGATGTTGTTGAATCATGACAGATTTTATCTCCTTGCTGATTATGATGCATACATAAAATGTCAAGAAAAAGTTGGTGAAGTTTATCAGGTAGGTGTATTTATCATAAACTGTTGTACCTACATTTCAAAGAATCACTTTTAGCAGGTACATAATAATTGATCCTTGATATTTTTTCATAGATAGATTTGTAACACATTGCAAAAAAAGTAGCTCTATTTCTTCTTATGATTGATGCTGCTGGGAGCACACTTATTTCTTGTGAACTGCACCTTTTTATTTGTAGTCAGTTGGTTTGTTCTTAACAGAACTTGATATTAATTGCATGTTACAATATAAATGAATGAGAGGTTTATTAAATAATTTTGTGATACCTCTCTTGGAGAAATGATTTTTAATAATGGACTTAAAAGTTTTGTTTCCTTTTGAAAACTATATTATGAACTACTGCAGAACACAACCAGTAAACAGAGCGTGGTGGGTGAGTGGTTAACTCTCTGGCCTCACATTCGGGAGGACACCAGTTCGAATCCCTTTCTGGTCATCCAAATTTGGATTTTCCATGGTTCCCCCAAATCACTCCAGGTGAATACCGGGATGCTTCCTTCAAAAAGGCCATGGCCGAATTCCTTCCCGTTCTTTGTCCCCAGGCCGATCCTGCTTCTAATGACCTCAACGTTGATGAGGCGTAAAGCCATAAATAAACAACCAGTAACTGATATGATAAAGAAACTGGATTGGTATTCATTGGAAGGTAGGAGGGTGAAGAGAGTGGTGGGAGTGTACAAGGCATATGATGGTGTTGAAAGATATTGGTGAAAAAATTAAGAATGTTGCATGGAAGGGAAAAGATGAACATGACCACAAGCTGGTACTCCATTTCAAGTATAAAGTTGTTGGAAAGTTTTTGTTTCTTAGACAAGTAAGTCAGGGTTTGGAATAAGCAGGGTAGTGTTGAATAATTTACCAAAAAAATGTTGAATTTAAATTTAAAATTTATAGAGAACAAAGTTAGACGAGTATAAGAAATGCACAAAATGGGTGTGTAGGGAAATTGCTAGCGGAGTATGCATTCCATTGCAATTAAATTTGAGTACTGTTCTCATATTTTTCTAGCAAACATTTATACTCGATTAGTGAACTAATTTGAATTACCATTAGTAACTTCATATGAAATTGAATATCAAATGTGGTGTTGTCCAGCTACCAACAAAATTATCTTTCTGGTTGTACTAGAAAATTTTCTGCATATTTCGCTACCGTGCACATTAATCATTTTCTTTCTCATTTAACACATGAGAACTGACAACTACCTTTTTGTAGAAGAGAACATTGCTGCAGCAATATAACTCATCCTGCCTGATGCTTATGGCTCCACAAGTTCTAAATAAAACATTGAGCTATTATGGTTTCAATCATTTATTTATCAATCCATCTATCTGTCTATCTATCTCTCTCATTAACTACTTGTACACAACTTTGGTTGTTACTACCCGTAACATGATTATAACATAAAATTTTGGAAACTTATGTGGGTTGAAGTTTAATGGCAACTATTAGAAAATGTTTCGTTAAGCGATGGTCATACCTGTCAAATGAAAGCTGGCAGCCGGCAGACTCTCAAAACATTTTGATTTTTCTTTTTATTCTAAAGCATACCAGTTTTTAATGAAAAATCTTACTCCTCCATCATTTCTGATATTTTCAGTGATATGCGTATCCTTCTAAAGGTTACAAGGAACAATTTTTCTGTAGTTTATGGTTTTCTCAAAATAACTAGATGAGTAATTTTAACAGCAAATTTCATCCTTCTGTGCATTTATTTTAAATATGACATTATGAAAATCTCTACTGAATACTGTACATATCTTGAAAATACTTTTAAACAAATTTTCCAAACTTTTCTGTGACCCACTAAAACCGTTTCTTTTTTTTTTTTGGCGTGTTTTATATACATCACTTGATAGATAATTTGCAAAACATATAATGAATTATTTAAAATAGTTTTTTAAAAGTTTTATCAAAAAATGCTGAATTTAGTTTAATACAGAAGTATCCAGAACGTAACTTACGTTTGTGTCTAACATGGAAATGGTTGAGGATGGAGCCAGATGTTTTTACACTTGGTGTACATTAAGCTGTCGTAGTGTGAGGACTTTGATTTTTCAACTTTGTTCATTTTGAATTATTGAAATGATACTTTGATAGAAAATCCTGTGAAATGTGAGGTGCATTCAGTATTTAGGGTTTTGCTGGCATAAAATCTCAAACCAATTTAAATTCATTGGCAGTTCTGTGAGGTGTACAGAGATGAAATAATGAGTGAAAGTGGAGTGAGGCAGTGGTACATTCAGTTTAAAAATGGCCACATCAGTATTCATGATGAAGAGTGCAGTGGGTAGCCTAGACTTGTGAGTGATGATTTGACGATGAAAATCCATGATAATATTTGTGAAAAATGTTGCTTTACAATTATGGAACTCTTGCTTCATTTCTCCAAAATTTCATGAAGTTTACTGCATGAAACTGTATTGGAGAAACTTGGTTATCGCGTTACCAAAAATCTTGACAGAAGACCACAAAAAACAGTGTCTTGCTGCATTGCTGAATTTCCTCACAGCCTACAACAAGGATGGTAATAATGCACTTCTTGATCATTTCTTAACAGTAGATGAGACATGGATAAAGCATTTCAGTTGAGAGACAAAATGAGTGTCAATGAAATGGGGCATACGAGTTCTCCCAGAAAATCAGTAAAATCAAAATCTTGAGCATGGCAGCATCAACAGCAACGGTATTTCTTCAATTGTATAATGAAACACAGCCAACCTGTTGCAATATTCATTGAATTTATTGTTTACCGGTTTCGACCCACCTTAAGGGAGTCTTCTTCAGAACCTGTGGATATTGTACATTATTAGTGCATCTGATGTTAAGCTTTGAGTTATATACATGAAAATTTGTGCATATTCACTTGTTAAAATGTATTACATAAATCTAAAAACTCTTCTCAATAAAATAGTACATTTTGTACTAAAGTCACACATTAAAATATATTTTATGGCTAACCATCCGGCAGCCAGCGTGTATCACAGAGCCAGCGTCACATCTAATCTGGGCGGCAGCTTAATGCCGACTAGCCTGTACGTAGAGGTTAGTAAACTGCCGCCCAGATTAGATGTGACGCTGGCTCTGTGATACACGGTGGCTGCCGGATGGTTAGCCATAAAATATATTTTAATGTGTGACTTTAGTACAAAATGTACTATTTTATTGAGAAGAGTTTTTAGATTTATGTAATACTTTTTAACAAGTGAGTATGCACAAATTTTCTTGTATATAACTCAAAGATTAACATCAGATGCACTAATAATGTACAATATCCACAGGTTCTGAAGAAGACTCCCTTAAGGCGGGTCGAAACCGGTAAACAATAAATTCAATGAATATTGCAACAGGTTGGCTGTGTTTCATTATACAAATCAGTAAAATGTTTAAGAAGCATTGTCAGCCAGAGTGTTTGTGGAAACTGTTTTTTGGGATGCTGGGGGAATGCTTCTGGTTGATTTTCTTGAATGTGGTACATTAATTAACTCAGAAAGATATTGTGAAACATTGAAAAAAAACTAAGGAAAGCAATAAAAAAACAAGCATTTGGGAAAACTGAGTTCCAAATTGTTATTTTCTCATGACAACACACTACCAAATATGGCTAATCATACCTGACAGCTCTTGGATGTCTTTGAATGAGAGATGTTTGATCACCCACTGTACTAGATCTGGTGCAAACAATTACCACCTCTTTCCAACTATTACTCCGCGATTCACAATGAAGATCTGGCTAACAACAAAGTACTTTAACAGTGACGCAGTCCATGTAAACCAGTGGTTGAAATCTAAGGCAGCAAATTTCTACAGAGACAGAATCAAAAAACCTTGTCCATCATTATGATAAGTGCCTCAATTTCAATGGCAATTATCTAGAAAATTAGTTTGATTGTTCCTTTAAAATGTATATAACAAAATTTATTTTTCTTATTTGATTGATTGTATATTTCAATATGTAAGTTACTTTCTAGACAGCCCTCTTGTATGGTACACTTTGCACATGGGAGTAATTTATACTTGTAGTGTTTTTTTTAATTATTAGAAATGTCTGCTGATGTAACTTCTAGTTCCTCAAATCTAATACTTATGGTACTGTTCCAGTGCACTTTAGTCAGGAATACTATTACACTATGATCACATACAACATAATAATTTCAATGTTTTCTAACATGTATAACATTATATTTTGTGTTTCATCACAAGAACTGTAAATATGTATTGATATTTTCAGGACCAGAATAAATGGACTGAGATGGCAATCAATAATATTGCATCATCAGGCAAGTTTTCAAGTGACCGTACCATTGAGGAATATGCACGTGAGATCTGGGGTGTTGAGCCCAGCTGGGAGAAACTGCCAGCTCCACATGAGCCACGAGATGAAGATAACAACAAGGAGGCCACAAAGTAGATCGTAGTTTTTAATTTAACTGGCTTGGTTGCTGTTTTGCATAAATGTCTAGTACAGTTACAGTAAGAGAGAATGTTTAGGGATATAGTTGATAATGATTGTTTTCTGGACATTTGCATGTTTTATGCATCATACAGAAATGTTAGTAAAGTATGGAAGTACAATGCATTTTATTTAAGTAGCGTTTACGAGCTGATATGTTTTCAGAATTGTGTAATATATTGCTCTATCTGTTCAATACATACTTTCATATTTTGAAGAAAGAACAGCTAGACAAGGATGTGATTGGAACTTACACTAATGAAAACTTTCTGTTGCTCGTATTTACTATTACACTTTATTTGTGCTGCAGCTCTTTATTCTGCATTATTTTGTTTGTTTGTTCATGTTGAAATGCTATAAATTTCAGTTTTTTTTTTCAAGAGTTGTGATTATAATTAACAATAATTTTAATTTATTTTTAATTTAAAATATTCAAGACATTAAGAATGAACAAATGTGGTTTTTTTAAATAACTTACAATATTTATGGTACTATTTTTGTTAAAGTTTAGTGTCCCATCTGTTCTTTTTGCAATGTTGTACTTTAAAGTAAACTGCACAATAATGTTACTGGATGGCTGTAAAAGTGCTAAGACTGTAAACATGGCTACAATTAGTCATGGTTTAGATGTGAACTGTATTTTGGTACAAATTACTATTATCAGTGGATAAATAAGTACAGAATCCCAGAAATATTGGTTCAAATAAATCCAAAACACCAAGTCTACTCAAGTAAATTTGCATTTTGAGGCTACAGTTGAACACTATTATATACAATTTAATGCTATATTAATTAAAAATACAGCTGTATTTTTACAGTAAAAGGATGTGGCAAACGTTCCTGTTGTTGTTATCTTAGATGTAAAAATGATGGTGATAAGCTGTAGTTTTTCCTAAAGTACAGTATCAAAATGATTATCATTGATACAGATTTGAGTGATGGTAGTTGAAATGGTTCAAATGTATTTATAATGTAATTTTTTGTGTGCTATACTGTTGCAGCTACAAACTTTTGTGAACTTTTTAACAGCGAATCTCACATACCTCATGTCTTTTATTGTGTTTTAACACTAATTACAGTTTTGTTATTGTTTTTGAGACTTCAAAAGATAATGATTTTCTTTCTTTTTGTATTCCTTATATTCCAGTGTTCCATTAATAATGGGTGGGAAATTATATTGTTTAAAAAAGTTTTTCTATTGATGTTAGATAAACTTCTCAATTTTTTATATGTGCATGTAGTCTCTTAATAAATGTTAAAAATGTGTTGTTACATCTCTTTTAAATGATTGGTTGCTGGATATGGATTATTCCTAGCATAATAACAAAACAGCATAAATTATTCAGGTATAACTAATACTGTTGTTATTTAAAGAGCTAATGTATTTTCTGGTTTGCTCAGTAGGTGTGGTCTTAAAAGAAATATGCCATCCCAAGAAGTTTCCTTCAATTTTTCATTTTATCTTTCTGGTTAATATAGATCTCCAGGAATAGAATGGAATAGAATTATTCCCATCAAATAGTTGATAATTAATTTTTCTCACATTACACACTATTTGAAATGACCTAAAACTGACAATTTTTTGTTTGTCGGATTAAGCAGCCACTTCTAAACATGACTAACAATTATAATAGTAATAATCTAGCAGCAGTTTATAATCATATGGGTGAAATAAGTTGATTTTTTTTAAAAAAAAATCTTGCTGTTAAATTTCTTATGACATACTACAAATCTCTTAGAGCATAGAATAATATTTTTGTTAGTTGTTGAAAGGTCTTCAATTCACCAGTCTTATCTCACACCATGGTTACCAGTTACATGGATTCATCCCAGTTCTAACTGATTATAATTATCATTATTTTTTTTTTTTTTTTTGAAAAGTTTACATTTGAAGAGATCTCGTTTTATTCAGGTAAAACCTTATACATAGCAGGTGATAGCATCAAAATCAATGTTTTATTATTTATTTCATTCCCCCTGCTGAAGGCTGTTGTAGAGTGTGAGCTCTTTTCAACTGGATGGGTTTACATTTTATTTGGGGTTGCTTTATTTTTAAATCAAGGTTAGTTGTTGTAAGTGAATCTGTGGACTTAACATCCTTGTTTTTATTTCTTTTCCTTTTTGATCCTTTCGTTGTATCAAGGTCGAGAGGAGCTGTGTCGGCACCTGTAATACCCTGGTCACGGTCAGCTGATCTTGGTCTCTGATCCTGTTGTCTGGGAGTGGTTGGCTGGAGCACCATGCACAGCCGTTGTCTTGCTCTTGGTTGCTGCGTTGGTTTCCTTGGCAGCTTCTTGTCAGTTGTGCTTGTCCTTGACCTACTTTGTCTGGCTGCCAGCAGTGTCTGTGCGTGTCTCAAGGGCTGGCATCATGGGGCCTGTGTGGCCCTATTGGTGGTGTCCACTATCTTTCAATGCTGGGGCATTCTTGGTGCAAGTGCAGGGCTGTATCTTGGCTGTCCTGTGAATCATAATCTGCAGAAAACGACTGCCTTCATATGAAGCTGCATGGGTATCATGGCAGTTTGCACATGTTGGTTCTGCATCTCGTGCATGCTGCTCACCACAGCAGAGACAGCCGTTCTGCAACAAGGCAGTCCTTGACAAGATGCAAAAACTGGATCCTGTAGCACTGCTGGATCCCTGCATTTTTCTTTTTTTTCACGTGCTGGCCTGGCACCTTGGCAGTTTTCGGGGTTGTTGATGAGGCAGGGGATCCCTGATGCACCTGAGGATGTTGCACCTCTGACTGTTTTAATTGGTACAGGATTCCTGCTTCCTGCAGCATTCTGATGGCAGTTTCCACGTTGCATCTCCTGATATACAGGGCGCCCCCACTTGCCCATATCCTGGTTAGCAACTGTTTCATGTGCGACAGTTGCTTGCAAGCTGGTCGACTGCTGTAGTAGCTCAGTGCATGGCAAAGCATTTTCATTGTTTCTAGGTGAGGTTGCAGTGCTTGGAGATAGTTGCTTCCTGGGCTGCTTCAAATGATTTTTCCGTTGTTGGTGGTGGTGGTGATAGTGAGGCTGGCATTTGAAAATGGGCAAGTCTGCATTTTAGATCCTATATGTATTCATCTTCCTCGAAGTCGGTAGCAAAGATGCGTGGCAGTGGAACCATCATTGCCTAGTCTTTTCCATCTTCTTCCTCGATATCTTCCTATGCTGGGTGAGCTAGGTGTACTTGGGTGGGGTCACTAAGTGCCAGGTAGAGCTCGTTGATGACAACACAGGGTAGCATCCATCCATCTGTAGGTTATCTTGTATATCTCAACTTGCAGCTCCATATCCAACTGCTCGTCCTTGATCCGACTCCTCCAGCTACTTGGCAGGTAGCAATTGAATCGTACTTCGTACTCGTACTTTTGTTGCTCTTCCAGCAATACTATCGGCCAGTATTCTGTCCAATTTGTTTGTGGAGCACAACTCTAAGGAAGAGCTCTGGTAGCTACATTTTCTTGGTGATGATTGAATTCTCCAACTTGTCTTGATGTCCTAGGTGCTCCATGGCAGTTCTTGGGAGAGGAGGGCAACTGTGCACTAGCTTGGCCTTCTACCAGGAGCAAGGTAATAGCGCAGCAGCCCTCTCCACTTGGTGAATAGCACTGCGCTGTCCACTCAGTGCTGACTGATGACTGTCGGTGATCGCAACCCATTCCACAGGGTGCGCTAGTGTGGTGCTCTGGCAGGGGCTAGGTAACGGCCGGTGCTTCCCAGCACAGGCTAGGCCACTGCCAGTACTCAGTGGTGAGTGAGCTACAGTGCTGGGCTCAGGCAGTTACATGGCATGGCTGGGGTGATGCCTCCTGGCGGCATGTAGGGGAAAGCCCCGGCGAAGTTGGGTAATGTGCACGCGATGAGGGGCCAGCGTGCAGCATATCAATGGGTTAATCAGAAATAATCTAACGAGTAGTTTATAACTAAAAAATTCCTGAAAGATATTGGGTATTGTTTTATGTGGCTATCATTGGCCCTTATCCCTTACCTAGAGCGTATACTTGCATACTCTCAAACACACAGTCAATTTTCTAAATTGGTGACAGCTAGCCTTGTAGTGGAGTATTTCAATGTCATCAGAAGTTCTTTGGATATAATATTGTCAAAAAGTAAAGGTAAGAATAGGTAAGGTTATTCTGCTTAGCCACTTAATCAACTGTGTAATTTCTGCACACACTTTTACGACATACATAAATTTTATCTTATTGTTCCAAATGAGATTTTTCTCCATAGTGTATATAATAAGGTTGTCATTACACTTCAGAGATTAGAGACACCAATTATCAGAAAAATAATACAAACAGTGAGCTACACGTACTACACTTAATTATTACACAGTAAGCTCATCAGTGAATTAAAAGTAGCTGCCAAACAATAAATCCTTTAGTGTATTGCATACATATACTGAAGTGCAAAAGTCATGGAATAGGTGGCTGCAAATATCCAAATGGCTGTATCACCACAGAAGAAACGTATAATTGTCGTGCAATGCGAGTTGTGTGAAAGGTTTTCTCACATGATTAGGTCACACAACATGTATAGAGAGACTCTGAACCTGGAATGGTAGTCGGCACTAAGCGCATACACCTTCCATTTCAGAAACTAAGTAAATTCAACATTCATCGATCTATAGTGTCAATATGTAATTTCCAGCATCACCTCCTGTGATGGACAATACTGTGGCCAACCACATCTGCTTAGTCACAAAGATCGCCATCAAGGTGTCAGTGTTGACAGACGGGCAACATTGTGTAAAAGAACAGTAACACTCCGTGTGGGAGATGAAAGACATGTCCATGGAGACAGTGCGACAGTGCAGCGAAATTTGGTGTTGATAGGATATGACATCAGAAAACTGACACGAGTGTCTTTGCTAGTTAAATGCCATTGGCTGCAGCACCTTTTCCTGTGCTAGTGAACATAATTGGACGAGTGGTAAAAGTTGCATGGTCAAATGAGTTACAATTCCAGTTCTTAAGAGCTAATTTTGGGGTTTGAGTATGGTGTGAATTGCACGAGGCCATGGGTTCAGGAATGAACTGTGCAAGCTGATGCTGGCTACATGCCAGTATGGGCTGTAACCTCTGGTAAAACTGAACCATTTTCATTGAATGGTCCGTTATATCCAGCTACTTCGAGACCATTTGCAGCCATTCACGACCTTCAGGTTCCCAAATAATGGACATGTCATTGGGCAAAACCTTTCACGATTGGTTTGAAGAACATTCTGGACAATTTCAGCGAATAATTTGTCCACCTGGAGTTAGATATGAATTCAATATCTGGGGCACGATTGAAAGGTTGGTTTGTGTATGTCCTGCACTGGCAACATTACACAATTGTGGATGGCTATAGAGGAAGCGTTACTGAATATTTCGTCAGGGGATTTTTTTGAAGACTTGAGAAAATGCCATGTCATTTTTTTTTTTTTTTAATGGCATTTGGCCATGTTAGCCATTCAGCCAGCTCAATTTGTTTTTACAGTGTATAGATTTCATCCAAGTGTGTTCGTTTTCTCTCTTTTGTAAGGACGACACAAGACGAACACAACACTTAATTAAAACCACCCATGCCCTTGGCCGGACTCGAACCGGCGACCCCTGCAACACAAAGCAAGCACGCTACCCGTACGCTGCCAGGGTCGGCTTGCTGCACCTTCACTGGCAAAATGAGGTCCCTCACGATACTAGAAGGTATCCCATGACTTTTGGAACTGCTTGGAACAGGGTAATGCACCACCACTTACCTCGGATGATATGAAAGCATAAAACATTGCCACTATCAGGTGTTCAACCCTTCTCCAGCAGCAGCACATGCTGCTGGGTGGATGCTAAAGACCAACGTCACCTGTCAAAAATTATGGGCGTCACCCGAGGGTTATAGAAACTTTTCCATAACAAATTCTTACTAAGGATAATAGTTATTCATTTATCTTTTTAATGATATCTTCAGTTATGTTAACTTCCTCTGATTAATTTTTCAGATTGTTTTTAAATAACCGTTTGATTTTATTTGATGGAAATTGTTGTGAAAAAGTTTCTAAGTAAAGTGTAATTTCAATTATGAATAACTATCACTTATTTGATTGATATGTTTGACGAATACCTATGTTTCATGTGAACTTTCTCTGAATCTTAGTAAACTTCTCTTTTAGGTAATGTTGTCACTTTGTTTCAGTAACTGCTACAGAGAATACAGTGTAAACATTTAATTTAAATGACCCTCACATTATACTCTTTATTTCTCTGTCTCGTCTTGTGTAGCAGAAATAAAAATTATAATGCAATCATCTTTAGCTGGAATCGCAATTACACTTTCTTTTAATAATGTAATTGCAAATAAATTCAATAGTTATTCATTTGAATTTTATAAAACAGGAGGTTTTCTGGCATTAAAAATTAATAAAATTTTCTCGGGTAACCAGCAGAGTTAATCCATCGATCTCTGCCGCCATTGAAAAGTGACTCTGCAGCAAAGAATGTGACTGCTGACATGTCATGTTTGATCGATGGACTAATTCTGCTAGTTACCCAAGAAAATTTTATTCATTTGAATTTTGCTGGTTAGCCAAGCAGCAATGTGATAGCAGGTAGTGTAACTAACATGTCGGGCATTGTAGAGATATGGCGATCAATTGAGGCGTGCAGTCTCCAGGTTCAACGCATTTTATTAAAGTGGGTAGATAAATATTGAATAAAAAGTAAAAAGAACAGTAATTCACCAAAAAATTAAAAGCAGTGGTTCATCTTAATTTCTCAAGTCGAGGGCCTGCCTGGTCCGCAGTATGTGCCGATAGGTCAGTTCCCACCTTTTAGTTTGAGAGTAGCTACTGCTGTCTGCAAGGACTAATAACACCGACAGTGCAGTGAAGTTGGTATCGTGAAAAGTTGAATGAGCAAGTTACTGGATGGTGTTGATTTTGGATGAATACCATTTGTCTGTGGCCATTCTTGTAGGCAGTTGATTGATGGTCTAACCTATGTAGGCTGCTGGGCAGTAATTGGTACATTATTGCTTGGGAGGATTCGTAGATACCATGTCCTATTACTAATATATTCTGCACTACTGGTATTTAACACAGTTGTACAAAAGTTGTCTGTACTTTAAATTCGTTTCAAAAATACTACTCATGACAGACAAAAATTTCATGGTTTTGGCATCTCAGATTTTAATGAAACTACACATAGCGAAACTACACACGGTGATGGCTTAATGTCAGTTAACAAATAAGATACAGTTTATCCCAAATGGTGCCATATTTCATCCATGGTATTGTAGCTAAAACTGTAAATGCTGGATTTTTTTTAAAACGTATTTTCACGAATCAATCGAAAACCAATCATTTCGTTAAAACTATATATAATGATTTGAGAAATTAAAAACTGTTCCCACCACAACTTAATTGGCATTAAAAAAATGTGGCACAGCATCACAATTATTTGGGTTGATCAGAAATCTACAGAAATTTGATAAATATGAAACCACAAAGTATTTTATAAGAGGAGCTTTACATGACTCATGTCCTTTAGGAAGAGTGCGTACTCACATTCTCTGAAACAAACACAACATTCATTTTAAGTTGGATAAAGCTAATGTACTCCTTATAGTGATGAACTTTAACATCAGTAGTACTTTGAATAAACCTTTGTCAAAAAGTGAAGCTAAGAATATGTAAGGTGATTCTGTTTAACTGCTCCCATCAGTCATTGAAATGTTTACAAAGAATCCAATGCACCATGTGAGCATTTCTGGCATACTTAGTTGACAATCGGTATCTTTGTAAATTATATTCTACATACAATTTTTATTGAACTTTATTCCCAATTCTGAATTATTACAATATCTTTATTGTTATATATGCCACGATTTTTCCATCCTTATTTAAAAAATTGCACAAGTTTAGTTCATTTCTCAAACTCCAATTTAGCAACAATGAAGTGGAAAAATGGCACGAGTCAATATTTATGAAACCCGTTTCATTGATGTATTCATCTCTGAAGTTGATTAATTACACAATTCAGGCCAAATTTAAGAGTTTTAATTTACAGCTTCTTGTGGCAGTGGCATAGCTATAAAAATGGGTGAGGACTGTTTGCTGAAGGGGGGTGGCAGGACCCCTTGAGCCGGCGTCCATCCAGATTGGAACCGTGGCTTTTTTCCCATTCTGCCACCCTATTGTTATGCCACTATTAGGGCAAAAAAATAGGTGCTTAATGGCAGAATAAATCGATCACTAGAGATGAGGAATAATCATGGCTTGGCACAGTTGGCACCAAGTGTGTCGAAATATGACCAGACTAGTACGCACACTAAGTTTTACAATTTTTGGATTTCATTGGCCTCCAGTGGAAATGCCTTGAAATATTATATGGTGTACATGGTTATCTTCCAAGTAATGGAAGAAGGTGCCCAAGAACTATTTTGCCTTAGCCTGCCAGAAACAAGCTTCTGCAGAGCCAAATCAAAATTCCTTGCCATTGTAACCTATCACATTTTGCAGTGAGCACTGACAAAATGTATTTTTCTTCATAAAACAATTTTATTTTATGTATTTAAAATTGTCCTCAAACTAATTTCAAATCAAACAAACAATCTGTGCTGTAAATATTAAACGATTCTTATGTGATTCCTTCAAACTACGTATTAACTTTGGCTTACTGAGGATATACAATATATGCTCAGGAATGAACACCCTTGTGCCACAGTCAAGATATTTCAGGCTGATAGTCAAGATAGCTGAACTCTTGGTATTAGACAATTTCAATAAAAGACGGTGAAATGTCGAAAAGGGGGGGGGGGGGGGAAACTGAGTATGAACTTGGTTGACACTTGTTAAATGCTGTTATTCATTTAATCTTTTACAGTGTCAGTAGTTACTATATCATCAGTCTCAACATAGCAAAAGTATTTTATTTTTTCTACAGTGCTAAATCTTCCGAACAATTTTAATGGCATTTTTAAATTTTATGCAGTATTCCAGTTATCAACTATGAACAGACTGTTCATAGTGTGCTCAGTTTTCAATTATATTGACTGATTTTCAGTTATCTCCACATTCATAGTTTTTGAATCTAAGCAGAGTAGGTGTGGCAGCTTTGCGATTTAACCCTTTCATTTCCACCATCGGCTATAACAGCATCCACACAATGGTACGCGGGGTACAACTGCCAATTAAAACTTTGTGGATGCTCGATTTTGCTGACAGTTGGTAAAATTAACATTAGCTTAATATTTGTTAAAACTGTTTAATCAGCAAGTTTTCTTTCAGTGAGATCACTTAAAATAGGTCTTATAATTGCAAAATCTATCTAAGTGGATGGAAAAATTTGGTAGAAATTAGCCCCTGCTACTACAACTGCAGATCCTGTAAAAAAAAAAAATGCATTTTTTTAAAAATTGGTTTAGGTCAAGATATCTGAAAAAATGACTGCGTGCATTAGATCTACACTCGCCACCCAATGTGCAGCAAAGGAGATGTTAAGCAAATTAAATAGATGAGATTCTTTCGTGGGAACATGTCTAAACGAGAAGTACTCAGCAGCATCAAGTTAGTAGTAATTTGATAATCTGCAGTGTTGTACTGGGTTTTTCTCTTGAATGATTGCCGAATTCACCATTGCCACAATTCTTGCCAGTTGCTCTGAAAGGTCGATAATCAGTAAACAACCTTCCTACTGAACTTGTTTGTTTGCAGTGGGCAGTTAGAACGTAGACAGAGATGTAACAAGAGGCAGTTTAAGCAAGCACTTGTCAATGTGTCATTTGTTATCTGTTATCTGTTATCTTTGGCCACCAAACAACTTGCAGCTTAGCCTATAAATTGTTTACTAGAGGTCTGTGCTCTAAGGGAAGAGGCAATTCATAAAATTATTCTATTAAGTAACAGGACTTTTTCCGAGGGGGTGCACAATTTCTCAAGAAAAGTAACAGTAGTACACTTTACAAACTCTTCAATTCCCTGAATATGGCACTTAGATGCTCACTAACTCCTTCCTAACTAGATCTTCATTAAAATAAGCTGGCCATCAACATGTGATATTGCCCCACATCACCACTACTTAACACTATGCTGAGTTTGCAGGAATTCTCACCCTGGCAGTCACCACTATTGCCCATTTCACCTGAGAGCTTAACAGTAGTTTGCTCTCTGGAGACTCACTGACACTGACAAAAAATTTCTAACACTGTTATTGACAACTGTTGCATAAACCACTGTGGCTTTGAAAGTGGACCTCAATCCCCTGTACATAAATCTTTACTGGTATTTAAAAATTAAAGAGGGGGAAACAGGTTGAAAAGTTTGGATTTACCCTCACACTGCAGTCGCATTATAGTTTTACTAGTATTACAATGTTTTTAATAAAGCACTGCCTCTCATCGCTTCCAGTCAAACAATGGACAGCATATTTCACCACTATTACTTAATATTGTAATATCCCTGAATTCTCCACATACTGCAACATATACTAAAAACATTTCCAATAATTCAATTTTCAAAGCATTTGTTACATTACAAGTAGTAATATTTGGCAAACTTACATTGGCAATGTTACAGTAAGCCAACATGAGAACCTACTGTTGAATATTAACAAGACTAAAAATTAACTCCTTGGCTTTTTATTTAAAAAAATCTTTGCTTAGCAATAAGATAAAGCAACTGAAATCTCTCTTAAATGGCTTGCATGACAGCACTTCTGTCAAGTAAAAAATGGGAGTGGAAGCAACCAAATAAGTAAGCCAATGATATAATGTGCAGTGTATACTATCTACACAATAACTTTCTTAATCAGCAATGTGAGAATATTTTTGTCATTTGTCGAGAAAACACATTACAAAAGAAACATTTGATGTGTTTGAACAATCTTTCATTCAGTATCACTGTTTTGCAGATAATGTCATTTCACTTGGCAAAAATTATTCAATTATAATTACCATATTTCTTTAGGATGACAAATCCAGCTATAAAAAGTATTAGAAATACATATTAAAATGTTAAGGTCATGTAAAGCACAAATTCTCTTAATGTTGGAAAGGGCAATGCTTAAAAGGAAGAGTTAAATACTATAGAAGAAAAGGTAAAATAAAAAAAAAACCAAAAAGCAGTTTCAATATTGTGTACATGCAAACATCTTGGTTTACATACATACTCCATAAGCTCGTCAAATTGAAATTCATGTTACATGCAATGTTTTGTACAAACTGGTGTAAATTTAAGTACAAATTGTCACCATCATTGCAGGTAAAACTGCACAGAATAATAAATAATCACTGAAGTGCTCTCAGAAAGGCCACATTAGAATTGTAAA
Source organism: Vandiemenella viatica (assembly GCA_031002005.1). Lineage (NCBI taxonomy): Eukaryota > Metazoa > Arthropoda > Insecta > Orthoptera > Morabidae > Vandiemenella > Vandiemenella viatica. Next base: position 107,714,736 of record CM061919.1, on the reverse strand, counting down.
TTAATAATACAAATCTTAGGTCTTTGAAGTTTTCAGTGAAACTACACATTTCAAATTTACAAAAAAATAATTAGATGTAAATTTTACAAAATACATTACTATTTTACAATTTTTGGCCCCAACTTTCCTGCCAACAGAAGAAAAAGCTGGAGAATAGATGCCGATAAACAGACCATAGACTTCTCCCAATGGACAAAACTGCACGCACAAAGATCAAGCACCAAAGGAACTGCGAAGAAGTGTTGCCATTTTAACTGGAGCACCAAATTATATTTAAAAATTGTGTGCGGATGTGAACACAGTTCCACCTTCTACAGAGACGACATACCACTGGAATTCCACAACAGGCACAACTTTAATATATGAAAGATACAGCTCTTCATGCCAACAGTGCATGTGAGGTCACAGCAATCTCAAATGGAAATTGTTTCAACTGATCATCTCACTGGTTCTGTAGAGCTTTCGTCCCGCATACCACTAGAACCATGCATGGCAATAGGTACTTGCTGGGTTTTGACGATATTAATGCAGAATGATCAATCTATTGGATTGAGTAGTAATACTGGACTCTCCAACACATGAACTTCCTGCAAGGAAGCAGAGATTTTACATCCATAAAATTATTCGCTGAATCTATAGTGTCAGATACCAAACGTTGGATCACTCTTCCTGTTGGTTCTGTCAATGAAATTACTTCATCTGATAACCCCCACACTTAAAACTTGATGTGATAGGTTTGGTTGAAGTTTAAACAACTGCCCCAATCTTCTCAGAGAGGTATATCCAAGGTACAGTTGCCACTGACCAGTGGTCTGGGTAACACGATCGTTCACTGCACATCACTGGCCGATTCCATCGACAAAGCAGCAGCACAGGCACTGTATACAAATTACTCATTCTGAGGCATAGTTTTACCTCACCACAATGTCCTTGAGCCAAACATCTCCATGTATGTACAGTGTGTCTACTATCTCAGGTGAGCACCGGTATTTGAAGTTTGCAATGAACAAGCCATCTACGTAGACAACGTAGTAATTCTCCTCGCAGACAATGCGTAGGCGAATGGCCTGCCAGGTCGGAAGTAGGAGCAGGTTGCTTTCTCTTCAACTCCCCAGCGTCCCTTCACCCAGGCATTACGCACAAATGGGTGAGAAGCTTGGAATCTCGGGTTGATGTGCAGTGGGATGATGGGATGTGGAAACACCTGTGCTCCGTGTTGCAAATTTACGTAGAACCTGAACAGATAAAGCATTTCCATAAGGATAACACCATAGATGTGGGTAAATTAAATAGAAAAACAAACATGCCAATGTTTAAGAAAAAGCTAATTGCCAGGTATTACCGTAAGAGTTAAATCATAGGATCTCTTGCAAGGATTGTGTCTTGTAACTTATCTAAACTTATTCGAAACTTATCTAAACCCTGCCCAACAGGAAATGCCACATCATGAATGAACTCTTGGAAACTGAGAAAGTGCTGAAAAAAAATTTATATTTGGTTAAACACACAAATTGCACATCCATTCTGAGCCAAAATCCTTTTTCAATCCTGTATAACATTGCTTCAGTAAGTGTTTTAAAAAATATTTTAAATAATACTGTCCCAGTCTGTGGTACATACAGCTCTGTTGTCATATCAGAAAATGGTAAGCAGACTGGTACCTCAGTACTTAAGTTCTTGCTCCTGATGTTTACATTTGCTGTACGTGAGTTATTAGGTTATTTATTTATTGGGGATATCAGGCCAAAAATGATACTGAATCGACTATTCTGACAATTCATTTCTTTGGTGTTGTTCAACTATTTAATAATATGGATTCTGTATAATTTCTCCGGCAGAAACTATGACCCAAGATTACATTATGAATCTTATCCCAACCTCAATTTTAAAAAGAAAAGGCGATGCTTTCGAAGGAAACAGGAATTCTTCAAATATTGCAGAATGAAATTTTTAGGGTCAAATACAAGTCAAGTTTGTATTTCAGCAAGTTCGAGTCTACAGCCTTTGAAACAATTAAATGATAGTGCTATTTTCCGTGTTCCTGTTTAATATGTCTATTAATATTTCCGAGTTCTTCAAGCTCGGAGATTATATTGACCATAAGATTTTTTTTTTTTGGCGGAAGCTAAGAAACGATGAAGTTTATTAAAAACTTGGAAAGTTTACATGAAACGTACATGATCGCAAAATGTATCAGTCAAATAAATAACAGTTATCCTATTTTGGCATTATACTTTCCGTTATTTAAAGCAAAATGGAGTTTTTTTTAAAAAAATTAGCTGATATTCTGATAATCTAATCAGAGTAAGGTACTCATATCTCAGACAAATATCATTAAAAATGATCCATATTCGTTTTTTCCTTACTAGCTTTTCCAGAATAAATTTCTGTTACCACCATACGTAATACCAATTGTTATTGATGGACTTTTAAAACTAGTATGAGATATATCAGGAGATTCCATGGTTTGGATTTAATGTTAAACTGTGGGTTCAGCCATGGCAGGTGGAATGAGTGATACGTCATCAGGTTGTAAGACTATAAAAATTCGCTTACCATCACAAGAAGTAACAATGATTGACCAGGGAAGGAATTGTAATGGTACACTTGTCAATGTAAACACATGAAATATGGAGTGCCGCAAGGGTCAATTCTTGGGCCTTTACTATTCTTAGTGTATATAAATTATCTAGAAACGACAAGTATCTGCCAGAAGTATATTAAATATGCAGATGACACCAGTGTATTAATGAAAGAATGTAATAAGTAACAATTAGTGAAAAACATTGAACACTGTTCTAAAAACTTAGCAAACTGGTTTTCTCAAAACAAACTAATAATAAACAGAAAAAACACATGCCATACAATTCAGGACGAAAACTAATTTAGATACCCCAGAACCTACAGTAAAACTCTGATGAACTACTGAAAATGTAGGAAACACAAAATTTCTGGGAATATGGATACAAGATAATTTAAAATGGAATATACACATTGATCACCTTTGTAAAAAATTAAATACCATTTGCTACATGATGAGAATATTAGTTGAATGCATATCAGATGAAATTAAAAATATTTATTTTGCGTATGTGCACTCATTATTAGGGTACGTGTTATATTTTGGGGAAATTCCCCACCAAGTATCAAATGTTTCAAAATGCAGAAAAAATTATTAGGATTATGAATGGGGTACCTCATGTAGACTTTTATTTAGATGCAAATTCTACCACTGCCCTGTATATATATGCTGGAAACCATAACATTCATAAAAAAAATAATAATAAATACTGAAGCTTCTGGGTGTACATCACAAACGATGTGCACACATATAATACTAGACAGACATTAGATTTACATGTACCACAAACAAATACTACCCTATGTCAGAAAGGACCACTTCATACAGGAATCAGATTGTTTAATAACCTACCACGTAGTATCAAATCTGTAAAAGAAAATATAAAATTCACTTCAGGACTGAAGGAGTACATGCTCAGCCACTGCTTCTACAGTATTTATGAGTATTTTCAAACCAAATGATAGACTTAAGTAGTGAAAAATCATGTGTTATTTGTAATTATAAATTTTGTGTCTTTATCAACTTGTACAGCTAACTTACGAATAATCACAGCATTGATAAAATGCCCGTGTGTGTGTGTGTGTGTGAGAGAGAGAGAGAGAGAGCCTTATCCCACATCATTTGTACTATGTACGATGCTAAGGGACCAATAAATATAAATACAAAAAATGTAGGATGGCATGAAGGGGGATACGATTATGTACAATGGCATCCTCTCCACTACAATGTTTAACATTATGATCCTGGGTCCACTAACTAAATGGGACCAGCAATTATAGCAACTGCTGGTACTAAAGCCAATAAATGTTGGTGAACTCATCCATTTGACTGTGCACAGCAGAGTCAAAAGTGTTACCGCCGCTTGCTCACTCTCAAGATATGCCGATAAACAGCTCACTTCCCAAATGAATCCATAGCCCAGTTGTCTGCTTATATTCATGTGTTGTGTGCAGGGGCGTAGCTACCATAGGGCTAGGCGGTGCAGTGCACCAGGGTCCCTACGCCTAGGGGACCCCCAAGCGCAATTCAGAGGGCCCACAGGCCTACATGGCAAACTGGCAACCTTTTTTTTATTTTACCTCTACCGTCGTCTAAGGTGGTCTCAGACACAGGAAGCCCATTACTAAGGGCCTCACTGCCCAGGTGGGCCCTGACCACTGCTCAGAGGGCCCCCAGTATCAGCTCGGGGGCCCCTACCAGCAACACAAAACAAAAAAAAGGTCGCCCATCTGTCCTGAGGGCCCAAAATAACTTTTTTGCACTGGGGCCCTCGTTGACCTAGCTACGCCACTGGTTGTGTGTCAGAAAATATCACTTATTTAGCTTTTAGTTTGCCGTTTCTGTGAAGGCTGGTCTTTTTAAACACGAGTACATCTTCAGCTTCCAAATCATGTCACGAAAATCAACCATTACACAAGCATGGGAATAATTTGAAACTTATTTCCCCGCAAACATCAGGAATAACTTTATGTCATGTATGTAGCCTACATTACCGCATGCCTATCACTATGGACAGGTACTGCCTGCATATTTTCTACGGAAGGGCAAAATCTTGTACTCTGATGACTTTCTTCTGACATGGAACAGGTTTTTAAATCCAAATTTGCAACAAACAAAAAATCTTAAAATCGAGAGTCTACAATCTAATTAGTCTGAAGCGAGACTATATAAAAATATTAACATTAGTTTGTGGCTATTTAAAGGAAAATACCTACCATTTGAGAATGTGGGTCCATGGGAAAAAAGTTTGAATCAACAATGATATAAATAGCATCGCTGGATAGGGCAACTCGTGAAGCCCAAAGTTTATCGCGAGACCCTGGTAGAAAGAATGCATGCCTACAAACGTCTTATGTGTAACATGAGAAAAGGGGTACTCTATGAACTTAAACCTGTTCAATTTTCTTTTTACAAAAACTCCATCACGAGTCATTTTCTACAACTTAAGAATCTTTATATGGAATAGAAAGATAAATTGCACCAAACACTCACCAAAGTTGAAGGGAGGAAGGCAGCAGTAACAAAAAATTTAGAAAACAATATCTTTTCAAGAACATATAAATATGTGGCTGTATGTGTGCAAGTGCCTGCGGTGATAGCCACGCAGAATTCTCAGTATGGCTGTGTCTACCATAGATGCTTTCACAAGCACTGCCACATATTTCTATGTTCTTGACAAAGAGTTTTGCCCAAAATAGTGAGTTCTGCTGCCCTGCTCCCTTTAACTTTGGCGAGTGTTGGATGTAATTTATCTTTCTCTTCCACATAAATATCGCCTCACGAAAGTTCTTCCTGTTCGATTGTTACTGAAATTAACAATCTTTGCCTAACAGTATCAGTTCCACAGCTCTCAATGGGAATTGTGCCCAGGTTTAGAACACTGCTGAAACATCTTAACATGCTTACGTTTAGATTTTTGGAATGATCCTGCAGAGACTCAAAACTGATCAACATATTGAAACCCCATGTCTAAGTATTCTCTTGCAAGATGTTTTCCCTGCCTACAAACTAATTCCTTCTGAGGTATTAAGAAAGAACCCACTAATCCTGATAGTTCTAATACTATCAACATATATCCTATTGACAGTATATTCCTCTCACAATGCCTTTGTGAATATAAGTATTTTCCATAATGCCTGTTAAATAGGTTCCACAAAATTAACAAAGAAGAAATATTAGTAGTATTAAGAGTTGGTAAACAAGAAGCTCAACAAATCCAAGGGTCAAAGACTAGTTACTGAAATATAAACAGCTCATTAACAAGTCTTAATGAAATTAAGCTTCTCAACACATCCGATTTCAATAAGTATTTTTGCATGGAGAACTGTCACAAACTTCCAAGTGTGATTGATCCATTAATTTGGAAGAAAAACAAAAATATGAGATTGTTATAGTAATGAAATACTGTTAGTCCTAGTAAAATCCTCTCAGAATGTCATCACTATACCAAGTTCTGAAGTGAGAATATCTTATCTACTGATCCTCAGTGTGACATTACTATATAAATATCTCCTCACACACCGTAAAGCTGCCATTGTAAGACGTTTCAAGGTTCTGATTTCAGTATTAATGACCTCACACAGGTCTTTAAAATACCAATTCTGCTGTTTTGAGTAGTAAAAATGTGATAATGGAAAGCAGCAGCACTATATAATAAATGGTAAAGAATGATTTTATGAAGCATTTTTTAAAATACATTTTTCATATTACATTTGTGCCTAGTGCAATTTTCTAGGAGATGCAAATCCGGATAGTAAACATGGAAGAGAGAAGCCATTGAATTGGAATGCTAGAAATAATTTGGATAGTTAAGTGTGTTGAAAGGTATAGTAGTAGTAGCTACCGTCACCAAATTCCAACAGAAAGCAGTCAACTTACGAGTGAGGTAATATTTTAACTCTTGCTATGATCTCCACCTCGTGCCCAATTCCAAATTCCTCCATGACACCTGTGAAAGGCGTTGCCTGTGAAGAACAGCATATAATGAGCATTCATTATGAAAGTTTTCTCACAACAAATTAATTAATATTTAAACTAATAAATATTATATCATCTCTCGAGGATCTGCCAACATTTTAAAATCATAGAAGTTGCTCCCTATCCCTATCCCTAAAACAAATTTACATAGAATTCTTAAACCTAATAAGCAACTTTTCCTAAACAATCATGGAAGAGAAGCAATGCCAAGAGGTGACAATTCTATGGTTAATAAAGATACATCACCCATCACTCAAAGTTGAAGGGACGAGAGTAAGAGTGACAAAAAATTCAAACGCACACACTGAAATTGTCTTTGCTTCCTCACTACCTCCACTCTGACAGTCAAAACCACTATTCACGTGGCTGTGTTGAGTGTGGTTGCCTGCAATTTCATGACGGGCATAGCTCGATAGTCTTTTTTGTCTTTGTGGAGTTTTTTTTTTTTTTTTTTTTTTTTTTTTTTTTTGCTGATGTCATCCTCCACTAAACTTTGGTTAGTAGTGATTATCTTTCATTTCCACATTAAAATTGTTAGGAAGAGATTTTCAATTGTCCTTATATATTGTTAATAAGCACAATTTACAAGATAATCAGAAGAATGGTGACAAATACCTATTTAAACAGTACATCACAAAATAGCTCACCATGCAAAAAAGATTCAAAATAAATTAGTTTTTTATTTTTAATAAGAATCTTTATCCCCAAGGAGAATAAATATAAATGTCTTTTAAGATTAGTTTCATTTGGTTACTTTCTTATTTCTGGTGCTCCTTCAGTCAAAGTAGTCAAAAAGAATATTAACAGAATCCAAATAGTGCATTATTTATCTCTAATGTAGTGACATTTGGTGTGTATCTTTTAAAACTAAGAAAGGAATTTGTTAGATGTGGTGCGATATGTGGCGACTATTTGTTCTGGTTCTCATATTCTTACTGTGATGCATCTCCCACACAACCCACAACCTCCATCTCTTTGCTATTAAGCTGCCCCCAAGCATAAAGAACTCCGTCTTCCACCAACTCTTTTCATATTAGCAAAATTAAACTGCCAACAAACTCTTTGACCATTTGCTCAGTCAACTTTAAACATAAACCTCTACTCCTTTGAATTGTGGAATATCCTGCCAACACATCTATCAGCAATATAAGATACCAAAATCTGTGGTAGTGAAGGTGGTTGGTAAGGTTATCAGCCCTTAGCCCTGGAATCCATACAAAGTCTATAACTTTTCTCTCCCAAGGAAAGTAGGGCGACAGTAGTCATAAGTTTTGTGGCATGTTGGAAAACCTTTTAAATCAGGTACTATAAATGAATGTTCCTTATAGGGTGTGCCAACTGAATTTGTATCTTTATTACACTGTTTAATTGCTTTGATTCATATGTCTCTAGGTCTGACTACAGGCCATCGCGAATCTACGCTAAACGTCTTACTCTGTATCCACTCAGCTCTTCACATGCCAAAACCATAGGTATGTAAATTTAAATCCCAACTAATTTTTCACTTTCTCTATTCTTTTTATCCCTACTTTTCCTGGGTAACTTCACATCCTCTAAACTTGATTTTTTTTTCTGTATTTATCACCAATGTTTCTGAATATTTCATCGAAGTGGGAATAATGTTTTACACTTCTGTTTTACATCAATACTTAACGTAAGGCCTCCAATGGTAATGAAATATCCATTATCACTTCTTCCACTAATATTTCTTCCAATCCATTTCTTGCCATTTTAGACATTATTCCTAAGCAACTGAAATATTCATTTCTTATCCAAGAGTTTTATTGTACTGTTCGGAACTCTTTAATTCCTTGTTACGTAGTCATTGCTTAAATGTCTCTTTCACCACTGTCCTGTATCAACTTCTTATTTCATCCATAACCATTATTTATAAATAAGAAAATGCGAGGGTGTACTTCCTTTAGATAATTTTTAATAGCCTTCAATAGACTTACTTTCATTTTATATTTTTATACGACTTATTTACACCACATGACCTTTACTCGTGTCACTATCTCTCTCCATTCACAGGTTTTTGTTGTTGTTGTTTTTGTGGCTTTAGGGCGCGTCGACAACGAGGTCATTAGCGCCCTAACAATTACCAGCAAAGGCTGTGATTAAAATTCAAAATAAAAGTACTGTCTGCATGGTCGACTGTAAAGGGGTCGACCATACAGACAGCACATAAAACAAATCACAAAAATAAGATGTAGCCCTAAAGGGGCCGACTGGAACTAAGACCGTTGTACACCTGGATGGCTGTAGAGGAGCCAAACAGGTTCACAGAATACTTAAAAAACGCTAAATATCTCGCTGGCTGTAAAAGGGACAGCGCGAGATGAATTAAAACAAAATAAAAAATAGAACAGAGCACATGGATAGTGGGCTGTAAAGGGGCCTGCCATCCATTGTAAAATTACGCCGACCTGCCTAAAATTTTAGATATCAGGCCGGCAGATACACAAAATTTTAAAACCTTGGCCACATTGCTGGTCTCATTATTTAAAATCAGGGCCAAATCGTTGGCCAGGCCAACATCTGCCCTAAAGTCAATGAAATATACACAATCAATTAAAATGTGGCGCACCGTCAAAGGTACGCCACAAGCATCACATTCGGGTGGGTCCTCCCGGCGGAAAAGAAAGCTGTGAGTCAGAGGACAGTGCCCTATACGGAGGCGAGTGAGGAGAACCTCATCCCTCCTCGCCCGCTGGAGGGAGCTGCTCCACGGCTGAACGGTCGGTTTGACCAGCCGGAGCTTATTATGCTCTACCTCCAGCCACTGCCTCTGCCAAATGTCAAAAACAAATCTTTTCCCCGCCGAGGCAAGGTCAGACTTTGGGACCGGATCAAAGTCAACTCTGACCTTGGTGCAGGCTAACTTGGCAGCTTCATCAGCTGCCTCGTTCCCCCTGATTCCCACATGACCGGGTACCCAGCAGAAAACTACCTCCTTTCCGGAAGATTGAAGGGATCGGAGGGTGTCCTGTATATCCTGGACAAGACGATCTGCTGGGTACATGCTTCCTATAGCCTGGATGCAACTGAGGGAATCACAGCATATGATGTACTTCGTGCGGCGACTTACTTTCATATGCTGGAGCGACTAACAAAGCGTAACACTCTGCAGTGTACACGCTACAATAGCTATTCAGTTTGTAGTTAAAAGTCGCTCGAGGGAACACCACAGAGCAGCCAACTCCATTAGCCTGCTTAGACCCATCCATGTATACCGGGGTAAAATCGTGGAACTGATTTAAAACATCGCTAAAAGTTCGGATAAAAACATTGTCGGCGGTACACAGCTTGTTGTACCACGACAATTCTAAAACTGTTCTGGGCCTCTTTAAAAGCCAGGGAGGAGATTTACTCCAACCCTGGTGATAAAAAGAGGGCATCTGAAACCCATATTCCTCCAATATAGCCTTTGTACGGTAGCTGAACGGTTTAGTTGCTCTTTGATGGTTGGAATATAGCCGTTCAAAGATAGGATGAATAACTACGTCGTACACGGGACTGCCAGGAGTTGTGGCAATATGTATATAGTGTCGCACCATGAGGAGACGCCGGCGGATGGAAAGCGGCGGCCCGCCAGACTCAGCACAAATGCTGGGTATCGGACTGGTGCGGTATGCACCTGTGGCGAGACGAATTCCTGCATGGTGGACACTATCCAGTATACGTAGATAACTGTCCCGTGCCGAACCGTAAACAATGCAACCATACTCCAACCGCGACCGTACAAAGGCTCTGTAAAACTGTAGCAGGTAGGAGCGGTCAGCGCCCCATGACCTGCCACACAGACACTTTAGAACATTAAGAACTTTCAGGGCTCTGGCTTTGACATCTTTCAGATGTGGTAGCCATGTAAGCCTACTGTCTAAAATGAGGCCCAGAAAACGAACAGTTTCACTAAAACCTAAAACGGTGTTCCTCAAGGTGAGATGAGGTTCTGCTAAAAGACTTCTACTGCGGCTAAAAAGTACACACCGAGTTTTCTCAGCAGAGAAACGAAAGCCGGTGTGTACTGACCATTCATCCAGCCTGTTCAGCGTGAGCTGCAGCTGCCGCTCCGCGCTTATCAGGCTAGCTGATGCAATAAAAATTAAAAAGTCGTCAACGTATAAGGAGTACCGGATGGGCCTCCTTATAACAGTTGAGATGCTATTTATGGCAATAGCAAAAAGGGTCACACTTAAAACTGAACCTTGAGGAACACCGTTTTCCTGAATAAAAAGGTCGGACACTTCTCTACCGACTCTGTACCGGAAGCAACGTCGAGATAAAAATGATTTTAAAAAACGGGGTAGATTTCCCCTAAATCCCCATTCATATAACTGTTTTAAAATAACGTGCCGCCAGGTAGTGTCGTAAGCCTTTTCTATGTCGAAAAATATACCCACAAGGTGTTGGCTGCGGATGAAGGTGTCTTGAATGGCCGCTTCCAGTAGGATCAGGTTATCCGTGGTGGAATGGAACTTCCTGAATCCACACTGAAAACGGCTCAACAGTTTACGGGACTCAAGACACCAGACGAGGCGGCGGTTCACCATCCGCTCTAGTGTCTTCCCGACGCAGCTCGTTAGGGCAATGCTACGGTAGCTACCTGGCAACAACTTGTCTTTACCTGGTTTTAAAATTGGGATCATCGTTGCTTCCTTCCACGAGTCAGGGAAGTGTCCTCCGGTCCAAATTTCATTAAAAATACCCAGCAGGTACTCTTTAGCATCTTTGTTAAGATGCCTCAGCATCTGGTACTGGATCAGGTCAGGCCCTGGCACAGTGTCTTTGGAGTTGTTAAGAGCCGACTCCAATACCCCATTTTCAGTTTGGGAGCTGTAGTCCTGCAATTCCGACGAGTCGAAGTTAAAGACTTGTCTTTCGGCAGATGTTCTTCGTTGCTGGACCTGTTGGTCCAATCCGGCAGACGAAGTGATGGCAGCGAAATACTCTGCCATCAGCTGCGCGATGCTTCGCTCGTCGGTGACTACACGCCCCTGATCCAGTAATCCAGATACTGGCGATCGAGAGTACCTACCGGATATACGGCGGATTGACTCCCATACTTTTGTTGTTGGTGTGGAACGGTTAATGGTGCTCACGAATTTCTGCCATGATCTCTTTTTGCTCTCCTTAATCACACGGCGCGCCTTAACTCTAGCAATCCGGAACGCTGCGAGGTTGTCAGGTGTTGGGTGCAACCTAAACCGGCGCATGGCTCGTCTCCGGCCCTGAATAGCGGAACGACACTCTTCGCTCCACCAAGGGACAGGCGTTCTGCGCTGCGCCCCGGAACTGCTAGGCATGGATATATCGGCCGCCCAATGAACTACTTCTGTGAAGTGTTTCACCTTGTCATCGGTGGTCTGGCGATGTTGGAGTATGACTGACCGGCTATAAAGTTGCCAGTCAGCTCTGCCGATATTCCATTTCCGTGTGTTCCTTGTTTCGCTCCGTTCGGACTCTATATGTAACCAAATTGGGAAGTGGTCGCTTCCATGGAGGTCACGATCCACCTCCCAATGCACGGAGTCGGCAATCGATGGAGAGCAAAGAGAGAGATCAATGGCAGAGGACGAACCAGAAGCAGTAGTGAAGTGTGTCATCTGACCGGTATTTAGGATGCACAGATCCTCCTGCTCCAAGAATCTACAAATCTCTCGGCCTCTGGGGCAATTGGTGGTCGAACCCCACAACGCGTTGTGCGCGTTAAAGTCTCCCAATAGGAGAAAAGGCCGAGAGAGTTGCCGCATGATGTCAGCCAGCTGACCGCAATCAACTGGTGATCCCGGCGGTAGATATATGGAGCATACAGTCAGTTGCACTGGTCCATGTAATTTAACTGCTACTGCTTGTAACGGAGAGGTGAGAGCTACAGGTTCAGAGTGGACAGTGTTCCGTACAAACACCGCCACTCCCCCTTTCACTCGATCACCCTCGGTGTCGTCCTTTCGGTATGCGTCAAAACCTCTTAGCATAGGTTGATGTGTTGGTCTGAAGTGTGTCTCTTGAAGGCAGAGACACAATAGATCAGACCGTGCTAAGAGTTGTAACTCCTCTTTGTGAGCCATAAAACCATTAATGTTCCATTGGAGTATGGGAGCCATCCTACCGATTTAATTTCACCCGCCCCGGTTCGGGTGGGTTTTCAGTCTCCATCTGCTGAGGAACGGGACCAGTCTCGTCCACCAGCATTACAGATTCCTCTGGCTCCGAAGAGTCAGACGTCTCCGACTCAGGTTCCTCATCCACTACTTCCTTCACCTTCTTTTTCCTCGACCTCTTTTCCTTCTTCTCCCTGCCAGTAGGTAGTCTGGGAGGGGACGAAGAGGGAGATTTGATAAACTGAGTCGGGTCCGTCCGCCTAAACTTCGGGCCCCGGATCTTCTGATTACCTCCATTAATAGATGTAGCAGATGGTAATGCTACAACTGTCAAAGTGCGCGGTGGAATTGGAGGTGGCGCTACTTTGACAGCTACTGCTGCTGGTGGTGGTGGACTATTAGTGACTGCTGCTGGTGTAGTCGAGGTCGCAGACGTACTACTACCGACGTCCGCGGTCTTTGATGTTACGACCTTTGCGGGTTTGGCACCGCATTTGCATTCACATGAGCACTTTGTGCTGGTGCTCATGTCAGCAACGGACGTCTGGGTAGCAGTACTTTGTTTCCTGACGGGAGTTGAAGCCATCTTAGCGAAGCTAGTTCCAAAAATTGGAGCGGCGAGCGACTTGGCCTTCTTCCTTGCTTCTGCATAAGGGATCCGCTCTTTTGTCTTCAACTCCTGTATCTTGCGCTCTTCAAGATACACTTGACACTCCCTACTCCAGGCCGGGTGCGATCCGGAGCAGTTGACGCACACCTGTGGTAGCATGCAACTTACTCCCGGCTCATGTGCCCCCTTGCCGCACTGACCGCACGTGGGATTGCCCTTACATGACGCCGTCGTATGTCCGAACCGCTGACACTGAAATGAGCGCGTCGGGTCCGGAACATACGGACGGACGTTCAGGTTGATGTAGCCTGCTTTTATGTTCTTGGGTAGTACTGGAGTGTCAAACGTCAGAACGAAGGTGGCAGTCTTTTCAATACTGCCACTAACCCTTCGTGTGATCTGACGTACCTCGACCACTTGATGTTCCTTCCACTCCTTAACGAGTTCCTCGGTCCCTATGTCTATCAGGTCACGGCAGGTGACAATGCCTTTTGAACTATTCAGGGATTTGTGGAGTTCGCAATTGACTGCGAACTCCCCGAGCTTCTCACAGTTAAGGAGTTGGGTAGCTTGTCTACTGGTTGTAGTTTCCAGCAGCAGCGTCCCGTTCCTCAGCTTTTTCACCGAATTTAGGGTCCCTACTAGACCCTCTAGCCCCTTTGAGATATAAAACGGTGAGACTTTTTCAAAGGTTCCTTCCACCCTCTGCATCACTATAAAAGCGTTCGCAAGCGAACAAACTTTTCTGTCACTATTACCATCAGAAGCGGGGGGGCTATCGACCCTTACCCGCTTCTTAGAACTGGGTGTATTGGGTTTAGCCTGCGGCACACCCGTACCGCAGGGTTTTGTAGTTTTTGTGTGTGACTTCGTTTTGGTCCCACGAGCAAAAACATTTTATACAGGAATGCTGATACAACAGGGGTGCGCAGGTGCCCCTGAGGTCGCACGTTAGCGGGTGGTTTGCCTCACCACTCATCCACCTCCTCAGCACGTGTCCGACTTTGAGGTTGAGGGTTTTTTTTTTTTATAGAGGTTTGTACCGTCCTCGCGATCCGGGCGATGAAGCCAAGATCCCCGTTCTCCTAAGCACACAACGTTCCACCGCCACGCCCTACGGTGGTCGTTGAAGCATGGTAGGAGTTTACGGTGTGGGAAACTTGCGGCGCTCACAAGTTTCCAGCTCGGGCACCGCGGGTTCGCCAAACCCGTACCTGGCACTTGCGTACCAGGCCCCTGTGGGGTTCCAGCTCGGACACCGTGGGTTCGCCAAACCCGTACCTGGCACTTGCGTACCAGGCCCCTGCGGGGCACAGGTTTTTCTCTCTATGTTTGCCTTACTATGCTCCTGCTGCACATCTCTTTTCAATATCTATAAAAGCTATCACCATATCTTTATCATATCCATAGCGGAACTCTTGGAACAGCCTTCCAGAAAATGACGAAATCAACACTCATTTAAAAATTTTTAAACAAATGTGCACCTGAAAGCAGGCAATCTAAATTTGAATATCTAGCAAGAATTTTTAGTAAAGGTAGTTACAAACATCACACTGAACAGGTTTCTGATTATAGAAGCATCAAAGAAAAACATGCATTAAAGAACAAACTATATTTTGTCTAACTCAAAATTACACAATATTTTAGTTAAGGATTGGCACCACTTATTCCAAGCAAGTAACAATTCAATCAAATCTTTTTAGAATGTAGTTTTAATATTATCTGAGGATATATAAACTGTCCTTTAAAAATGTACAAAATGCAGAGTAAAGTACTTACCATTGGTCCTTCACAGATGTTCCGCACACTTTGGTTGAATGGGATCATGACAATGGGGTTCTTGTGGCTTGGCAGCTGTTCTGGGTAGATTGCTGTTTTGCGGTACTCTAGCAAGTCCACGTCGACATCGCCACTTATCTGGACGACTATAATTTTGGACAACACTAATCTGTGACTGAATGAACAGTAGTGCCTCCCATTTACCGCTATCTGGAAAATCATTTACATTGCAACACAATATTACACTGTTGCAAGGAGAAAAATGCAAAGAGAAAAGTCCAGTACTAAAAGACACATGACCTTATAATCTTTGGAGACTATATTTCTTGAATGTAGTTTGAATAAATAAGAAACTGAATGACATCAAGTTTGAAGTTATTCAAATATAAAATAATAAATTCATTAATTTGGAGATGAAAGTTCAAAATTAATTAAACGGGACTTTGATCCCCTGGCGACCATGGGCGTATCCAGCGAGGGGCAATGGGAGGGGGCTGCCGCCCTTCCTTAGAAGAAAAATTAAGTTGCCTTCAGTATGCTTCGACGAGTGAAGAACTGGCTCGGGAGCATTTGGGGAGAGGAAAGACCAACTGGATTATGCCTGATGAGTGTGCATCGAAATTTCGTGACAGAACACCGTGAAATGTTGACAAAGTTATTGAAAAATGTTCCGAGAATCCGAGACGATCAATGTTTACATAAAAAACTGGGTTACAATCTTAACTTCATAGTAGGTCCTAAGATTAAGTGGTTGGATTACTATATTAATCAATAATAAAAATAATTTCCTCAATAGGTTCGTGTTTCATTTTGTAATAAATCTTCCTGTTTCAGCTTCGACCCCACTTCCTTGAAACCAATACAAGTTGCCTCCCCCCCCCCCCCCAGTTCTGATCCTGGATACGCCTTTGTTGGTGACCAAAAACAAACAAGTCTGACAGCTACAAATACGACAAGCTGTGATGAGACTATTTGTGTATACACTCGTATTCGAGGAAAAACATTAAAAAGCATTGCTAGCGTGATTATAAAAAATTGCCAGTGTGATTAAAAACTTAATCGTTTGAGATATTCGAGGTTAATTTCCGACAGTTTTAACGATTTTTGTAATTTCATAGTCATTAATACGTGGAACTATTAAATGGCGGTTTTGGAAAAACAGTTTCGAGGAGTTATAAAAACCTCCAGTAGGTGGTGGAATATTTAAGAAATACATACGATCATAGAGGAAATGCAGTCATTTGGTAGTTCAAATAATTTAGCCCCATGCAAAAGAATCGTTTTTTGGGAACACCGTACTTTGATAAGCACGACATACAATGTCAGATTGATTACCACTATAAACCGCCTATTTTGGTTGATCAGTGAGTTTGCGGGAAGATATTGTTGGAGCAGGGTAAGTCAGATTCGCAGATGGGGGAAAATTATGTCAAAATATATTGAAATTCGCTGAAAGATATTTGCATCGAATTTACAAGTTTTAGAGAGTTGTGAACTTGCAGTTTTGTAATGATTGTCCGAATGAATCTGGTGTATGCCCCTAAGTATCCGTAATTTTTGGAGCAGCAAATTTCACATTGTTTTCACAATGTAATTATTAATCCCAGTGGTGGCTGGGGAAAATTTATTAGTGAATTCATTAAATTAAATAATTGACTGAAACTATTGTAATTTCATAGTTTCTACCGTTATGAATTACACTATTATTTCCTTCAGTAAGAATGTGCGGACGTCAGTACAGTATCGAATCTTCAGATTAATTGCAAGTCAGGTGTTAAAGAACTATCCACCTTTTCATGTCACTAATCCACACTCAAGCAATTTAGTATCCCTACCAAAGGCGAGCCTTGTTAATAACCCAACACTTAAATATCTCGTGAAACTGCTTGAAGTTGTGTAACCTTCCACGCCAAACGGCAATGTATTTGGTAATGTTACATCTGTTTTCAGAGTAAACAACAGTTGATGTTTAGGAACTTTAAATGAAATTCTGTGTGCATAACGATGTGGCAGGCAGCAATATCACCACATGTCCACCACGCACACAAAAAATGCAGCAGGGTTCGACTTGGCTAATGAACAAGGGGTCGCAAAGACCTGGACAGCTAAATGATGTACCAGGGAGAGAAAAGGAAGAGCCTTGTGTAGCACTTTGCAGATAGGAGTGAAAGAAGAGTGCCAGAACTTGTTGCTGGTAGTCTGATGGAGGAGTGGGGTACTTTGGCGAGCTGTGTTTCAGGGTGGTGTGATGGGACAGATTCGTGGCGGAGGGTTCGAGGAGATTGGAGTCTGAACGTGGACCACGGCCGCAGGCTGTTCGGCGATCGAGTCTCGCCTCCCCTACGCGACGCCACACTGAGCAGATTAGGCATAAGAACGCAGTACAGGACGACATCTCAGCACAATTGTCAACGGCAGTCACATCTCATCTCTTCCAATCACATTCGACACGTGGTAATGAAGCCAAGTTCATGCAACAGTACTAACAGAACCAAGTAATGCCTATGGGAACATTTGTGCGATCCACTGAGCTGCTGTTATGAATTGCTAAGTATGTGTTTGATTTTCTTTGAATTATTCAAGGTGTCAACATTAGATATTTTGTTTGCTTTGAATTAATCGGTCAAAAAATCACGTAAATATTATGTTTTGAAAATAAAATAAGACGACTGGAATTTTATTTCTTAATTTTCAATTCATAATATAGTTGCATTGATCACCTTCCCTTATGATCTATTTTTTTTTTTTTTTTTTTTTTTTTTTGTATCAACATGCTTGATTAAACTCACTGGCGCCCATGGTCTAATTTAAATCAACTCACTTATTAACTTAGCAATCATATGTCAAGGTAAAAAGGATTAATATCTAATAATCAAAACAGTAAACTGTGGGTAAGTACAGTAACAATCGGCTCTCTATAGCATATTAAAAACTTCTGCGCTGCAGCATATGGTACTCACGAGGAACTCGTCCTTGGCGGCGAATATGAGGATGGTGAAGGCCTGTCCTCTGACGAGCGGGAAGGGCCACGAGGCGGAGGATTCCTCTTCGCCCCAGCGGCCGGAAGAGCGGTAGTTGCGCACCAGTCGGCGCTCGTCGAATCGCGGGTTGAGGTGTAGCGCCAAGTCCGATTCTTCCGACAAGCCGCACGATAGGTTTATCGTGAACCTGTCACCACACCACACATTAAGAATAATGCCAATAGCAAGTCAGAAATTATATCACGCGGAAGTGCCATCCACTTCAGATTCGAAAAGTAGCAAAATATATTTATACTTCACAAACATTTTCCAACACCTTGTCGTTATAGATTTGTTGCTCCTGCACAGTACCGTTCAAATCAGATTTTCAACTGAAGAATTTAGTCGAAGAAACATCTGAGTTTTTAAAGAGCGATAGAGAACTCAAAAAGATCATTTTTGAATAAGGTTAAGCACCAATTTATCTCACAAGGGGAAGCCACCAATTGTAAAATTCAGATTCAATTCATACTGTCTGCAAAAACTCGTGGCCAGAGATATAATGTGGGAAAGAAGTAACACGAGCTTCTTCGCAGTTGTCGAGATAATCGGCATTGAAATATTCCGTTGCGTTCAAATACTTTGTACATGACGGAAATTTAACCGAACTTCATTATATTATTGGCAAACAAAGTTATAATTCAAAATTAGAAATATTTGTTACGGCAGGTACGAAATGCAAATATCGTTACTCGATCCTTACAAATGGATAAATGTTCCTTGCCACACCAACGGACGGAAGGGGCGAAACGAGACGCAGTCCGTTTTTCCACAATAAATGGGATTAAAAAAAAACTTATTCCATGCATGATTGTTGAAACTAATAGTCGGAAATTATCTGTATACACATTTGAAAAAATAAAAACTTACTACCAGTGGAGACTGCGGGTTTCTGATGTAGAGCTCCCTTGAAATTTCCGTCACGTAGAAGTATTATACGCAACGAAATATTTCAACGCCGATTTTCTAGAACAAGCGCATGTTACTGCTTTACCTAATTACACCTCTTGCTATGAACTTATTACGTACTGTATGATTTGAACCTGAATTTTACAATTGGCGGCATCCCATTGTCAGTTCAGATTGAAGGAGAAATGAGGATTCCATCTGCAATAAACATTGCCTGAAATAATAAACATAACGGCATTTTACCTCTGTAACTTCCAGGTGCAATGTTCGTTGTACATGTTGGTACACTTGCTCACAAGCATTCGCAGCTTTTCCCATTGATACTAAATGAATGTAGATATTCACAGCAGATTTTCTTTTTTCCGGGAAAAATGGTGCGCAGTTCATTCTGCCTCAACAAACTAGGTATAGCTGTCTGTAATGGTGACTTCCCACGACCCGCGCATTTCCCGGCCGGGACGATCCAGCTACCAAGGAGCGGGCCGTGTGAAGAGTCCCGCCTGTGCTTGCAGGGATGGCGCGCCTCTATCCGTCGCCCAGTCGGTAAATATGAAACGACTCCAGGCAATCTGGTGGGGAGGCAGTGTGGGTTAGCCTATGGCGCGTGCTGATCCGTACACTTCGGCTGATGTACTGCGGCCTACAAAACCACGCTCCGTGGAAATCCACCTTAAGGTTACCAATAGAAGTCTGCTAATACAGAGTGAAGTAAATTTTCCTTCTCCATTGTCTTAAACACTGCTAAGTCATAAGGCTTAGTTTACAATTCACAGGCTGCAAAGTAGGAAACACGACTAAGTGGAAGCATTTTATGTTATTAGCAACATTAGTTTATTCAACATCTACGCATTTTCAAAACAGTTGTATCGACAGGTATGACACGAAATTACTTATAGCCTTCGGATACTCGTCGTATAGTAACGTAACAGTGATCTATTTTGTGTATGATATGATGCTTAGATGGAAATTACGCTCAACACATTTGCCCGATGCTTTGCGCACGCAGACTCGGTGTGTATAGAATGCTTTACCATTTTTATTGTAGTACCAGAAACGTGGAGAAGCAGAAAAAAACTGTAAATTTTAAAACCTATTAATGATATAATATAACTATATCTGGGCGGTCTGGTAGCTCAGTGGCCAAGGCGTTTGCTTTCGAAAGTTCACTGCTCCGGTCCAAGTTGAAATCCCAGTGGGTGCAGGAATTTGAGAGTTGTGTTTGAATCTATATTTAAAAAATTGGGAATAAGTAGTCGGAAGTATTACCGCAAGTTTTAACCTGGGTATGTGTTTCTTTAACCAAACATCCAGTGAAACAAGTATTTTGCAACTTAACATTTTATTTAGGTGTTGTTAGATTAACATTACAAATATTAACATTAGATCACAATTACATTATTAATGCATGTGCAGTACAGTTTAATTCATTACGCGGTGATCTGCGTGAAAGATAGTGTTCCGTAAAGGCCGCCGGTGGGCCAAGTACAATCTCCATTAGGGATCACATGTCAGGCAGTTCTCGGAAGGACGCTGACAGACAGGCCCGCCGTAAGGTGGCAACAATGGGGGCGGCAATCTCAGTGTTCGGTTCGGAAAACTCCTAGACCCACCACTGGCTTTGGTTAGACAGGGGTATTGCACACGGGCGTTCAAACAGTTAGCGGTGGGCCTGCTGACAGATCTTTCGTAAACCACAGTCTGGGGAAGATAAACATCGCTGAATTGACTGTCGAATTGTTACATGCAGAGCTCAGAGTTGCGAAGATTTAAGGCGCCTGTGGACCTGTCAAACACTCTCTGTGTCGAATCATATTGTGTGTTCAAGTGCAGACCTGGCGTGTTATCGACCTC
Source organism: Vandiemenella viatica (assembly GCA_031002005.1). NCBI lineage: Eukaryota > Metazoa > Arthropoda > Insecta > Orthoptera > Morabidae > Vandiemenella > Vandiemenella viatica. The sequence goes on along the minus strand of CM061919.1, from coordinate 107,693,904 downwards.
TCACGAATAGGGTTCACTACTCCGACGAACAATGGAAAAGCCAGGGAAGCGCCGATAAACGCAATCCCTTGAAATCTAAACTTGCAGCCAATCGGAATGAGTCTGAGTGAAGTGAGGTCATGTGTGGGGGGAGCACGATTGTGAACCTCAAATAATAGAATTAGTGAAATTTAGTTCCTATTTTGTTTACAACATTTTTTTTTTTTTTAATGTCTGGACGTATCCAGAGATGGCAGGGGCGGAGACGAAGCGGGATTGGCAGAACCATCTTTCGTTGGTGGGAGGTGATCTCCCGAGCTGTGAAGGCAAGGGACGAAGGATCACAACGAGGATTCAATCGATGACTCTCCGAGGTGAGAGGTCATCGAGACGAGCTGGCAACCGGCAAGAGGAGACCAGAAATGAGTGAGAAGTGATCATGTTCACACTGTTACAAGTGTGACTTAAGGTGGGTTGAGTGAAGATACAGGTGCTGGCGTGTCCACCACTCTGCGGACTTACGGTAAACACGCATACTACAGGGCGTTCGCCGGGAAACGCAACCCACTGTTAGCGCTACAAGGAAGAAACTGCTCCCGGCGAGCGAGCGCTCAGTTTCCGGCATTGTTCGACCGTCGGCCGCGGACTATTTCATAATAATTACGCTTCATAAACTTCATAAACTTGTGTGCTAAGCATTTAAATGTGGCGTAATTCATTAGCTTACCTTATAAAAGATGCTGGAAGTGTTGACCCTCTTGTGTAATGCACATTTCACATCTTCTGAACATATTTCGAGACACGCGCTGCCCTAACTGACTTAATGATTTTTTGGGTGACTGTTCTAGTCGAAAAGCGATATCGTTAATTTTCTCCTCTGTGAGAATACGGTTGACCGACAGTCTCTTTTTGTTAAAAAATGAACCCGTTTCTCTTACTTTTTTAACCAGACGCAGAATTGTTGATTTAGCTGGCAGTAAAGCGCCAGGAAATTCGCGACGAAATTTACTGCGACACTTCTTCTTCACATATGTATCGTAGAGAAATATTCTTTGTTGCAAACTGTAACGTACCATAATTATACTCACACTCAAACACGGTACAGATTAATAAGAGTATGAAGCCCCAAACCAGCCAAACCGCAAAGAAACGTTTATTCACAACACTGATTAATAAGAGACTGAAGTCACAAACTATCTACAATGCAAAGAAACCGTTCTTAACAATGTAAGGGTCACTGCAATGCACTGTTGGGGCAGCGGAGGTGTTAAACAGTGCGGTGATTCACGGTGGTGGTTGGCGGAAACTGCTGGCACGACTGACCGAGCAAGTTGCCGACGGCAACAGACTGGGAGGGTAGCGTTTTCCGGCGAACGCCCTGTATAAAAAACACTAAAATTCGAAGGAGTTCTCGTGCCCATATACCGACCCTGGCGACGAAACTCTCAGATAAGAGTTTTAATCTTCCGAACAATCACGAGTTTTAGCCGGAGCATTAACTTCCAAATAACTTTTTGTTCATAATAAAATCAACGACGTGCCTTTCTTTGATTATATCAATTTGTATGTGGTAAATGTTCAATTGCTAGCCGAGATATATTCCATTTTTACGTAAATTAGAAATGCCTGAATAAATGGCCAGGTTATGGAAATTTTAGATTAATCACGCTATATTTTACTAAGCAGTGAACTTGAGGTGAAATCCCTTTTATTAGGATTGAACTCGAAAATTGAATCACAATCTATTGATATGAAATCACAATTCAGTGAACTCGAATCAAAACTCGAATCAAAACTCGAATCAAAACTCGAATCAAAACTCGAATCAAAACTCGAATCAAAACTCGAATCAAAACTCGAATCAAAACTCGAATCAAAACTCTAATCAAAACTCTAATCAAAACTCTAATCAAAACTCTAATCAAAACTCTAATCAAAACTCTAATCAAAACTCTAATCAAAACTCTAATCAAAACTCGAATCAAAACTCGAATCAAAACTCGAATCAAAACTCGAATCAAAACTCGAATCAAAACTCGAATCAAAACTCGAATCAAAACTCGAAACACAATCCACTGAACTAAAAAAAAATCACCTTGATCGACAGTCATTGGAAATCAAATCACTAAAGGCTCAAATAGAAGCACAGTCAAACGAACTAAAATCTATCGCGATGGAGAAACAGTCGGTAGATTTCCATTCGCAATAACAGACATACATGAGAAACTTCATAATTTGGACAAGAAAGTCATAGCATATGGGTCGAGATGTTCAGCGGCCAATCGGACATAACAATCACTAATAAAATGGAAGAAACTTCATTATCTCTACAAAGTCAATTAACAGCCTCAAATGTTGAGATTCAAAAACAGATTACTGATATATTCAAAGTGATGGGTGTACAGCTACACACACTTCATGGAGAAATAGCAAGGAAAGGAATACAACAGAGACAAGAATATCGATAGTTGAATCATCTAACATCGACATAAACAAAAACTTAGAAGACATTCAGGAGACATATAACAGATTCAATTCTTACTTAATTCACTTGCAACACAGTTGTAACATTGTACACAAATGCGAAAAATACACCAAAAGGTGTTTTTCTGATAATAAAAAAAAACAATGACAGATTTGAGGAAGTACAGAAAATAGAAGATAAATTATTGCAGCAATTGCAGTCAACAGGTAGTCTGCACTTATCCAAAGGAGTAACCGAGTATTTTGACAGACAGCTTTATAGGTCAGGGTGGTATACACCCAGTCAGTTTTATAAATAGTTTTGAAAATTACAGGGCGTTTAGCCTGTACAATGATGGTGAAAAAATTTGTGTTTTGCAGTATATGAAAAAAACAGTACGCAGATGGGGTGAAAGACAAGTCCAAAATTGTGACACATACCAACAATTTGCAAAAAAAAACAAAAAAAAAATTTTTTACTCCTTTTTGGTGACAAAAGACAAAGGGAAGGTGTAATACCAGAAAATCCACATGAATTAATTGATTTGGATATCTATGGACCATTATCAACGTCGCAAGGGGAAGTAAGATGTGTGTGATAATTTACGTTTTTTCTAATTATGTGAAATTTTATCCAATTAAACGGCCGACAGCCAATTTTATTTGTTCTAAAGTGATGTACGACTATATTCCCCATTTGGGAAAACCAGAAAAAATTCTGACAGATAATGCCCCTCAATTCTCTGACAAGGTATGGAATAGATGTTTCCAGACAGCGGGAATTCAACTACTGAAAACATCTTTCTACCACCCACATAGCAATGCTGCAGAACGAGTGATGAAAGAATTAGGCAGATGGTTCCGTACTTATTGTAATGAAAACCACAAGAGATGGGTTTTAGAAACCTAGAGGATGTTATAAATTCTATACCACATATTTCCACATCAGTAACTTCTTACGAGCTAATGTTCGGTGTTAAACCACCCAGGATTGTTTTGGAATATGTAACATTCCCCAATAAAAATATAAATAAACCAGAAGACATGATAAAAACTGCTTTAGAACAGTTAAAGAAATATGCCTTATCAAGGAAAGTTAGACATGAGCAAGTAATCCTACCGGTTAGATACAATGTAGGTGACTTAGTTCTCTGATATACACATTACAAGTCATCCGCCATTGGAAATGAGATAAAGAAGTTCAAACCTTTGTATGAAGGGCCATATGAAATAGTGGCTAAAGTTAGGGAAAACTCCTATACTTTGGTTCATCCGCACAATTGGGAAATTATAATGTTATTGAACTGAGACCCTTTATCGACTGAGAAAAGACGGTTTTGTATGAGAGACACCAAACACGTCTCCAAAAGGCTGACATTTCATATGTGTATTTTTAAAAATAATATTAAATATACATGTTATTTCTGTATTTAAAATGAAAATGACATGATAACGTAACATTACCTGTATAAAAAAACCAAGCCATTATGCATGAAACTTTTTTTTAAATATAAGTCATTTGAATATTATGATCAAACCTAGTTTCAGAGTTTAACGCCACACTTTGAAGTCACAAGTCTTCCAAAGTGTTACGATAAATTGGAGGGGGTTGTGACGATCACATTTTATAGGTTATTCCATGGTATGCAAGCAAATATATATGTTCCTTGAGATTTTGTTACATTCGTGCTGTTTTAGACGAGGTTGGTTGCTAAGAGCGACATAATTGAGCCTACAGGGTTGAGTCGTTATCTTAAGTTCGCAAATTCGATATACGAATCAGGAACTATCAGGAAGAAGTCCGATATAGAAGTAACGGTTTTTAGTTTCTGCTGGTGTTGGTGGAAAAATGTCAAGTAATTAATTGATTGAATAAAAATTACAAAAAAGAAAAGAATTGCTTGTGCATCTTTTCATAGTTAGATGCTTTGCCATAAAATAAACTAAAGAAGAAAGGCTACCGTTCTCGAAGAGTGTTATTTTCCACAAGAAATTACGAAGTTACGTAAATCACAGGCACCAGACTGAAACGATAAGTGAATAAGACTATACAACTTCCTGCTGGCAACTCAGGAATTTATTGACTATATTAATAAACCAGATGTATGTATGTATGTAATCTTGCAAACTTTTAATACGCATATTTTATTCCAATGTATCTTAAAAGTGTCTAAATCGCCATACAGTAAATAAATAAATATGAGGCGGAGATTGGGAACCGTCTCGGCATTTGCCTTTGCGGAAAATCGCAGTCAAGATGCCGGTAGGCGGGTGCCTGGGGTGCTTGTGCTCGTGCCCGATCCCATTGTATCCCCTTGAACCAGTGTGCACTAAGCCACACTGGTGGGTACAAATTAAAAATACTGTTGAAGTAAAATTACACCTTCTGGAAATAGTGGAAAAGTAAAGGAGTTTGGGGTAAAGATTTTATAGGTTGTGTATATCTATAGGATCCAATGTAAGGTACTGATTAAAGATTAAGATTGCGTTATGTGAATAACTTCAGTGAACATTTGAAGATCAAGTTCCCACTATACAAGAAGAAATGATGCAATCAATAGAACGTGAAAAAATGTCCAAGTAAAATAGTAGGTTCTGGAATCATTTATCCTAGATTTAGGACCGGTTAAGTAAATAGAGTATGAATCGTTGTAGGTATCCGAGGTATCTGTTGGCTCACGTGATAGGTTCTATAATCTTTAAGGACGGTGAAAAGTGCCTTTTATAGTACGCACAAAAATTACAGGTTTAAAGTTTCTAACTCACAACTACTCGATTACACCAGTCTAACTCCTAGTCTCCTGGCTGAAAAATAATTAGTATACATAGCTTCTGTGCACCATCACTTTCAAGTGCTCTTGGCTAATGAGAAGAGGCAGTATCGACCGTCCCAGTAAGGGCGTCTCGCTGATATCGCGTGATAGGTCATATAATATGCAAGTTTTATTTCTCTTCCCTCCGAAACAGTGACCTTAGATAGTAGTGAATTCCACAGAGGTCAGTTTTACGTTGCGGCGTACCATATCCCGTTGAAACAGAAATTAATGACATATTCTAATGTTCTCGCATATGCACTTCAAGCTTTTCACAGCCAAAGACAGAAACTGCTATGCCAGTTCTCCTAAACAGAATTTTACTGTTGGTGAAAGGCTGTGTAGGTATTCGAACTACATGAATTTGATTTCAAGCATTTAGTACACCATGGAATATTTTTAGCCAGAACAGTGTAGTGCACAGTGCAACGTCTACCTATCTCGTTCCGTAATAAGGGCGTAGAAGATTCTACAGCAGAAAATTTTACATCTGTCGTCAAATTCCAGATTATCCAAATTCCAGTGCAGTTAGCAAGAGAAAAAAAAAATTGAAAATCTTATTTCATGACTCTCACCAACTCGTACCTAAATAGATATCCCCGAGATGGAGTTATAACGCCACAAATGCTTTCTAATATGAATTTTTGGAATTTTTTAAAACATAGGCCCTATGTCAAAATATTTGGAAGATCCAGAGACATTGCATCATAGGTAAGTAATAGTGACGAAATATGCTGTCCACACTTCGCATAAAGGGGATAAGCGGCAGCAGTAACCAAAAACGTTGCGACTAAGTCCCCCTTAATTTAAAAGCAGTTGGCGTCTAAGTGAAAAATTTAGGGAAATGACGAGTTTAAGTGTGATCCAAGACGACTTTTAACGATAGGGGAAGATTACGGCCATTGTGCAAAAGTTTGTTGGCAAATAAAGACGATTATTTGGGAGTTAAGCCGGGAGAATATTCTGCCGTAGCGAAAAGAAGTTATTTAACAATGAAATCAAAGGAGCTAAGTAGCGAAAGTAATTAATTCGGATAGGGAAATGAGCCATCACTTACCTTTAGATGATGGATGTGGGGCGCGAACATACAGAAAAGACAAAAATACAAATGATACAGAAATTTTCGGAACGAGCCCTTCGTCAACAGGTCAACATTATGGGTGGTGGGTGGTTTGGGAGACTGGCTCACAGAAAGATTCTCCCCATAATAATCTCCTGTTGACAAAGGGATCGTCCCGAAAATTTCTGTACCATTGTATTTGTGTGTGTTCGCGACCCTCATCCATCATCTAAAAGTTAAGCGGTGGCTCATTTCCCTATCCAATTTCTGAGTTTGCTGCAAATTCTTGGAAACATTTTTAGGTAGCGAGAATATTCATAGAGTTTTGTTGAAATGGCAAAATTGGAGATTAATAAGTAGTGAACATTTTTTTCCGATGTTCTAGTCCTACAACAATTTTCAGTTGATCTGAGTACCTGAAACGTTACGCAGCAACATGAAAATGGGACCCCAGACAATTGCACCAAGAATTTAAATTTTCATTATTTCCTAAGAGACTTGCGGTTTTTTGAAATCATAAATAAACGATCGGAAACCAGGAACGGTAAACATTTTTGTTAGTAGCGTATCTTTCATTTATTCACTTTCGTGTCGGAGAGCGCGTCAGGAACTAAACATTCCATATTCTGATGGAGCTAGGAAAATCGTTTTTCTATTAAAAACTTTGTTACTAGCCACGTGAGCGAGAAGAAGAGCATGGGTTTTTACATAGGAATAACTTCACTGTTGCCTACAAAGATAAACTAAGCCACTCTGTATGAGAAACTTAAAAAAAAAAAAAAAATATGAACGCAAACTATTGCCGATGCAATTGGAGGTTCCTTTTAAGACGAGGCATGTGACGAAAGCTTGGTGACGAACTGTTGAACCAGAACCTAAATTACGGTTTAAGTCATTGCAGAGTTATACAGGGTGTTACAAAAAAGGTAGGGCCAAACTTTCAGGAAACATTCCTCACACACAAAGAAAATATGTTATGTGGACATGTGTCCGGAAACGCTTACTTTCCATGTTAGAGCTCATTTTATTACTTCTCTTCAAAGCACATTAAACGCTCTCCTGACCTCAACCCTCTTGACTTCCATTTACGGGGGCATTTGAAAGCCCTTGTCTACGCAACCCCGGTACCAAATGTAGAGACTCTTAGTGCTCGTATTCTGGACGGCTGTGATACAATACGCCATTCTCCAGGGCTGCATAAGCGCATCAGGGATTCCATGCGACGGAGGGTGGATGCATGTATCCTCGCTAACGGAGGACATTTTGAACATTTCCTGTAACAAAGTGTTTGAAGTCACGCTGGTACGTTCTGTTGCTGTGTGTTTCCATTCCATGTTTAATGTGATTTGAAGAGAAGTAATAAAATAAGCTCTAACATGGAAAGTAAGAGTTTCCGGACACATGTCCACATAACATATTTTCTTTTTGTGTGTGTGAGGAATGTTTCCTGAAAGTTTGGCCGTACCTTTTTGTAACACCCTGTATATGTTGAGAATTCACGTGCGTCAGCGACTGCTGTGAATGTGGAACGTTATTTTTTAGTTTTACATTTTGGAAAAGAAATTTCTATTGCGCGTTAGAAGGGGAGTTATTTCATTTGGTATTGTAACAAACACTTGACGGAAGTGAATCTTCAGTTTTTTTGATGTGAAAACTTCTTCAGGCCCGTTGGGCGATTTTTGGATGGGTAAATCTTACGAGTTCGCGTCACCAGCATGCTGTAATAGCGGTATATCTTTAGCTATGAGAAGTTGCGTTTGGACAGTAGTGAAAGCATAGATTATACCTGTATACATGGTAATATAATTATATACTTACTGGCGCCCGCGCAGTGACCTGTCAACACACATACACATATACATATACAGACTAGTGATGTGCCGGATCGTTAAAAATGCATATCCGCGGATACGGATCATTAGTGTCTAGATCCGCGAATACGGATACGGATCTCAACTTTCTCAACTTGGACCGACAGTGGAAAAGTCGTCAATTCCGATCTATTATTGACGAACGTCCAGCTTACGCGACGTGTTTTGACCTTGAATTGTGCGTATTTATGTTTATATTTTAGGATGGCATAGGATTGCGTAGATTTATATACGTTTCTGTTTTTTGGGAAGGTGTTAAAATAAAAACAATTTATACAAAAAAAGTATAGTAGTGTACGTAGTATGGAAATATTTTACGATAGTAAATGACGAATCTGCTAAATACAAACTGTGAAGGAATGTATTCCCGTGAATGTAAAACTTTCTTAAAAAAATCGGCTTCATTTGCAACATCCACAAAAATATGAGTTATTCTTTAAAGAAGGCACCACTAAGAAGATTGCCGGCGAACACATTCAGCAGGGAACGTATTTAAAAACGGTAAAAAGAGAATTTAGATTTTTTTTTTTAACGAATACATAGAAAAAGTCAAAATGTGTGATGATAAAAAATAAAAATTATTTAAAACTACTTAATTGCAGAAAGGATAGCTTTATCTGGATTACCTTTTCAACACGTAGAAGATTTTGGGTTGCAACGATTGCTGGATAATGTTATTGCAAATTATGTTCTAAAAGGCAGGAAATATTTTACGGAATTTATCTGCAGCGAACTTTAGGATCGAAAATAAAGACATTTTGAAGGGTTTTGAGAGTGTTTCCTTTAAATCCTATACGTGGTAGGCGTTTTGGAAAGGTGTTTCATTGGTATCCAGAACATTACAATAGATTTTATAAGGGAAAATATCGTTTTAAAAGCGGAGATACTTGAACGCCAAACGGGAGATTACATTTCGGAAATATTTCAAAATATGTTTGAAGGGTGGGGAATCCCAAACAGAATGTGCACTGCATGGTAAGAGATGGAGGATCCAACAAGAAGAGTTCTTGCACTTTATCTGAAGTAGATAATATTGATTGTGCAGCACATCAGCTGCACCTGCTTGTTGAAAAAGCTGTTAACAATAATAGAAAAAAATTTGGAGGTCTATGACACATGGCTCGCACATATTCATCATTACCTGTAACAAGCGTTCCAAGTAAGCAGTTTTTCAGTGCAGCAGGAATAATTTATGTTGCTCATCGTAATAGACTTTTGGGTGACAAAACTGCCAATTTACTCTTTTTGAAGTACAATTTACCAAACTTAATGTTAAAAATAACTTCTTTTTTTAAGTTTCTGTAGAAGTGATTATTTTATCTGATGTAATCACTTAGCAATACCTTAAACATAATTTCAGCTAGCAAATCACAAAGATTAGAGGCCTGATCTCACTATAAAGATAGTTAAAATAATACCTTAAAACTTACTACAGTGGTAAGTTACCAGTTACCTTTGGTAAACTAGTAAAATAAATGTAAGAACGAAGACTTTTCCGGTGTACGACTTCAATGAAGTCTTCACGGGTGTACCGCCGGATTGTGTTGTGAAAACATGATATTTCGACGACTAGCTCCGCCATCTTCACAAATAGGGTATCTATGTGTCAGCCGACCAGTGCAGACGTCTCGACACCTGATGAAGACGGCGGAGCTAGTCGTCGAAATATCGTGTTTTCACAACACAATCCGGCGGTACACCGGACTTCATTGTAGTAAAATATACGTTTAAATAATTAATTTTTGCAATATAAATGTGCCAGATATGAAATTTTAAGAAATATGAAGTAATTGGAATTGAAGTTAATAATATTTCATTGCTAGATATCTTTAAAAATGTATATACGTGCTTAGTGAAATTATTTACAAAAGAACCGTTAAAGATCCGCTAAAAAAAAAGTAACGGATACGGATACAGATCTTTATTACCCCTCGGATATCCGCGGATACGGATATCCGGCACATCACTAATACAGACAGATACATCATATATACCTGACTGTAAGAGACACACATACTTTAACACGCGTTCTCAGTCCTTGTGGAATGTTACCTATAATACCTGCGTAAAGTTTTTTGACTATAATTTGTTATATCTCTGACATTATCGTTCTAATTAGATCTTATAAGTTCACAGCCATTGGCGGTCCCCGTGGGTGAAGTGGTAAAGCGCTGTACCGTAGAATGGAAGGTTCGGGATTGAATCCACAATTGGAGAAACTTTTTTGAAGCGAAAACTTCTTTAGGCGTGTTGAGCGATTTTTGGATGAGTAAAATCTAATGAGTTCGCGTCACCGACACGCTAATGTTAACAGTATCTGTAGCTGTAAGTATTCATCGTTTTAAGTTTTCACTTCTGTCGGCAGTCCCCAATTATTGACAATTTTATTATTATTTAATCTGGCAGTGTATCAAACACATGCCGGAAGTCATCAAGAATGCCATACCACAAATGAAGTTACTTCGATGTTATCAGGCATGTGATGCCCATTGTATTAAGACAATGAAAAGATTTCCTTCGCCTATAAAAAAAATAATTGCTCTCAGCCACATAATCTAATAATGATTAGATGAGGTCATCTGAAACTACAGTTCTACGTATATCATCTAAGTTACGCTATTCAAAGAAGCAACACCGAGATCGGGGACTAAAATCGATGCTGTACTCGCTAGACTGATCGAGGCATTAGAATTAGGAATGTTTATTTCTTATAATAGCAGCGAACAGACTTTCGTTTTTTCAATACTAACGAATTGAAACAGAAAACATTTGCCGTAAAAAATCTTATGAATTTTGATTAGAACATTTATAACTATATGTAAACAAGTTTCACTTCCACCGTGTGGTCTTTCGATGACGCTTTACTGTGGTTAAGGACAGCCTAACCCAAGGAAAGCTACAAAGCGATCAGTCATCCACATGCGAAAGGCGTAAACTTCGGTCGCCTTTTTTATATTCTTATTGAAAAACGTAATTTTTGGAGGTACAAAGTGAGGACCCTTCTATCATTCGCGACAGTGTTCTAAAAACCTTAATCAAGATGATTCTTTCTTATCGATTGAATGGTTAGTTCTTAGCACGTATTTCAAATATTAAATTTTCTTTTCAGCAGGTGTAGATACATGAACACCTGGTATGCAATCGAGGGTCTGGCACCCCTACTCTTGCCAAACTAAATAAATCTTTAAATCAAAAGCATTATTAATGTTATGAATTAAATTCACTGAGTCTACAAAACAAAGCCACTGTTTTACTTAATTTCATTCCATTATTAAACATGTTGCCAATTAGTTATGAGAAACATTTTGTTCCTTTAAAAGTCTAAATACTTGTGCAGTTAGAGGATTTTGGAAAAAATTAAACCAAGTCATTGTCTACGATGGTTAGCTCAAATATTGTGAAGCAAGCACGCAGTTAAACTGTAGACAGCAGCCGGCTGGAAGGAGCGTTGACTGAAGTTGCTCTCGGGAGATTTAAGATATGAAAAGTGCATAGAATACAGTGCATAGAAGGTCTTCTCGCCTTCAAAGACGTTAGAGAATATCCAATGATCTTGACGGACCTTTCACGCCCTAGCGAATTTCCGTGGGTATTAGATAACCTAAGGGAATTCAACAGAGAATCCAGCGTACAGTTTAACAGAGCACACCACGTGTCTATTCCATCAGTATGCGGCCACGTTCCTGGATATAAAATCTGTCTACTATTGTCGAAGAGTCCAGTTTTGTACTTTTAGCAACGACCAATGCTACGGCAGAAGGCTCTATTTCTGGATTTAACAGGTGTAGAGACTTCTCTCTTTGAATTTATATTAGTGTTTCATAACTATTCTATACTAAGATTTCAAAACCGGCTCCAACAGCAGTCTAACACTGAATTAGACTTTCTGATGCGAGTGGTGTTAGCTGTCTACTGTCTATTTCCTTCGTTTATTAGTGTTTCTTGGTAAACAGTATTTTGGGTTTTACAACCACAGCGAGGATGACGAGGCATTAAGCTTTTTCGTTCTAATCCATAGCCCCTACATATACTCCATCCCGATAACTATCATCCAAGAAAAACGAACTGTAGTATACTCTACTAACCAGTATAAATAATACATTCCAGCCATCTCATCTGTGTGAAACTCCGTAACTATTACGACAATCCTCATTTAATTCTATTTTTATCATCCTATTGCGAATCATCGACAGCGAGCGGGATGTTTCTCAAAAATTCATTCATAAACTGCTCCCTTGCACCATTTACTCTTTTTTGATATATCAACATTTTCTTGGCAGAAAAAACACTTTACTGCCTCCGTAGTCTTCAACCTCTGATGATCACCCTTTGAATTATAAAGGTACCGCCCTAACCGTACGGCGAAATACATATGCTTCACTGCAGTTTTATTTAACAACTCTTAAGTACCAGCTTCCTTTCCCATTTAAGGATATACCGTACACAGAGTAACCAGATCGACAAACTGCGTCAACAGGAAACCCTTATGCTTCTCCGAAGCTACCTTTTCACATCCAAGTACGTCCACCTCAAGTTTGTGTCTGAGGTGATCACAGCAAAGAACAACTTTCATCAAATATATTCATCACCTTTCTTAGGTCACTATATGTCCTATTCCCCGCAGCTCCTATTACTGCCTTTTCCTATGCACCGATTTAAGGTCCTCAACATTTCAACAAAATATTGCAATAAAACAAGTCTAAATGAAGACATAGTAACCACATGTTGCAAGCGATATTTACAGGAACGGTCTTCAAGAATCTAGACGTAAAACCTTCTAATGAGGATTCATCATATTTTACAGACTTTAGTTATAAATATTGACACGTCGGTGATTTCACCATAAACGAGACTGTTCGCTTTCGCAAATATTAAAAAATTTAGGAACGCCTAAGCAAGCCGTTGCTGTTATCCGCGTAAACCATTTTTAACTGGGATCTTGGAACATAATCTATGATGAACTTAAGTAATCAGCCATTTTAATCAATTTTAAGTATTTACTCTTTTTTGAACCGAACTTTATTGCAATTGTAATATCACCGTAAATCGTTTGTTAATCTATAGGTGAATCCGGAAGCACTTCGAAACCTATAGGAACCTGAATTATTAACTGCAGAAAATCAGAGGTAGGAGTTTCATTTCCCGCAATATTATGGAGGCCAGGCTTTTGTGACGATTATTTTTTTGTCAAACACCACTCGCACGATTTGTCAGAATCCTTACATTCTTGACACAGTTCCTCCTAAGTTTTGCTTTTATGAGCTGAAAATGTCCCCGGTTTGAATCTGGAAAAGGCGCAACAGGAACAGAATATTTGTGTTTATGTATCTTTCACAGAATTTTTCCGGCAGTGGACAGTCCATTTTATGAAGAGAGCACTTTTAAAGAGAAATAGTTTATCAGATCTCCAGGTAAATTATTCACACCTACAGTCTAATTTCTCTTAATAGAGCTCTTTTACAACTTTCACATAGTACTTTAAGATTTTGAAAGCTCAAAAGACAACATATTAAGAGCGTTTTCGCATCCTTAAAGCACTGGGTATTAACAATAAGTAGCCAAGGAGCAGTACTGCTCTACACTGAACGTTCACAATTTACAGTATTGTTAATGAAGCTTCCATTTCTTAGACTTGACAATATTTAAAAAAATTTACTTATCACTAAGAATTTATTTATGGCGAAAATAGATATTAACAAGTTTTAGCAAACGCAAAAGGTACCACCGCTGAATCGCGGAAAAGGACCATTTTGATAGTTTATCAGATATAGCTTCTCACCTCCTGGCGATGGGAGAAGTTCGTCCTTGGACACAGATCACTCGACCAGGGTGAACAGAGACTGGCAGCTCGCCCACATAAGGCACCGCCTGAAAAATACACATTATTAATCTCGGCTATTGTCTTGGTAAACAATGGCAGAGCAGCCTTAATTCTATAACTGATAAGTATTAACCTCAAATCTCCCCCCCCCCCAATTTGTCGTGGTCAGCGTGAATTGGGAGGATTGTCAATTCCCACTCATCAGAACTACTGCTGTATTATCAGATAAATTAAAATCCAAAGAGTCGTGTTTGCTAACTTTAAATATAATCGGTATTAGGTGATCGAGCGCCGATGGTTGAAGCAATTTTCGCCATGTTACAATGTAAGTTGGCGCACTATGTATTCCTAGACATCAGATAGCGTACCCAACGGCTGGATTAAATACCTCCGCAGCGCGTATGAACCATGGAGTAAGGAAATATATGGAGACGACGCAAGAGACCTTCACCACGCATTGAAGTGAAGCAGGGTGGCAGAGGAGTGGGGGGCATGGCCGGAGTGGAGGGGGCATGGCCGCTTCCATACAGACACGGGGAATATGTACAAAAACCTCAAGGGGACTCTAGGATAGAGGTGACGCCGCAATCTGGTGATGGATTATTATGTAACTCGATATGACAAATAAAAAATGAAGAATAAATTTTTTTGATATCCTGCTTAGTTTTCGAAATATTCTGTCCCAAATATGAAATGGTTTTGGTTGAAATTCAGAAGAAAAAATTCGTCAAAGTCATATTTGATGATGGATTCTTAGTTAAAAAGACGAGACAAATGAAAAAATATAGAATAAAATTTTTTCGATATATCACCTAGTTCTAGAGATATAATGTATCAAAAGCGAGGTGTCTTGAGTTGAAATCGAGAAGAAAAATTTCGCAAAAGTCAAATTTAATGATCGATTCTTATGTAACACGAGACAAATCGAAAATAAAGAATAAAATTTTTCGATATCTTGCTTAGTTTTCGGGATATACTGGGAACATCGCAATTGTTTGGAAGCGCATTATTGCCGCTGCCGCCACTGCGCATGCGCGAGCCTGCTTCACCAATTTAACCTCACTTCTCCTCCATATATTTCCTTCCTCCATCGTATGAACAAGGCTTACAGCACTAAAATGAGATTCCGTCGAATGGGGACGTCAAACTTGGGGGATGATTTACACCTCAGAGTCATTCGAAAGAAGGACGCAATAGGCCACAATCCGGTATCATACACAGCCCAGTCAATACACAGAAAATAGTCATCAGTAATCTACATACATACAAGATATACGGAATAAATGAACTGCTAATCCTGCCTCTAAATGGAGGCCTAAAATGATTCCATCCTGGAGAATCATATCATGCTAATCGGGTAACTGACGCAATATACTTATAATTCAGCAAACATTCGTCCAGACTGACAGTGGGAAAACGATAAATGGTACCGATGAATAATAAAAAAAAAGGTTTGATAAGGTTTAATCTGCTATTTTCTACATAATCAATGAAGGTAGGCTAATAAACAATATCTTAGGTAAATTGCATTAAATTACTTACACAAATAGTAGAGGAAGAGAAACAAAAAAATTTAATGGTTCAATCGTTTTATTACATTTTTCATAATCTGCATTTTTTCGAGTTTTACATATCGTCGACGTCGAGATCATTAGAGCCGAGAGCGGAGTGGCAGCAAGGAATAGGAATACATTGGAACGAACTCAGATTGCGCTGGCCACGAGCGATTTTGTGAGTCATGGAAAACCGAAATCAAGGTGGCACCGGTAATCAAATTATATTGACTGATATTTCACCACCTTGAATAATTGGTCTTTATTCTACACATAAGTTTATTGCATTTCTAAAGCACTAATTATAAACAAAGTGTTAAGGAGTTTTAACTCCCCCCCACCCCCTTTATAAGTAGTTTGTAGCTATTCTCTTCTCAGTCGTCTGTTTTTCACAATTTTTATCCCTCTTCCTGGAGCTTTACCGAACGCCTGCGCTGAGATTATAGCAACGATCGGGAAGGAATCCAACCAAGTCTTTTTCCAAAACACACAAGTGATTTTCGGAAACCAAGAAAAACCGAAATAGAACCAGATTGGGGATCAAACCCGCGTCCTACCCAATGTCATGCTGGGAGGAAGTGAATGAAGCTCCTTCTGGGAACTTGGTTGGAGACTAAAGTTTAGAAGAAATTCACTATATATTTGTATTAGGCCTACGGGTGCTTCAAGCATTGAAGTTTGACAATATCTAGTTCATAGAATCTCGTACATTTGCCACTGATTCGTGTACAGTATAATTCGAACATTTGAAAGAATTTGTTATGCATTTCTCAATCGGACATGATGAAATAATTGTCCTATATTATATTTAAACTATTTTAAAACCTGCAATGTTTTACAAATACTTTTTATATAATTTCAGTTACTAATGAACACGACCAAACATATCTACAGCCTGCGTTTTCTTATACCAACGTTTATTTAAAAAATATCACGTAAATTACCACACATTTATTAACTTACAGTATTCAGAAGAATAAGAGTTGAGAAACACCACATTCAATTCCTGAGATAACGTCTGGAAGTTTTTCCCCTCGATAGGAATGAGAATAGCTACGACTATTAAATTCTCTACACGAAACAGCAGTGCATATAGACAGACCTTTCCGATCAATAAAACAGTTTTAATGTATCTTAGATTTGAGCGGATCTACAATTACAAAATTTAAATCAAAACACAAGAAACTGAAAAATTTGATGAATAACTCAAATCATTCTCAAAGTCCGATTTTTCCTTCCCGCCACTCCTTTTTTCAATGCTTCCGACTCACCGACATCGAGATCATTAGAGACTGGATTGGAATGTGGCCGTGGCCTTTTGAAGGAACCATCCCGTCGAATGCCAGGTCCGAGAGCTTTAACAGCTCACTCACCAAGCGTCGTACTTTTTCTACGAAACTCTCTAATATCTAACAGCATGAAATACCAGTTTAAATATCTCACGAAAGCTGTAACAAATATCTGTTATCACGACATTATCGTTATAATTCACTGAAATCTCATTTCTTTGAAGTGATTAAAGAAAAACTGAGACTAACGGGCTTAGATAAAGTTTTCTGAGATAGGATGACATCAAAATGAAATGACGTATGGATCTAAGACACAGATTTCTAGAAAATCCTTACTGGATTACCACACAGTAACAAAAAGGTACATTGCATTCCGAAATTTGAAAGTTCGATACTAATATGCCTTGTATGTATTTCATTGCCGGACAAAGTTATTAGTGGTGTCAAACTTTACTGAGATTTAAGCTGACTGGCAACATTAAGCAGTCAGTTGTTAGGCATCTCATTCAGAAGTGTGGGAATGACCTTAAAATATTAAGGAAGACCGTTCATGATGTAACAAACTACTGTACTGAACAATGTTTAATCTTTTTTCTTGGCCCTCGTTTTACTTATACCTCCAACAACTTACTGGCACACTATTTGCATGCAAGTTTCAAAACAACTGAAGCCTAGAAATAAACTTTTGCAATTTTTAGGTTTTATATGAAGTGTAGCAAATAGAAAAAATAAAATGTAACCTAAGTTAGTAAAGCAATTGGTCGGTTGTGTCGATATAAGCAGAAGTTTCAACGAGTACCAAGAACCAACGATCCATATTGCAACACACTAGCAACACTTCGAATATCCAGTTACTAGCTCTCGCTTCCGCTATTTCGTGGATTAAAAAAACTAAAAAAAAGTATTTCAATACGCCAGTAGAATTTTCTTATTCCATCATTATCATTTCTTTGCTAAGTGAATTTGTATCTTTAGATACAACTGGAAAATATTGGCAAAGCTCTAACTAGGAACAGAGCTCTAATCAAACACTGAAATATTGTTACGGACTGATGAATTGCGGTTTATACGTAGTTTCAGTTTCTTAATCCAATTCTGTTAACATTTTTCGTTAAATGAAAAATTCTCTCGCGAAAAGTCTAATTTCAAATAAAAAATAGCGCCTCTTACGTACCTCCAACTCAACGAACGTCCACATAACTGCAGCGATGCTTTTCTTTGCCGACAGTGATAGCTTTTAAGTACGGTAATGGACCACTACAGACTCGTTGCACAATAACTGTGTACTGAGATAACATGGATTGTTTGTGGAAAGGGGGGGAGGAGGTGATGAATGACTGCCAATTGCGTCAGTCTCAAAATACGAGTGGTCTGTATTACTAATCTTCAGTAATAAATCACTCCTGATAACTGACTCATCGTTCTCCATTTAAAAAAAAATCTATCGCAGATATTCCTAAACAAAAACAATTTTCTTGCCCACTAGGCAAAAATTGTAATCAAACTGTGGTTGTGTCTTTTACGGGATTTATGTTTCTTCGTAGAGGTAGACATTACAGAGGGAAGAAGGTTTGGGGGCAACGAAAGCGAAGAAATCGACCATAGACCTCAGAAGGAACAATTCCCCATTAGTCTGTAGTGATTTCTGATAACCACGGAAAAATAATATCTGGCCGGACGGGGATTTGAACTGCTCACCCACCGGTTGCATCTTAAATGGGTGAAACACTTGGTACTCAATTCCAACCATGATCAAAGAAAAGTTCTTGCAAGTGGAGATTCACGTCCTCTTCAAAGTATAAAAATAGAAAAAGTTGTATCTGCGGAGAAAGTGATGTTCACTTTCGATAATCAAGAAGTTTTACATCCAGAATTTATGCCTAAAGGCGCAACGATTAACATGTGTCAATGGAAACCTATTGAGGAAGTCAATTTAGCTTAAACGACATGAAGCTGTGCTTCTCCGTGTATGTGGGACACCACGTTTGAGAAATGTCAACAAGGACTTACAATTCAGGTGGGAAATGTGATAACATCCCTTTTACATCCCTGATCTGTCTCCGTTTGATTTTCGTGTGTATGGGTCCACAAAAAATGAATTAGCGAAACATCGTTGCCACTGTGACGACAAATCGAAATCAGCCACTCTTGTCGGATTCTCCCATGCTAAACGGATTTCTTTCGAAGCAGGCATTTCTAAACATGCAAAAAAAGTGAAAAACTTATTGGTAAGAGTATGAACAACAGGTAGTGGGCCCATGCGGAAATTCCGTATGTCTGAAAAGGATGTAGGCCTACATAAATGCAATTATGTTAAATGATCCCTGATTCTGCATTATCCTTACGAATAAAATATCATCTGGAATTGTGACTTATCTGGCCACGCAACCTTTTTCCAATCGTCTAGGGACGAAGTGATATGTTTACGAATCAAGGAGAGGCGCTGTAGCCAAGGCACTCGCGTCAGTCCTCTTCTACGATATTCTGTCAACGCCAAACTTTGTTGCACCATCAGCACGGACACGTCTACCACACGTCCCAAATTGTGTTAAAATTTAATAGCAAGATTAGTAATTAAAGTATGTAGGGTATTAACTGAAATACTGATTCGAGTAGCCGTATCGACGCATCCATAGAAAAAAAATGTTACCCTACAGGACTCTCAACTTCAGTTTTTTTGTGGTATCAGAGTCCGTATTTACGTACACCCTTTCTACGAAATGCCCACCCATTGGAATGTAAGCAGTTGGTGGTCAGGGCAACAGGTGGGACGACGATCGGTTGTTGCCCTCTGCTGTAGCTAGACGTTACAAGCAGACGCCACCGGCAAAAGGATTACGAAAGATTACTTCTGGAAACGATTCTGCAGTGACAAATTGTCAACCAGTTGAGCTCTGGAGCCTTCGCTGTTTACGGAGGGATAGAACCTTCTGGCTAAACACAAGTATCTATAATCTTCACGCTTCATTGAGAAGAGACTTGGGCCATACGTAGCTTGTGTGATGGCGTCATTTCGATCTGCACTTCACGGCTATTAGCTCATAGCTGAGCATACGGAAGCGAAAGTGGTAAAAAAAACGATTGAATAAATATGAATAAATAAAGAAATTCTACCATGCTTCTCACAAGGGGAGGGCACGACCTTGGGATTTTATTTTGGGATGAGACTTTGCGTAATAATTGTACCCCTTTTTGATGTTTACCTCCTGCAATCGGAAGACGCAACGCTCAATAGATTCGGAGATAACGGCCTTTAAAAATTCAAGCGCAACTTATATACTAGTGAATTTCCGGTCAGGCTAGCAGACAGCCCAGTCAGTAACGAGCCTACGTCATGCGTGGGCACTCTGGGTTCGAAACTCGATTCCGTCTAATTTTTTTATTATTTTTTTTTCTGTTTTTACAATTAAATAAGGTTTTATTCAATGTTATTGATTATTTAATTTGAATTTCAAATTTTAAATCATATGAGCATATTAACTACCCTATAACCTACTTAAAACAGGCCTACTTTAAAACTATAATAGTTACAAAAATCTTTAAATATTATTAAATTTTAAGTTATTTTATTAACAGTGTTAGAAGTTTTATTTCGTATATTACCGTCGTTCTAGTAAAAATTCCGCTTTCATTAATTGAGCTCGATGCTAAAAAAAATTGTTTTATATGTTTTTGTGATGATTATCATCCCAACTCACATTTTTAATAAAAAAATTAAATAAAATCAATAATAAAAAAAACACAATGAAAGATTTTTTTCTTATGAATAAATATTATTATTATTATAATCATTCGTAATAGTGTATTT
Organism: Vandiemenella viatica; assembly: GCA_031002005.1. Lineage (NCBI taxonomy): Eukaryota > Metazoa > Arthropoda > Insecta > Orthoptera > Morabidae > Vandiemenella > Vandiemenella viatica. The sequence goes on along the minus strand of CM061919.1, from coordinate 107,673,247 downwards.
TAAACAATAAAATATTGTAACTATTATAGTTTTATAGTATTTTAAATTAAAGGGTAGTTGAACTAAAAAAAATTTAAAAAAAAACAGACCAAATCGAGATTCGAACCCAGAGTGCCCACACATGACGCAGGCTCGTTACTGACTGGGCTGTTACGCTGCTAGCCTGACCGCATTTCACTAGTATATAAGCTGGGATTGAATTTTTAAAGGCCGTTTTCTCCGAATCTATTGAGCGTTGCGTCTTACGATTGCAGGAGGTAAACATCCTAAAGGGGTACAATTATTACACAAAGCCTAATCACAAAATAAAATCCCAAGGTCGTGCCCTCCCCTTGTCAGTTATACATAGCATTGCCACAGCATGATCAAATCTTTAAAACATGTCTATGAATTCTAAATCAATAAATTAAATATATCAAACACACATAAAAAGATAAACAAAAGATGCATCAATTCTTACCTTACATTTGCTGTGTTTCGCGTAGTTTTCAGCGACTGCTATGTATCAAGCCTAGTTGTCCTTAATAAAATTAAGTTATATTGTTGATTCAGTTTAAATAAATATATTGATATGCAAACATATCATAAATGTTTGGAACGCAAGTGATTTTCAAGTCTATAACATGCTTTAGGCAAGGAATCTCAGTAGTCTATATGCAAGAAATGGACGAGGGAGGCCAAATGGAAAGTGAAGCCCTAGATCTTTTAAAGACTTCTGGCAGACAATCATAAAATGTTGATAAGTAAGGTAAAAACTACTCTATAATAGAATCAAAATGGTAGAAGATTGAACAGCAGCACGTTTATCTTGACAGGATATCTAGCTGGGTGAGTCAACACGGGATGAACATAAATGCAAGAGTCATCTTATTAGGTACACAAAAAAATTAAAGGTTGATAAGGAGGGAAAAGCATTGCTTGTTGAAAACTCGAACACTCTGTACATATGGGAAATGAGAGATTCGCCGAACTGCGACTGTGGTGAGGAAACAAAAACCATCCGTCACGTGACCTTTGATTGCCCACTTCGAGCCTTCAGGGGATCACCAATAAACTTTATTAATATTTCAAATGAATCTCTACATTGGCTGCACCATGTTTACTTTGAATTTTAATTGTAATTTAATTACATTGTATTATTGATTTTGTGCATGGCCATAAGATAAATAAATAACCGCACAACACAATCGTAACTGATATGATAAAGTAGCCGGAAGACAGGAGGAGGGTGAAGTGAGTCATGGGAGTGTACAAGGCATATATTGGTGATAACGTGTGGAAAGATGGCGTAAGAATGAAAAGTAATGCATGGAAGGGAAAAGATGACCATGACCACAAGCTGGCGCCAGATTTCATGCACAAGGGTGCGGTAAGATTTTCTTTCGTAGCTATGGGGTCCAGGGACTGGAATAATTTACCAAAAAACGCTGAAAGAATTTAAAATTGGAATTTGTAGCGGACAAAGCAGGCGCGTACTGTACTTGAAAGGGGGGCAAATGGGTGAGTAGTGAAATTGCCACCGGAGCTTGTATTCCATCGGAATTAAATTTTATTTATTCAGTCAGTAATTAAGTTTCAATACGGTGACTGGCTGATAGTATCATTATCTGGAGACTAACCATGGAGTAGTTAAGAAGAGACAAGTCAATAACCTCTCACTTTCTTTAAATCGAAGTGGTAACCTCAGATTGCTATGCATTCAAACTCCTATTCTATACGTTTAAATAATAATTTCATAAACCATAATCACTACTGTTACTTACTAAAACTCTTATATTAGAACTGTAATTATTCTGAATGCACGGGGCAATGATTTACGCTGAACAAGTTAAGCAAGGACATCACGTGAATTCGTCCCGTACTCACATGTAAGCCCGTGAAGACGATGAGGGTACGTCGCGGCTTTCTTGCGCGGCGAAGTCGAAAGCACCGAAGGCACAGTGCCATGACGCTCGTGCCCCGACGCCCTCATTGCGGCACCGGGGCATCGCCGCCGCAGCGGCGCGCTGACCGGAAACAACGTACACGCCATACTAACTGGATGGCACTCAGTTAACATGGAGACAATCACCCATCAACGACCAGCAGCCGATCCCCTCGGAGACTCGCTTCGAAACATCGCATCTACCCGATGCGCACACCCATGAGAGGTCCGAAAAAGTTTACATACGAGGGGTGATCAGATACTAAGGTTACAAGGCTGTTATTCCTGGATTGCCGTCCATAATCGAGAAATTAGTGGTGTGTGGTAATTCTAAAAGGTGGGTTCCCACGACCCGCGCATTTGCCGGCCGGGTCGATCCAGCTACCAAGGAGCGGACCATGGGAAGGGATGGCGCGCCTCTACCCATTGCCCAGTCGGTAGAGATCAAGGGCCCGGGTAGCTGAAACGACACTAGGCAAGGTGGTAGGAAAGCGGCGAGTGCTGATCCGTACACTTTGGCCTGCAAAAACACGCGTCGTGGGAACCCACCTTAAAGGTTCGTTCACACTGGGCGAGTAATTAAGTCGAATGGCGAGTGATTTACTAACTAAACGTGTGTGAGCAATGAAATTTAGTCGAGTAGTTTAGTCAAGTAGTTTAGTCGAGTCGATCCGTTTCGTTCTATTAAACCGGGCTAGTAGCACCCCTCACCACGCGCCACTTCCACTCGCTCATTGGCTAAACAAGTGTGACCGTATTGTTTACATCGAGTTCATTAGCTGCATCAAGAATGTCGTTTCGCTAGAGCGAAGAAACAATATTAAAATTTGTTTCTAAATATGTAGAACATGAATGCTTGCAGAATAAGTCCCCAACTATGAAAACAAACAAATGAAGCAATCTGCACGCATGGATTTGGAAAATACAATAAACATACCTGGATTTGGTGAGAAGTAAATTGAAAATTAAAAACATCTACTTGTGCAAAATTTTATTAATTATTTAATTAATTACAATAACATCTAGATTATACATTAAGATATTATTCCTATTGTTATTAGAAGTACTACCTAAAGCGATAAAAATTGTTTTAGTATTATCTAATCGCAGAAGTTAAAATAATTAGTCCAAAAATTAAGGCGCAGGAACTGAAACAGTTTACATTCCTTCAGTAAAATGATTCAGTTTACTGGATGCATCTCTATGAAACATTACTTCAATTCCTTTAATGTTTCATAGATTCCTTCACAGATCTCTGTGATGAATTAAGAAATACCCGATTTTTCGTGTATAAACACGAGGTGTGAGTGTCATTAAACTACATCCGGTGGCAAAGTAGAGAACTGCCTGTAATTACGTAGTTGCCGGCATTGCACTCCTTAAATAGGTATCTTCACGCTGGATTTGAGACTGCATTTTCATTCACACAACTTTTCGATATTCTCGAACTATTCGTAGGGATCTTCTAATGCTAATTCCTTCAGAAGACAATTTAGCTCCTAGTTCATCCCTTCTATTAACCCATTTTCGTACCCATTGCTCTTTTTTTTTATCGCATAAACTTCATCCATCTCTTCTAAAATAGCGCTGAACATAAGCTGTATCAGCTCATTCATTTGATTATGATGCAGCCTGCTAGCAAAATACCACGCTACTTGTGTACTGTACTCGACCGCAGTGCGAACGATTTTTGGTCAGTGGCGAGTAATTTAGCTACTAAACTACTCGCCACTAGACTAAATTACTAGCCCAGTGCGAACGAGCCATAACACCTTAAGACATGTGCTTGGCAACTGCAGTTTCAGCCACCCGCCACTTACAGCGCTAGTTGTAGGTAAACACAAATGGCTACTCGTTTGGAAAACTGGTCTCGTGAAGAAAGCCGCTCAGCAGTTATTAGATTTCTGTGGGCGAAACATGTAACCGAAGCTGAAATTCACCGGCAGTTGGCAGAGGTTTACGGAAAGGGGCCGTTCACAAATTACGTCACACATTAAGGGGGAGGGACGGGGGTCAAAGTGAGACAAGGGGGGAGAAGAGTAATAAGCTTCGTGATGTCACAAACAATTTCTATCACTATGCACGTAACAGCCGAGCGGGTTACTGCTTGCTTTACCTACGGTATCACACGTCGGCTGACATTGACATACTTCGAAAACCAATTTCGCCTTTGAGGCTTTGATGAAATATGACTTCCGCATACTTATTTAAACGATCATGTGGCATCCGTGGTCTATATCTTTCATCATACAAAGCCACTAACCGACGCAAGCAATCACATAAGAGGCAATAAGAGGTTTCTCCCATCATGACGATTTGTCCTCAAAGAATTGCAGCTAGACAGGACAGGGAAGTTCTTTGTTTGATAAACGATGATGCTATATGATTGGATGGAGAGGAACATTCGACGTGTCAGCGTCTCATCATTTTCCAAACCAAGAACTACGTGACTGCTATGCCACTCAAACAATATAAAAGAATGGGTTCAAAATCCATAAGATGATTAAATTTTGTTGCATTTATTTGATTTTGTATGTTCTATCAGTTTTCTAAAATGTTTGATTTATTGATGATTTTACGAAAAATATTTTAAATAGGAAAATATAATTAATAGGAAAATATTATTAATTTTTGATACCGTTTTAATTTAATAATTTCTAAATTTAAAATTGCAAAATGTGACGTCACACCAGGAGACACTCACCGAGACAAAGGGTGGGGGGGGGGAAGCTCAAAAATCATGAAAATCATGTGACGTAATTTATGGATGGCCCCAAAGACAACAATGTCTTGTTAGGGTGTCTCAAACAACGCGCGGCCTCACAACAGCCCGGAAGACCATCACGACGTTGAAGCGGTTTCGCCGAGATATCATCGACCACCCTTCCTACAGCCCGGACTCGCTCCAAGCGTCTTTCACTTTTTTCCTCACTTCTAGACGATTCGCTTAAGACGAGGTAAACAACTTCGTAACAACGTGGCTGAACACGCAAGGACAGGAGTTTCATCAGGAGCGAATGTTCAAACTCATTTTACTGGTGAGAAGGGCTCAGCTGTTTTAGACGTTGCAGCAATAGAACGTTAATTAAATGCCGTTCTTGAGAGAGGATTCTACGATAACCGAGGCGCCGAAATTGGGCGATTCTTATGTAACTCGAAGAGACAAATCAAAAGTAAGGATTTTTTTTTTATCTCGCTTAGTTCTTGAGATATACTATCTCAAAAGAGAGGTGGCTGCATTATTTTTACGCCCATCTGTTATTTGAGTGAAATGCATTTTTTATGTATAATCATTAGTAGCAGACTAAGATTCTGCCTGATGGCCTATCAAAATATGGCCGCCAAAATTTTTAATTAAATTTAAAAAAATCAAAAAATTTAGTTAATTTTTTAAAATAATTCATTTCAAAGAGACATGTAAAGAACATAAAAAGTTGGAAAAGTGGCCGGAAGTACGGGTTGCCAGCCGTTAGAGATATATAAGAGCACGTGAGAATTAACGCACTGCACCTTCCATCGGACGGTATGGTGGCTAACAGCTGGCAATCCCTACTTGCAGCCACTTTTACAGAGTCAATCCAAATTTTTTATGTTCTTTACATGTCTCTGAAATTAATTTTTTTAGAAAAAAACAAGCAAACGTTTTTTTTTTTTTGGAGAATGTAATTAAAAATATTTGTTGATATTTTTTGATGAGCAACCCGGGAGGATTTTATTCTGCTACCAATAATTATACACAAAAACTGCATTTCAAACAAACAGATGGACACACAAATCATGCAGCCGGATGCTGTACCGGAAGAAAAAATTTACAAACGTCCAATTTGATAATGGATTTTTTATATAACTAAACCAATCGGAAGGGAAGAATAACATTTTTCGAGTTCATTTATTTCTCGAGATATACTGTCTCAACATTGAGGTAGTTAGGTTGAGATGAAACCTGGATCAAAAAATTCTCCAATGCAACATGGAACTACACACTGGACATGCACAATGGGTGTTTTGTTTCCTTTCGGTTGCGGTTAGGCTGAAAAGCGACTCGGACCAGAAGAAATACGTTGCCAAAGGTACAAGAAACTATATATTAAGAACCCATCACAAGATTGCGACGCCACTGTTATGATTGCGCTGCCAAGAAATAGAATAGTAAAAAAGTAAATTCCTAGTACCTTATGTCAATTGTCATTCTAGCCCAGGTTTCGTATCAATCTGACCACAACTACCATTAGAAAACAAATTTTCTCATGAATACAGTCACTGTACCGAGATCTGAAGTTCGCACAAATTTTCTGGCAGTAGTTTGTATTGAGATACATGACGATACGCCCAGTTCTCGAGCAAGATATCAAAATGATTTTCAAATTGTCTCGTCTAGTTACATAAGAATCGATCATCAAATTGCGGTGCCACGGTTATCGTCGAATCCCCGTTTTCACTGTGGTGTTAGTGTTAGTGTTAGTGTCTGATACAGTGAAAGATACTACAAACATGCAACGTAAAGCAATAAAAAAAAGGTGCATTAATGTCAGAATGGAGCAAACAGAATTTAAATTGTTCCAGTGTGCAAATATCACTTACCTATGAATACTTTAAATTTCAGTGGCCTTGTCAAACTGAAATAATAACAGCAATTTAATCGGACAAAAATAACACGGTTTTCTGCGGTAATACAAACAGCACAACAGATTCCTCTGAGATAATATCTTTGCTCCATAGTATCTGCAATTAAAACCTCCATCAGAAAAGACCTTTGCAACGGCGACTTCAGTCAAATATTACAGTTTACCTCAAATTTAGTTAGACTTTTAATTTCCCTTCACTTCCAAATCTTCATGGATACTGGTTAATCCTGAGAATATGTAAATACATCTTTGTTCCTGTTAGAGGTCTTGTGAAACAAATGAATATTTTAAGTAGTTTAATTGCAGTGGAGAGTGAACTCCGGTGGCAATTTCCATACTTATCAATTAATAATAATAAGAAGATTAATTGATATCTTAAATTTGTCCACACACCCCCCCTCCCCCACCCATCTACTTTTTGTCTTTTAAGAATTTTAATTTGCATGGCTTTCGTGAAATTATTTTTTGGACGAGGCCGCATCCCGACCTAATCACCTCAATTTGGAGATAGTATACGTCTCGAGAACTAAGCAAGATATTGAAAATTTTTATTCTTTATTTTCGATTTTCCTCGTCGTATTACATAAGAGTCCATCATCAAATTTGACTTTGGCGAAATTTTTTTCTACATTTCAACCTAAAACCACTTCTGAGACAGTATCTCAAGAACTAAGCAGGATATCAAAAAAAAATTATTTCGTTTTTGATTTTGTTCGTCGAGCTACATAATAATCCACCAGCAAACTGCGGCGCCACGGTTATCGCAGAATTCACTTGAGGGGTGTGTGCATATTCCCCGTGTTTCTTGTGAAATCCAATATGGCGACCTCCCCTCCCCACTTTTCTCTACTTCAGTGCGTGGTGAAGTTTCCTAGCGTCGTCTCCACTCGTATCTTTGCTCCATCCATATTTAAGCCCAGGTGTATTGCAACTTCAGGTCTAACAAAAAATTCTTCCCCCATCCTCTAATCATAAACAACCTTCATTTTTTATTTGTGTACCTAATACGCCGACATCTTGGCATTTACGTTAATTCCATATTGACCTACCCAGTTATATATCCTAAAAAAAAAAAAATACGAAACTGAACAGTTCCATCAAAATGATTTTTCTGAAAGTAACTAACAGAAGTACATAAGTAATTAATTTACACCTTACATCACTTGATTATATAGCATTGGGTGAAAGGAAGCCGACTGTAACTGATCAACCACAAGGATTTAAAGATGCCTTTATTCCAGTTTTACACTAACTAAACCCATTTTCACATATTAAAAATGTTAACACACATCAAGGTAGAGAGATCCTCTATTAAAATCTTGGTTTCAACAGGAATTTTTACTAGCAAACGGACTTTTACCTCTGGCAAAATTGTGCTTTAGGGCTACAGATTTGAGGCCACAGCAAATTGTCTCTAATCTATCAGGCTACAGCTTAAAGTTACTTTTCATTTTGAATTTATAATCATTTTTATGAATTTCTTTTAGATCATGAAGTAATGTTGGCAGTACCGGTTAGGCGGAGGCAAAATCTTTGGATATGCGGCAGAGATTTTAGACGCACTGAACTATTATATTGTCTCTGAGTAAAGCCTCGTAACCACTTGAGCACACTCAGCCGCTCATTCATTTGAGCGCGCTCGTTCGAGCATGCTCAAGGAAAAGGAAATTTTGGTCGCACGAGCCTGGTGACAGTGCTCAGAAAACGCTCGGCTATTGACGTGTCGTCACGCGTAGCTGCGGCCTTTATTATTATCCATACGATGTCAAAACAGAAGAAAATTACCAAGTTGATGGATTAGAGAAAGTCATCGTCAGCGAAGAAATTATCTTAATAATTTAATTCGCGAATTGACTTTAGAAGAAGACAATGAGCTATTTCAAAACTTTACGAGATCGATTTCGAACATTTGCTGTCATTAGTTAGACCTCGTATTAAAATGCACGATACGCCTATGCGTGAGGCGATCCCACCAGAAGATAAAATTTATAATAACTTTAAGATTCCTAGCCTCAGGAAGTCCTTACACTAGCCTGCAGTATATGTTCAAAGTATATAGTACACAAAGCATCATCCTTTTGTACGGGTAGTATGTGATGGCACTATTGAGTCACTCCAAAATTATATGAAGGCTGGTACCTATTTTTAATTTGTGTTTACAAATATAGATTTAAAGGTTACTTTTATGTTTTTTTAATTATGGCATTTGTTTCAAGTTCTTAATAAAAATTGGTAAAACAATAATATTTGCCTGGCACAGAATCAATATGATTTTAGGCACTTATTATCTGAATTTCGTAACACCAAATTCAATCAAAATCCGTTAAGCTGTGAGAAATACTATTATAAAAGACCACTTCCCGTTATAGAAGTTCTCTTCTGTTTTGATCGTTCTCGCCTGAATGGCTTGTTATTTTTTTCTTTACATCATCAATACTAAAGTTTAATATCTCGCTGATTTCACGCCATGCATCTTATTTTTTATTTCGATTATAATACTGAAGGTATCCCATAACACTATCTTTGATTCATACGCATCAATTAGAGTTAAGCAAGTTTCATTGTCCCACGTGCTCGCGCTCATTGTAGAAACCGCCAAACACTGGCTCGCCTTTGAGCATTCCAAAATACCGACAACCGATCGGCTCGCCCCGAGCGCGCTCGCTGTCGTTCGTTGCGAGCGTGCTCAGGCGTCCACACTTGAGCCGCTCGCTTCACTTGAGCGACTCATTCGCCTGAGCGTGTTCAAGTGGGTACGAGGCCTTATAGATCGCAAAACGAGCGAGTCAAGAAAATCTGAAGCGTTATGCAACAAAGATAAAAAGGATTTATGGGTTTATAATAGTCAAGAAAATCTGAAGCGTTATGCAACAAAGATAAAAAGGATTTATGGGTTTATAATTTGACTTCTTGTCATCAGTCTTTCGACTGGTTTGACGGAATCATCATCTCCACATATCCCTTGCAACACGCGTTCTCTATTGTCTGCTTCATATATTCTAATCTCAGTCTTCAACAGTTCCTATCTTCGGCTGTTCCCTGCACTAACAAATTAACCAATCCTGCCTGTCTCAAAATATGTCCTACCATCTCGTCTCTTCTTCCTATAAGACTATTCCACAAACTTCTTTCCTCATCCATCACTTCAAAAACAGGTTCATTTCGCACTTTATCTGTCCACTCAATTTTCAGTATCCTCCTCTAGCACCAAATTTCAAATGTTGAAATTTTCTTTATAATATTGCACGAATCACTAGCCTCAACTGCTGTGCTCCACACACTTGACTTAAAACTAAAGTGAAGTATAATCTTACGTGAATTGCTGAGTAAAATGTGCAGTGAAATAAAAAGTTTCTATTTTCAATGCACGTTTGTTTTTCTTGCATTAATGTAACTGCTGCATTAATAAAGTTATATTTAGCTTACCGTGACAGTAAAGTTACAAGCTTCGAAACTATTACTGAATATTTCAATACACATTTTTTATCTTTCTACGGAAGTATCCCTCTCGAAAAGTAAGAACTGTACAATAGGGGAAAGAGTTCCCGATTAAGAATTCCACAATCCGCACGACACGAGCCAACAGTACGAAATATGATATTCCGCGATTATATTGGGGTTATGCTAAACAACAAAGCACATTGCGAACTGAATATCAGACAATCAAACAGCGTACCTAATCTTCTGAGCTAGTTTCCCAAACTACACGTTGCTATGCCTCCCTTAAAAAATATCTTTGTGCCCTTTATTTCACAAAATACACAAAATGCGATCTGATGTTATTCAATTTCTGATAGTTGGAGGTAAATGAATTAAACTATAAAATTACAGATTATAATGTTCAATATTAGGAATGTTCGGTTTGTTTATAAGTATATTTTATATTTGTTATGAACGTTATATTTCTGTTAAGCTTTCCGTATCTCCCATTACGGTAATCCGCGAAACCGCTGCTGTATACCCAGTCCGGTGTATTTAGCACTCAACACTAGGAATTTGAGATTCCTGCTGTTATTCACTGATACGGTATTAAGGAAATATTTTCTAGATAGGAAAAAAATCGAGCATGGTGAGTAAGTGATAGGCTCTGGCCAAGCTTTCGGGAGGATGTGGGTTCGAATCCCCGTTCGGGCATCCAGATTTGGGTTCTCCCTGGTTTTCCCAAATCACTCCAGGCGAATGCCGGGATGCTTCCTTCAATTGGCCATGGCCAAATTCCTTTCCATTCCTTGTCCCCAGTCACATACCACCTCTAATGACCTTGACGTCGACGTGGCGTAAAGCAATATGAAAAAAATAGCAAAAATAACTTCTGAATTCAGGTTATATTTATTGTTTAAAAGACGTAGACTTTTATAATTATCTCTAAACGAACACTACTTTTGGGAAGATTTTATGCTTGTGAATGACCAACAGGTATACATTCATATTTTTTACAAAGCTTCTCTGTAAATAATACTATACGTGTTGTTACAAGGCGCTGCATTGATAACCTATTTTATTAACATACATACAAACTTAATTGTACTCAAATTCACGTGTTTCACAATTGAGGTAACGAAGTTATGTAATTGTATATTTGAAATTAGAATTTCTGTCAAAGCAAAGTAATTTTTCATTTAATAAAACAGCAGTTCAGTAAACTGCATTGAAGAAAATTTTTCAGTTTTTAAGTTTCCGGAGCTTTAACTGCATACAGAATTATATTCGTTTGCTTGATGCAAGATGAGTAAGTGATATTAAGTCTCTCCTTCAGAAGTATCTTATTTTTAATGACCAATTCCTGGTACACCATTACCGCAAACTTGGCCGGAAATGACGAAAATCGTAAATACATCTGGGAGAGTTAGTTTGTGTTCAGCTTCATAAGACTGCATCACACATCTACACAGGATTATAGCAGATTCACAGTCTTAATACAAAAATATGGTATAGAAATCTTAATAAGATATACGAATATATGTTTATGCCCTGAGCAGTTCTCAGATTACAAGTTTACTCTTCGCGAGGAAAGTTTTTTTTTTTTAACTGCTTTACGTCTCTCAACAGCGAGGTCTTTAGAGACGGGGAAGGATGGGGGCAAGAAATCGGAAGGAATTCGGCCATGGCCTTTTTAAGGAAGCATCCCGGCATTTGCCTAGAGTGATTTGGGAAACCATGGAAAAACCAAATCTGGATGCCCGGACGTGGATTCGAACCACCGTCCTCCCGAATGGGAGGTCAGAACGCTATCCGTTACACCACAACGCTTGGTGCGAGGAAAGTGTTATTTTGCAGAATATACGACACTAAAGTGTGAGGTTGTTTACCTGGATGAGTAGAGCCATGTTTGTCTTTGTGATACACAACTATCTTGCTTCACACAAAAACGTTTCTACAGGAGTAACACCTAAGACAATGCTGTGTTCTTTCATTCATATGCCATATGAATCCAATTTATTCTGAGGATTTCATGTTTATTTTCGTAATGAGTACTGAACTATCTTTTATAGGAACTCTTGTTTCTGAGCAGGATTTTTTACCACCTTTACTTACTGTCGAAGTAATTAAGAGTGATTTAAACACAGAAACGATAGTAAGTGTTCTCTTATGGATGATTTTTTTTCACTTCAGGCTGAGCTGCAAGCAAGATTAATCGAATAAAACTTAGAAAATGGTCTGAATATAACTGACAATCTCTGATGCAGTCGCTCTCGATCAGAGCAAGAAAGTGGTCTAGATGTTTTCCCTGTGTTATATGTGTTAAAGGTGTAATTTGAAATCTAATGTGCACCATGATGTTATTGGCTGTATTAACCTTTGACTGAAGCCATAAATAGGAATTAAAAAAAAAGGTGTTATCTGTATGCGAAAAACTAATGATTCTCGCAGCAGTGGTTTGTGTTAATCTCTGCTAAATGCATACTTGAAACAGAGAATTGAGACGATCTTAATATTCACAGTTCTCCACGGAAATTGCATATAACTATAGCAAGCATGAGCATTAAGTCAGGAAGGAATCTGAATTCGGTCCTACTGCAGACTGTGGAACTGTAAAACTGAAGACTTAACTGTACTAGTACGTTTGTATCCTGCTCGAACATGATGCGAAGGCTTTAATACCGCGAAACGTTATAATCCTTCAGATATCTTTCAAGCCAATTTCAGAATCTTCGTTCGCATAAAGCAAAACTAGTACCAAAGTTAGAGAGATTAAATTTCTATTGCCGCTTTGATTCCATGTGAAAACAATTACTGGTGGTAACGCATTCGGGAGGACGCAGCTTCGAATCCTCCTCCCCCCCCCCCCCCCCCCTTCTGAGCATCCGGATTTCGGTTTTCCGTAGTTTACCGGAATCACTCCAGGCAAATGTCTGGACGGTTCCTCCAAAATACCATGGCCGAATTCCTTCCTGTTCCTTGTCTTCCCCGTCCATTCCTAATGACCTCGACGTCGACAAGGCCTAAGTTTATAATAATAAAAAAAATAGATAAACAGCACTAACTATTGATTAAAATCTGGAGAGCATGAAATTGAAACTGTACCAAACTTTAAATTTCACGACAGTGTTATGTTCGCAGATAATAGAGCAATTCTAGAAATAAGCAATAGGATTACAACAGCATACTGTTTTACAGGTATTCTGGACAAAAGTATCTGCTACACTGACGAGACAGTGGTTTCAAGCGGCAGACATGATTTTTTTAAAGTTAAGTATCCAATAGAACAGACGAGATAAAATCTTAAACGAAACAGACCAACTAGGTCTACAAAAAAGCGTTCTAGACATGCTGGGAGAATCAAGACTCAAATGGTTTAGTCATATAAGTATTACGCCGAACGGGTATATTTGAGAAAAAGATTTTCAAAAAATATCAATAAGTGCACAAGATAGTTGGGTGAATCAAGTAAAAAAAGAGCAGGCCAATTGTAATCCAGAGTGGGAGAAGATACTGGAAAAGTGATGACATGACAGGAGATTATGGAAGAGGTTTGGTCGTTACGACACCCGGTCGGGAGTGGAAAATCCATGATCACTGATTACATCCCAAAAGCGTACACGATTCCAGGGTTAGCTAGAATGTCCATCTTAGTTGAATAGTTGCATACAACTTCCAAATACTCCAACTACTATATTTTTGTCTATGTAGTGTAATAATCACGCGTATTCACACGATTATACAAAGCTATATTCAATTTTTATAGAACCACTGAAAAATATATTGAAATATTCAAGTGATACATATGCTAAACGGGCCGGTTGTTTACCACGTACCACCTGGGCTTTGAAGTCGCACCTACTGTTGAAGACCTGAGAATTTTAGGAAAGAGGCGGCAGTTACATTACCGGCGTCCCTCTGATGAACAGTAAACTTCTGAGATTAAGTCTTTTTTCACGCTATACGATTTTGAACGTACGCCAAAAAATCGTGTCGTAAAAATCCGGTTGGGCATCTAAGTTGATGTACCACATTTTTTTTTTCCATCACAAGCTCCGTGTGGTTGAGCGGTGTGCTGTTTGATTATAATGTATAGTAAAAAAAATATTACATTAACGTTATATACAGTCGACTACACGTTTGGGTGTATCATATCCATTAAAAGAGAGAAACTGGGCCTATTTTATACCTTATTTGAGGAGCTACGAAAGATGAAAATAAGTATTTCAATTATTTTCGAACGTCCACTGCCTCCTTTGAAGTATTGCATGAAAAACTTAATGTCCTTCAGCGCTAAAACTGTTTACAACCAATTGAAATGGCCATTACATTACGATAAATAAAATATATTTTTATGTTACTTGTACTATATTCTTGAAATATGTTAATAAGATGTTGAAAAATAAAAGAAAATTAACACAAATTAACTCAATTTGCCTTTACTGAATACTATAACACTGCAGAATGAAATATACAGATGGAAAAAAAAATTTCTAAAGAATAATGAAATAATACCTAACCAAATGCCCGCTACAATAGCTCGATGACACGACCGTATGCCATCGAGTTATCGGTCGCCGCGGGTTGTATCAATACCACCTATTGATTATAAATGATTTTGCGGTTTTCGCAGCCGTCATATTGGCATAAATAGCTTCACGAGTTTCCCACTGCTTCGAAGTGCACCTTCTTCCCGACGTTTCGACCAAGTCTTAGGTCTTCCTCAGGGGACCTAGCCACCTTCTGAGTCTGCTAGAGACTGGCGTTGTGGCCGGTTGCGCTCGTATTTATACTGTTGAGACTATCGATTCTCTAACAAACAGATTGCCCAGAGATAGGATGTTTGCGATTTACTGTCTACAGTCTCAGAGTTATTATTTAATACACATTTCCATAGTAATAGTAGGCCTACCCGCCATCCTTGTTGAGGTTGTTGGCCTCTTTAAATATCTCTGAAGCCTTCCTTAATTTTCTTTGTAGATAACCTTCGGTTCTAGTTAACACTTGTATTTTCCCACAGTATATTTAGGTCCTAAATTAAACACTGGGAAAATACAAGAGTGTTAGCTAGAACCGGAGGTAATCTACAAAGAAAAGTAAGGGAGGCTTTCCAGATATTTAAACAGCCAAACAACCTCAACAAAGATGGCTGGTATGGTCTTAGCCAGGCATGGAAATGCGTATTAAATAACTCTGGGACCGTAGACAGTAAATCGCAATATCTGGGCAATCTATGTTTGTTAGAGAATCGATAGTCTCCACAGTATAAATACGAGCGCAACCGGCCACAACGCCAGTCTCTAGCAGACTCAACAGGCGGCTAAGTCCCCTGAGTAAGATCTAAGGCCTGGTCGAAACGTCGAGAAGCAGCACTTCGACGCACTGTGAAACTATTTATACCACCTAGTAATATTGCTTCCAGTAGCACTGGACGGCTGCTACACGTCAACAGGACGGCATTCTGCCGCCACTGTGTAATGTTCACTCCACTAAAAGAATGTCACCCTACGATTTTTTGCCGTACGTTCAAAAGCTTATAGTATGAAAGGAACCCAAGTGCAAAAGACGTGACGAAATACCTAACCTATGACATAGTATAGACACAGCAGGATCATAACGTTTTGTCTCAAATGACGCTATGATTAGAATGTCATCTTTGTCAATCGTGACGCCTAATTACAGCCAATGGGAGAGCGAGCAACCTGCGCGAACTATTTACGCAGAAAGTAAATCATAAGAATAGTTATAGCTAAACGGCCTAAATCTCTTCCTGTACCTAAAACCCAAGCAATGTTTGTGAAGTGGAAGTTGGACAAAGGGCGACTTCCGCGCGTTATGTTGGGCGGTAAAAATGTAAAGTTCGTTGAGAACGTGATTTACCTAGGACTGAAGTTAGACATCAAGTGGTCCTTCGTATCACATCTGAAGTACACCCAAGAGAAGCAGAGGACTGCAGCGACCAGCATCCAGAGGGTCACCCAGACGGGACACCGAGAAGATACAAGACCGAAGAACCGCAAGCTGGTGAACCCGCGAAAGAGAGGTTCAGTAGTGCACGGCCCGACCAGCAGGGCCGTGGGTACTTGTACACAGCGTGCTTTCGGTGCACTATACTGACGCCATGAAACGGCCGGGGGCATGTCTTCAACCCCGACCGCGCCGGCGCTTGCCTCCACGTGATTCCCCGTGGGCACCGGGCCAACTTCCCGGTGGCGAAAAAGCGCTTCCTCCTCCGGGGGGGGGGGGGAGTCTGTCCCTCCGGCAAGGGGAGGGGGGCGGGGAGGTTTAATTCTTCCGAGACCGTCCTTTTGGGGGTTGACTTGGGTAGTGGATATTCTGAGGGAGTTGTGAGGAGGCACGGGTAGCCTCCGGTTGCAGCAACTTTAACTGAAGCCCAAGGAACACCGTGTATCCGTTGAATGAGGGACGAGCCGAAGGCAAAATGATCACGGATTGGCAAAGCATTTCAGTCAGATTGCCGACCAAGACGGAGGTACGATATTTCGTCTTGAGGAAAGGGACACTATCTCGATGCATACAATGCATACACCTTGGAACTGGCCGTAGCCAGCATGCATATAGTATACAGGCCAAAACATCTACAAATTCTGCAACTTAAGATTTACAACGAAGATATTGAGGGGTCAGAGGGATCGTTAAATCAAGTGAATAGTGAAATTGTTTAAGCAAAAATCTTTGCGCAACACTACAAGGTGAAGCTTTACATTCAGAGAATGAAGAACGGCACAAATAGAGTAGTGGTATAAATAGTCTTATGACGGAAGAGTATTCAATTTTTAATAAATCCCCATAGGGCCTTTGAGATGAGATCTCTTAGCCGACGAGTTTAAACTTGCTAGAAGTTCCGCTGATTCGGTAGCGCCAATTATTTCTCATTGTAATCGCATTTCTTGCGGGTTCTGTTCACTTTAGTTATTTGTGTTCCAGAACTAATACGACTTCAGTCTACGATTTGTGCTCTAACTTACTGGATTTTACTGACAATCTGAATGGCCGGATGGGGATTTGAACTTTTGTCCTTCCAGATGCAAGACAGAGCGTTATCGTTCACCCACCGGGCTCTATGACTTAACCATATTGTAGTGATTAAGAGAAAAAATTTAAAACATGGCTCGTGCACGTAAAATACCTTTCCGTTTTGCTACTCGTTGGAGACCACATGAATCTATTTTGCTAATTTTCAAAGCATATTTCCTTCGACACCTTAATACATATCAATAATTTGTTATTCCGTGAAGAAACCTTGATTTCTTTATAATTTACCCTCTGGAGATACGACCAAAGTCTTCAAATGGCCATGATGTTGGTCGAAGTTTAAAAATGCCCTCACCAGTTTGTTAGTCCTAACACCTTAATGTCTCTCATTAACACATTTTCAAACTGGAATACAGTGGAACCGTTATCACCTATGCTTCATAAACTAGCGATAACCTCCCTAATTTCGTTCTGCTGTTTTATCAAAAGTATTTTGATAAATTCTAATTAAATTACCACGACCGCAAATTTTATGAATCAAATAAATCAATCTTGCGGAAGATGGCGTAGATATTTCCCTATCTGTTCACCTAAAAATACGATTTACACATTTTGATAATTGGTGCAATTTACTACACTTAACGTGGTAAATTTTTGTATAAAACAATCTTACATCGTATCTATGGATCTTTGAGAACCTACTAATGCTTTTGGCATGATTTAGAAAGGTTTAAGACAGGTCGTAGATTTTGAATGTAGGTCAAATCAATATGTCACGTCACTGTTTGACAGTATGGTAAAGTAGAGTTTTCAAAATCTTTCATACAAACACACTGCTAAAAATTAGCAGGAAAAATTCTTATTTAACAACTGTAAGTTAATATAACACGCAAGACGTGAAGTACAATTGATACTATATTCATTTGAAGATTCGATGTTTAGAAAAATGGAATAGTTTATGATGCCTCGAAAATAAATAATGGCTAGCTCAAGAGCAATATTCTTAAGTTTCCAGATAGATTTCGTCGGAAAAGAATTTTTAATTGAGGATTCCTAGCGTGTGGCAATCTGTTACAAGGACATCTACCTCCTTGCCAGGCTCGTCGTGACGTCAGCGAAGGTGCAACTGCTGGCGTGTATCGGAAACCAAATAGTATCTTATACAATTGTTACATTTAGTTAATACTTTAAGGAATCTCTCTACAAACTACTACTTTTTACTTTATTGGAGCTTAGGGGTAACAATGCTATCAACTGTGTCCCATTAAAACAATTGAGGCATTTTTTTTTTTTTAAAAAAAAAAGGTAAATTGTCTGAGAAAGCACTAGCCCACTATGTCAAAGTTTTGTCTTTCGTATTATTTTTCGGATGATCTGAAGAAAAGGATCAGAAAGTTGTGTCCATGAGATCTTTACGAAGTGTATAAAACAAAATGTATTGTTAGTTATATTACAAGAAATACACTTCTGCGATCTTCTCGCAGGTTCAGTAAATAGTTTTTACTGGACCAAAGCGGTGTTACAAAAAACTAATTTTTCAGTAGATTCTATTGTGACATGATTAGTTATTTCTTTTGTAACTTTAGGAATGGAAATATTTATCTACTCGTCATTCAGTGTTCGTGGATCATCAAGTTGCACTTTGAAATTTTTTTCTTCACCTCGCGTGCTTCAAAAGAGAATGACATTCGCGAAGTGTAAACAAACTGTTTACTAATTGCATATAACTGATGGATGATGAACGTTCGACCATATCATATCAGCCAAAGCAATGTTACAGGACATTTTTCCATGATTTCTTGCTAAATTTGTTTGTGTATAAATAAAACAAAGAATAAGAACCTGACTAACTTGGACGCGAAATTATAATCAAAATTCGCAGCAAAATATGCCATACCCACAACAAAGTCTTTCTACTCGCTACTCATTAACATCTATGTATTGAATTAATCCGTGGTTCGGATTCCACGTTAAACTGTAGTTCCCAGAGGAAAGGAACTGGCCGTCCTACTTCTGACAACGGCTTAGTATGCCTAATTTGGGAGGATCCAACCAACCTTCGGGTTGTGGACTAAGTTAAGTTTATTGAATTAATAGTAATAGAAATAAAAACGTATCAACATCCCGTAAAGGTAAAATAAAACAGCTGAGAAGGCTACACAAAAAGTCAAACAAATATTAAATAATAAAACAGCTGGATTAGAGTTAGTTTACCAAAAAACTAACCACAGTAATTGTTTCCATTGGTTACCAGGGGCAACGCAATACCGAACAGTCACTCTGCGTCACTGTAAACGCTTGAAGAAATTAAAGAATGTAGCATCAAGATCACATTATACTTCGTTCAAAACTATTGCAAAATGACGCCTAACAATTAATCGCAGTATATAAGTACATCAAAAGAAAGATTAACACTATCCGTTAATACCATGACAAATCCTGAGCCAAATATTCATGCGAAATCAAGTACGAAGCAGAAAACATATAATAATACAGCTCATAGTTTCCTCAGACGCAAGAAATATTTCCAAAGATATTACACTCACCTCCTTGACGCGACAGAGCCGCAGTGCATGGTGTTTGAGAAAGAGCGTCAGCGACATATCGAGCTTTGCTACCCGACTGACTGCGGCCAGCGTTTCGCAGTCACCGGCACTTGTTGCGTAGTCGATATCGACCTGACTGCGACTGCGATTCGAGGTTGTCGACCTTCGCCATGCGGCGTCATTCCGTAGTTCCGGCCACAATCAAAAGGGCGAGAAGAACGCAGAACAATTGTTACTCTACACGCTATGTTTCACATTCTTAGTGTGACAAACACAACAGAGACAATAGATTAAAACTAATAATAGTCGAAGTTCTTATCCCACAAACACTCGCCACTATTTTAGCCTTTGAGACTAGTACATAGGATAATATTTAAGAATAGATAAATAGCATTTGTACGGTTTTTATTGCCAAAACCCGCAGAGCCAAAAAAATGGTAGGAACTACTCGATGCATCATCCTTAAGTCGGTAAAACTCGAAAGCATAAAAAAAAGATACAGGACCTGAAACGTAAGTGGCTAAAAAAAAAAAAAAAAACCTAACTTTCGTGACCCTGCAGTCTAGTGGTGGGTTTAATTTTTAATTCAGAACTCAAATCCGAATTTTAAATCAGTTTTGTTTCTAAAACAATAATCTGTTTAAAGAACGAAAGAAGAGATGTCACATTTACAGGTCAGTGGTTTTGTAAGGCATCTAGTCATTAGAGCCGGAGAAGAGGGAAGAAAAGGAACGGAATTTGGTAATGAAATTTTGATGGAAACTTTCTTATTCACCTGAAGTGATTTCGGAAAACCATGGAAAACCGAAATCTAAAAGGCTTGACCCGGGATCGAAAACGCGTCTTCTGGAATGCCAATCCCGGACATTAGCGGCTGATCAACCAACGTCGATGAGTCACTAATGACCACGAAACTGACAGTAACCTCTCCCTATATTACCACATAAAATTTGCGAGGGCACTGGTAAAAAAGTTTTTCACGTTTTCAATTTATTCGCTTTCACGGATGGTAGGTGGAGATAGATTTTAAATTATGCTCTTTACTGAAATTGAGTATTTTACAGTGTGTTGTGGGTGAGCTGTAACGCTTTGACCCCGCACGCGGGTTCGAATGGCCGTCGGGTCATTTAATTTTGGTTTACTAGTTTTCCGAAATCATTCCAGGCTAGTGCCGGAATGGTTCCTTTAAAAATCCATGGTCGAATTCCTTCCCGTTCCTTGCGACCAATCCCGCCTCTAATGAACTCTACGTCGACGAAGCGTAAAGGCATAATCAAAAAAAAAGTACTTCAAGCTTTCTGCCTAACAATGGGACAACTTTTTTTTATGAATTTACAATTTATCAGATATTTTTACCCATTCGGCAGAGACCAGTTTACGCTATTAAAAAATATAACTTTTCCATATTTAACACCAAAAATTAAAAATTATGTCATAAAATAAGGACAGCTAAATGCTAAACTGTTGTAACATTCTTCGAAACATTCCAGAAAGTTTTACGTCTTAATATAAGTCTTGTTAACGTCAGGTATTAAATTTATAACATTTCCAAAATTGTAATCACGATGCTTGGTTTTGTGCTAAGTAATTATGGCGAAGACGACGAACGAGGTTAAGCG